>JACEEZ010005116.1:143583-246089 GCA_016584305.1 Chionoecetes opilio
ACAAAAAAATTTTCAACAAAAATTTTAGCCCTTTTTTTCCCTTTTAGCCGCTTTAAAGGGGGAAGTTTCCTTTTTTCCCACAATTTTCGGGGTTTTCCCAGCGTGGTTTGCAGGAGTTTTCACCCCTTTGAAACTTAAAAGATTACCAAGGTTATTTTTAAATTTTTTGTCAAACGGTCTTTTTAACATACAAGGTTGGTATAGATTAAAAACTCTAAAATTTCTTTACTCCGGGGCGACTTTTAAAGGGAGGAACCCTTATCCCATGGGGGTGAAAGGGGCCCCCCCCCTTTTTTTTATGGAAAGAAAAACTATTTTTAAAAATCCGCTTATTTTAGGGGATTTTAAAATATCCAACCCCTAAATATTCAAAAGTCTCATTAAATATTTTTGGGGGGGCAATTTTCTTTTTTTTAAAATCCAAGGGGTTAGGTAAATTCATCCCCCTCAATTCTTTACCCTTTATTTTATGGCTTTTGAAACACCAAAATTTTAAAAAAAATTTAAAAATTTTAAAAAAATTTTTAAAATAAATAATAAATAATTTTAAAAATTTTTAAAAAAAATTTTAAAAAATTTTTTTTTTCTTTTTAATTTTATAAAAATAATAATTTAAATATTTAATTAAATTTTAATTTTTTTAAAATTATTTATTTTTTAAATTATTTTTAAAATAATTTATTTTAATATATTATTTATTATATATATAATTATTAAAATTTTTTTATATTAAAATATAAATATTAATAATATATTTTAATTAATTTTTATATATTAAAATTTTTAAAATTTATTTTTAAAAAAATTTTTAAAAAAAAAAAAATTAAAATTTTTTTAAATAATTTTAATTTTTAAATAAATTTAAATTTAAATTATTATTTTTATTATTAAAAAATTTTAAAAAAAAATATAAATTAAATTTTTAAAAAAAAAATTTTATTAATTTTTAAAAAAAATTTTTTTTATTTTAAAAAAATAAATTTTTTTTAAAAATTTTTATTAAATAAAATTTTAAATTAAATTAATAAATTTTTAAAATTTTATTAAAATAAAAAAATAATAAAAAATATAATTTAAAATTTTTATATTTTTATAATAATTTAAAATAAAATTAATTTTTACAATTTTTAAAATTTTAAATTTTTAAATTTTTAAATATTTATAATTTAATTAAATAAAAATTTTAATAAAATATAATTTTTTATTAATTTTATATTTTTTTTTTTAAAAATAAAATAAAATATTTTTTATTTAAAATTTTTTTTTATAAATTTATAAAATTAATTTTTTATTAAAATTTTTTAAAAAAAAAATTTTAAAATTTTTAAATTTAAAATTTATTTATTAATTTTTAAAATATAAAAAAAAATTTTTAAAAAATTTTTTTTAAAAAAAAATTTAAAATTTTAAATTTTTTAAAAAATTAAATTAAATTAATATTTAAAAAAAAAAAAAAAAAAAAAAAAAAAAAAAAAAAAATAAAAATTTTTTTTAAAAATAAAATTTTTTTATTTTATTTAAAACTCAAATCCTTTTAAATTTTCCCAAAAAAAAGGGGGGGGGTTCCCCCCCCCGGCCATCCCCCGGTTCCGGGGAAAAACCCACCTCGAAAAAAAAATTTTGGGGGCCAACCTAACCCCCCTAGGGGTTTTAAAAACGGAACCTGATCTCCCGCTCGTATCGTCTATGGGGCCTTATTAATTTTTCCGTCTATGCCTTGGTGGTACCTTAATCATGATCGGTGACGTGAAGATTAGTATTAAATAATGGTAATTAAAAATTTTATAACACAATAAAAATCCAGAGCCCCATGTAGCCCGAATGTTTTGCCAAATAGAAAAAAAATAAAACTTAGATCAAATGACATCTTTTTTATCAGAGGGAGGTACGTATTTGAAAGGAATGTAGTAATCATCAACAACAAGACAGAAGCGCCACCGTGCCTCACCTTGCAGGGAAAGACAAGCTCCAGTCCTCGCTGCATCCGTGTCCCGTCCTGCGGCGGCAACAGTCTCAGGCTGCTCCGCCGGGCGCCGCGAGGACAACCACTCGCCCGCCAGACAGAGAGTACCCAGTTGTTGTTGTTGTTGTTGTTGTTGTACCTAGAACAAAAAATAATAGTGCATGTTGCAAGTCGCACATTGTCCATTTTTGTACCAGCCTTTGTTAATTAAAGACTAAATAAATGACTGGTGCTTCGACCTAAGAAACTGTGGTTCTTGTTTTTCTTCTTGCCCTGGATACATTTCCTTATTCTTAATTTCATTACATGGGAATAGCCTTCAAATTGTGTAAATTATTATACGTTCACCTGCACAAAATGTGACGGATTACTTAAGGGACCGTTTTCAAATTAATTCCTGTGGAAATTAAACTCAGCGCCACGGAAACATCTCACTAACATTAAACAATTTTGTGACCCAAGATAACAAAACCCTGGCCCTGGGGTGGAGTACATCGACTCTTTGTCAGCGCTTTAAAGCCTTGTTGTCAGCTGGCTGGTGACGAGGGTGTGATGGAAGCTTTGCCGTCCATAAACCGTCGGTTTATCGAGGGTTTACTATATATTGATATGGATACAGATTCGCCAGGAAATATGCTTTGCAGAGACAGGGTTCACGACAAGAGGGAGAGAGAGGAGATGTGTCCTTGGAATCCTAGAGAGCGTGAAAGCAACAGAGGTATCCAGTAGGTGATGGAAGGCTAGGGAAAGTGAGCAAGGTAACTGACTAACTCAGAGGAACAACACTGTGAGGCTTGGATGTCTGAATGTCAGAGGTGTAGGAAAACTGGAGGACCTGAGGAGGAACAAAATAAATGTAGCTTGAATGTAGTAGGGATTACAGAAACCTAGCTAAGGGAGAGACAGGCGTGGGAATCAGAGCAGTATAGGATGATAGAGAAATGGAGAAGTAAAAAGTACAACAAAATAAAAGGAGCTAGTGTCCGAGTCAAATAAGGTTCAGGTATTGAGTTAGAAGAGATGAATGCAAGACTAAGGCAAGTGAGGATATCAGCAGTACGTGTGAATTTCAAGTAAAATGCATGAGTAGAAAATGTCATCCTAATTGTGTACTACTTGTCAGGGAAGGTAAAATCCACAAATGAAAATAAGGGAAAATTGAGACATTAAAAGGGTATGAAGGACAGTGATTTTTTAACTGCTAAGGGGCGCCCAAAAATGTCCCCCCTTTGATGAAAACTGTCGCCAGTAAGGACTTTTTAAGCCTGGGGAAAAAGATATTTATTCATAAAATCCTTCCTGGATGCAAGGCTCTCATGTCTGTGTTGAAAGATCCAAAAGTGCTTCTTTTTACTGCTAGGATCTTTATTTATATATTTTTCTTCTTTTAAATGTCTACATAATTTTGTGCCCCCCATATATCCCCCGTGATTTTTTTGCGTAGTGAAATTGTTTTTTGGTGTCACTGGAAGATTCATAAGCAGAGCATGGATAGGGAGGGGAGGGGTCACACAACATAAGCACAGCATGGATAGGGAGGGGAGGGGTCACACAACATAAGCACAGCATGGATAGGGAGGGGAGGGGTCACACAACATAAGCACAGCATGGATAGGGAGGGGAGGGGTCACACAACATAAACACAGCAGGTAGGGGGGGGAGGGTCACACAACATAAAAAACAGCATAGATGGGGGGGGAGGGGTCACACACCATACGAAAGGGGAAGATAATCCCAAAAAAAGCTTAGTTTAAACAGGTATGCCTACTACCACCCTTCTGGATATCCAAGGAATGTCGCCCAGTACGATTTCCTTAAAAAATGCTCTGTGAAGGGACACATGAAGAGATGCTTGAGTATAAGGAAGCTTGGGAGAGGTTGTATAAGAGAAAACAGGAGGTGAAATGTCTAATTAGGAAAGCAAAAGCAGTGACGGAGAGGGAAGGGTAGAAGGGAAAAAGATGGTGGGAAATTGGGTTAAATTTGTGATGGTGACTGAAGCTTATTGGAGTCCTTGGGAAGAAGTGAACAAAAATAAAAGCCCCTGCTTTTAGAGTTTGCGGAAAAAACTGCTTAGAAATCTATTAAACCACAGCAGAAAAGAGGGTGACATGGGCGAAAAGCCTACCTGTAACTGCTGTACTCTTCCTTGTCTTCCTTCTCTTGTTCGCCTCCCATGGTGTGATAAGGACGCCATAAAAGAATGCAAGATGGAGAGAGAGAGAGAGAGGGAAAGAGAAAGAGAGAGAGAGAAAAAGAGAGGAAGGGGAGAGGAGAAGAGAGAGAGAGAGGGGAGAGAGAGAGAGAGAGGAAGAGAGTATATCTGATGTTATTTAATGAGAGGGCAAGGAGACTTATAAGGGACATGTGAATGGATGAAGAGGGAAAAAATAACATAATGATGACCACAATCTTTGTTGTGACTGGGGGAGGGGAAAGAAGGAGAGGGGAAACAGAACCTAAGGGGGTGTGTGTCCACGGCTAGTAGAGGTGGGGGCCGGCCCCCCCCAGGTAGTACATGCTGCTGGTTTACATCTTTTCTGGGTGGGTCTGGACTGTGTATGATGTATTACAGGGCGTGACAAGGCCCCAAGGGGGAAGGTTGGACATGTTTTTTAAAGGGCGTGCCCAAGGGGGGGGGGGGTAAAAAAATGAACATCATTTGGAAGGCCCCTCGGGTGTGTCAGGTGTGAGACCTCGAGGACACCCTCCCTAGACGCCAAGGTGTGTGTGCTGTAGTCCCGGTTAAAGGGGAAACAGCAAGATAAAATAATAGGTTGAGTTAAAATGAAAAGATATTAAAGGTGTATCAGCCAGTGGCGTAGCTCTATAGGTAGCTATCAATGGGGAGCACCTGGGGGGCACAGCTGTGTATGGGGGGGCACTATGGCAAGCAGAGCTCAGGGGTATTCTGATGACACAGAGAAGGGTATTAGGACATATCGTCATCCTGGCCCTTTTTTTTCGGGTGTGATTGCGGCAGCCGGGCCAGTGGGGGGGGAAACCGGGGGGGGTGGGGGGGTTCTGTTTTCTCAGGGGGGCACGTACCCCCCGTGCGAGCCAAGGGCTTAGCTGATCTGACGTTATATAAGGGAGACAGATAACGAGGCAACAACCATTACTTTGCAGGGAGGACTAAACAACCTCCATCACACGTAAGCTCTCACGCCCTCCCTCCCCCACTCTCCCTCAGATCTGGGGTGGCCAATGAGATTCCATGCCACCATGATAGGTGGCCTACCCCGAGCTCCGCCACTGCCCACTCATTCCTCTCACTCTCCTCCCCTCCCCCCTTTTCCTCTCTCTTACCTTCGCTGCAAAAATATGAAAAAAGCAAAAAAATAAAGCGTTTTTTGGGAAAAAAATCCTCTTCCTCCTCCCAGCTGCCTCCCGGGCCCTGCACACCTCCGCACCTCCCCCGACTCGCTCTCACTGTCTTTTCTTATACCGTTTATTTCAAGGAATCAACACTGCTTCGAAACCTAAACCTTTCCCTTATTTCCTTCCCTACCCCTTCCCTGTTGACCTTTGCCCAAATTTTTTTTGATCTGAACTTAAATCTAGTCTTAAATGTTATAAAATGTGTTGGTATAGCTTTGTAGTTTTTTTAAAAAGTTTATATTATAGGTTGTTAGTGCTTCAAATCACTAACAGCGTGCAGGGATTGGGGTAGATATTTTTTTTTTTTTGCTACGTATTTGTGGGTTTGTTAAAGGACGGGAAATTTTTTTGTTAGCAGGGGGCGTGACTAGGTATCTTCAAGGGGGGGGCCCCGGGGGGGCACTAGGCAAGCGAGGCCCTCTGATGCCACACAGAAGGGTATATTCTAAGATCAGATCAGTGGTGGGTTTTAAACTTATACAGAATCGGCGCATGGCCATTTGGGGGGTACCGGGGGGGGCCCGGATTTTCGGGGGTGGGGGGGGGGGAAGGGGGTAGCCAGGAAAAAAAAATTTGGGGGGGGGGGGGACCTCCTGATGGTTTAGGGTGGGTGGCAGCGAAGCGAGTCTTATCCGCTGGGGGGCTGGGGGGCGTGCAAACCCCCCCGAGAATTTTTTTGCAATATGACTTAATTTGGGGGGATATTTAGCCCTATGGGGGGTCATTTATTTTGGGTTCTTTGCATGATATTCAATATAGTAAAATTTATGAAATTTACCATACATCCTCAGTAGTGTGTTGAAATTGGGGGGGCCATGGGCCCCCTTGGCCCCCCCTCTCTACGCCCCTTTGGGGGGGGGGCAGTAACCCTCTAGTGGGGTTTCAGCTCGAGCCCAGTCCACTCTCCGGCTACACCGCCACTCCGAGCCTGTACATGGGTCTTAGAGTACCTTGGTGCCTGAGTGAGGTCAAGGGGCGAATATGCTGGCCAGGTCACATATGCTCAGGGGCGAATCTTAGGGGGGGGAAAATGGGGGGGGGGCAAATTTAAATTACCAATAGCCTTAGTAGAACATTTTTTTGGGGGGGCCAAATTACGTATCGTACTAAATATCTGAATATTGAAATATATCCTTTTAACACAAATAGTAATAAATGAATCCTATTATATATAACGAGGGAATGCCGTTTAAAAGATTACCTCTTGACATATTTTACTCAATTGTTGAGATAAGACATTATAGCCTTTTGGCAATTCATCTACGTAGGTGAGAGCGGGGGAGGGTTTCATCGAGGGGAGGGTTTCTCATTGCCCTAATCGCCTTTAAATTTTTTTTTATTATTATTGTTGTAGTTTTTAGTAGTATTTATAGTAGTAGTAGTGTAGTATAGTAGTAGTAGTAGTAAGTAAAACATGTACGGTAAAACGAGTTGAGGAATGAGAACAACCTACCCTTGATGCAACCTGCCCCGCTCTCCCCTACTGTCTGACAGTTTCTTTAACAAGTGCTAACCAACTCAAACCAAGAAAGTTCTTATTCTGCGTATGCAAAAGCCATCATGCAATAAAATACGTGTTTTTTTTTTTAAAGTATTTTTTATTTGAATTATTTGCAAAAATTCAATTCATACTTTTTTGCAGGCGCAAAGTTTAGAGGGCTTTCTCTTGCGTATGTCCCTGGTGTAGGACAAAGGGGGTAGGGAGACAGGGGCCGCAAAAAGGGCGGGGAAAGGGGGTACTGAGGACGTGGTAACCCCCTTTATAGGTTGATTAAGAGGGTGAAAACCTTTAGTCACGGAGGTCATATCTGAGACTATATTAGGGGGGTCTTAGGAGCGACTGCGAGGGGAAAGGGGAGGGAAGGGCTGGCCGGGGATTCAGAGAGCGTGGTCGGCGGCGGGGTTCCGGAGAGCTGAGGCTGCAGGGATAGGTTGGTGTTTTCCAAGTCAGAGAAAATGTCAGGCTGAAAAGGAAACAAGGTCCTATTAGTACAGAAGGCTCTTTTCCATATCAATATAGTCTGTCCATTTTATCAAGTTACTGGTGGAAATGATTCACCAACCACCCCCCCTCTCAATTAGAAGAGTGGTAGTTTTGTTTTTCCCCCCCCCCCCCTTTGGGAAAAAGGGAGGTTTGTTCGCTCATCATAGGGGGGAGTAGGATTACTATATGTATATAATTTAAAGGAAAGGGTAGAAATTAAAGCGATAAAGTGACTTGATACATTTTAAAGACTATACTTAACCAGGGTCAAAAATATTAAAATAACATAGTCCCTTGTTAGACATGGACTTTATTTTTAGGGGGGGTTTTCATTACGTTTCTCGTTTTTGCTTATTGGAGGGGGGTTGCATTTCGTATTCTCGTTTTTGCATTTTTTGGAGGGGGGATTTTTACGTATTCAAGTTTTGCATTATTGGAGGGGGGATTGCATTACGTATTCAGTTTTTGCATTATTGGAGGGGGGGTTGCATTTACGTATTTCGTTTTTGATTATTGGGGGGGGATTGCATTTTGTATTCAAATTTTGCATTATTGGGGGGGGGATTGCTACTATTCGTTTTTTCTTATTGGAGGGGGGAAATTTCATTACGTATTCAGTTTTTGCATTTTTGGAGGGGGGTTGCATTTCGTATTCAAATTTTTTCATTATTGGAGGGGGGATTCATTACGAAGGAAGGAGGGGGGGGTTAATTTCAAATTTTTGCATTATGGAGGGGGGATTGCTTACGTTTCAAGTTTTTTCATTATTTGGGGGGGGGGATTGCATTAGTTTCATTTTTTTCATTATTGGGGGGGTTGCATTTGTATTTAAGTTTTTGCTTTTGGGGGGGGTTGCATTACGTTTCAAATTTTTGCATTATGGCGGGGGGATTGCTTACGTTTCAATTTTTGCATTTTTGGCGGGGGGGATTCATTACGTATCAAGTTTTTGCATTTTTTGGGGGGGGGATTGCATTACTATTCAAATTTTTTTTTCAAATTTTTTATTGGGGGGGGGGGGGGGTTCATTACCCCCTATTTTCCAGTTTTTTTTTAATCCCCAATTTTCCCTTTTTTTGGGGGGATTTTTTGTATAACTTGTAAATTGCTGTTTAGTTCCTTTTTAACTAATTTTGGAACATTTTTTCGTTAATTTTTTGGTTCCAACAGACAAATTTTTTTTAGCAAAGGAAAGATTGGGGCGTAAGGGTTAACAAATTTATAAAACCGTATTTTTCCAATTGGGTTTCAACAACCAAAATAAGCAAAGGAAGGTTGCCTTTTTGGGACCAATAACCCGATCATACCCTGAGGGGGGTTTCCCCCAAGTAGTGACCCCTCCCCCCCCGACAACCACCCAAAAATGTTTTTTTAAAAAAAAACTGACCGGAAGTTTGCTTTAAAACAAAAAAAAACGCCCTGAAATCCCTTTGGACTCAAAAAAATTCAGCCCTCTTTTCCCTTTTAAAATTTTTCTCCATTTTATGGGTATCATAAAGGGGTTAATTGTTTTCCTTGAAATTTTTTTTTTAATAAACTTTTTTTTCCAAAAAAAAAAGGGAAAAAAATTTTTTAATGCCATTTTTTGAGGAATTTTTTAAAAAAATATCAAAGGAAACTTTAAATTCCCCCATTTATATTTTTTCCCAAAAATTTTTTTCAAAAATATAAATGGCGAAATTTAATTAAATTTTTTTTCCATTGGTTTTTTTTTTTTCGGTTTTTTTTGATAATATTAAAAAACAAAATTTTCCGAAGATAACAGTAATTATTCTATACTGATAAACATATATTAGGTAGGAATTTACCCGATTTCATGATTTTTTATATTTTGTTAACGCTAATTTATGCATGCCGCTAATTCATTTATCACTAAACGAAATATATCAATGGAAAGCTAATTAAACTCCGGTTCTATTGATATTCTCCATGTAAAATGTTTGCGAGCAAAATATTAAATGGCGAAGAGTTTAAGTTAATGCATATTTCTTGAAAGTCTCATAATGGCCTTTTCTTTGTGTGTTTTACGGTTTTTTATTTGATAATATTATAGTGTAATGCCCATTATTCGGAAAATAGTAGGAACAATTATTATTATGAAATTCCCGAGCTATGTCTTGTCAGTAGTTAATTTTTTCTCTTTGTTTCACGGGTGAGTCATCACCTCTTCCGAAACCACCATTTTGTTTCATTCTTCTTTCCTTTTTTCGCCATTTTCTCCTTTATTCTTTCACTCCCTCTCTCCCTCACATGCCGTATGCGAGTCAAAATTCGTGGGATAATTATTCTGCGATCAGTGAAAACTAATGATGCCAGATCTTTTTATCTTTCCCCAGTTATCTGGGCAGACCAAGAAACTCTCCCCAGAGTCTTAACGTCTTTCAAAAACAATCCCTATCGTTATCGGTTATGGGCATATATGGGCGGTGTAAAAATGAGCACAACGCTATAAATAAAAGCCTACTAAAGTTCTAAACACGATTTCCATACCACTCCACTTCTGAAATTAGGTGTTCTCCGGATTGTCGATATTTACATATAAAACCCAACCTTCGGGATACATTAGACCAGAACGTAATTCTCTTATATCAAGTAGCCAGTTTGTAATTAGGGCCGGCCTCTTCGGGGATTACGCGAGTTTTCATTACTTAAATATTGGTTTCGGGATTATAAGTTGTTCTATTTAAGGGGCACGGTGAGACTTTCCGAACAAGTTTCCTTTTTTTTCTTGGGGGCGGAAAGCCCGCAAGGGCACGAGTTAGTGTTCTCTCCCGCGCTCCCAAGGTAGACTCTGCCCCGGGCTCCGTGTTTTTTCCCCCTAGTATATTCGCATCTATATATTTCTATATAAATATATAGGTACAGTTCAGTGTCACTAAAGCATAGATATTCCGCCCATCCTTATTAAGTGATATTAACAGAGTGTTCTCGTCCGAGTTCCTCAAGTTGGCGCGAAACCCCCTCAATACGGCCACATGTCCTCACAGTAACACATACGATCACTGTCTCGCTCATTTTCTTTCCTACTAGATTACCTATCTTCCATAGTTGATTTATAAAATAATTATATAATATTCCCTAGTGTTAGGGCAATGCACTGAGTAGAATTCAAGTGGAGGAGATTTTCTGCTCATAAAGAGCTTAGCTCAATAACTGTGGGAAAATCCTACGTCAGGGTGTGAAGTCAAGCTTCGTATTTCCGAGTAGAGTTTTTCTCGGTATAGTGTTTAACACCCTTATATGCATGAAGATGATCACAAGAGTTCCTAGACCTACAAATTAATTAGGAATAAATATAATTTCTTTCAAATAGACAACTTTCTTATAGTTTTAATCGGTGGGAATTTTTTTTTTCCTTTGTCCATCGTTCAGGACACAACTGGGGACTATACGTGGGATATTATTTCCTAAAAGTACCAGCAACAGAATCGCAACCTGGGAAAATAAGTAGCATATAGTCAAATTTTCAGTAATTTTCATATAGTAAGTCGATCAATTATAGTAGGCTATTATTAAATCTCTCCCCTATAAACCAAACCCAATACATACTGGACCATGACCCTTTTTGAGCGTGAGTGTAAGAAAGCACGCCGTAGCGCCGCATCTAGCAGTCAACTCCGCAGCCGGTACACAGCTCCAGCCAGCCACCCCGCCCTAGCCGCCCACAGCCGCGCATACCGCCGTCCCAGGCCGTCGCGCACCTTCGCCGCGCCCTTAGAGCATACCGCGCGCCTCGTGCTAGGCTCAGCCTCAATCTCCGCCGCCCATCACAGCGAAGCACGCCTCAGCTAGCAGCCCACGTTCACCGCTACAGCCGCCCTTCAACGCTACCGCCGCCCTCTCGCCCCATCGATGCAGCGCTTCAAACCGCCGTAGCGATAGCCGTTCCCTACCGCCTACAGACGCCCACTAGGCTTCAACCCACCCCCATGGCAGAGAGAGGACGTGAAGCCTCGTCGGAGGGAAGTACTGGATCTCCCTCCGGGTTACCCGTCACCGACATGAGCTGCGCTGACACCCAGGTGTCCAAGAAACTGTATCTATAATCTGCCGTGCAGGGGTATCAAGGGGCGTCCTGAAACTGCCTGTCCGCCGCCACCACAGTGTCCTGCAACACCCGGCATAACAACAGAGGTGACACCAAACATACATAGTTTACGGTGGGGATTTTTTTTTTTCTTTGTATTCAGTTATGAACACACTGGTTACCTATAAGCGGTGGCATATTAATTTCCTAAAAATAGACGAGCACAGAACGCACCTGGGAAAATAATAGCATAGATAGTCAAATTTCAGTAAATTAGCTAGAGTTATTATAGTTTAGCGGTGGGATTTTTTTTTTTTTTTGTATTATCAGTTCATGACGACCCTGTGACTATCGCGGTTGGATATATTATTTCCTAAAAATAACAGCAACAGAATCGCACCTGTGAAAATAAATAGCAAGACAGTCAAGAAATTCAGTAAATTTTCATATATACTCGATCAATATAGTAGGCGTATTAGATCTTTCTCCCCCTATAAAACCAAACACAATAACATACATGAACCATGACCATGTGAAGCGTGAGTTGTAAGAAGCAAGGCCGTAGCCGCCGCATTCTAGCCGTCAACTCCGCCAGCAGTGACAGCCGCCAGCCACCCCGCCTACCGACACAGCCATGCGCATACCGCCGCGTCCCCAGCCGTCGCGCCCTCGGCCGCGCCCTTAGAGCATACCGCGCAGCCTCGATGCCAGGCTCGGCCTTCAGACTCCAGTCGCGCCAGCGTGCCGCTCCATCACGCGAACGCTCGCCTCACTGCAGCCACGTTCACCGCTACAGCCGCCCTTCACGCTAACCGCGCCAGCCCGCTCGCTCCCATCGTGGCAAGCGCTCACCGTCCGTAGCGAGGCCGTTCCTAGCCACTACAGACGCCACATCTAGCTGCAAACCACCACCATGGCAGAGAGAGGGACGTGAAGCCTCGTCGGGAGTGGATTTACTGGTCTCCCTTCGGTTACCCGTCACTCGACATGAGGCTGCGCTGACAACTACAGGTGCCAGAACCTGTACGTAATTGCCGTGCAGGGTATCAAGCTGGGCGATCTGAACTGCCTGTCCGACGCCGCCGCCCAGTGTCCTGCAACAACCGCCAGAACACAGCGGGTACCCAAACAGTCTGACGGAACGGAGGATACCGCGACACCGGCCCATCAGGAATTGGCACACTCTTAGCTTCCAAGAACCTACAAGAGTTCCTGAAAACGTATGGAAGAGCTGAAGGCCTCAAGAATTACCGCGTCAACAATACCCATGATGTCACCCATCAACAACAAGAGGGAGAGTTTTCGGTTACTCCAATAGTGTTAAGATTATAAATCAACATAAGAAGTATTTTGAACAGTGACCATTTGAAATTTATTTTATGGAACGTTGAAATTTTTATTTTTATAAACTTGAAAGTTTAAATACCTACTCTGTTTAGGGTAGTTGTAGCGTCACCCGGTTATTACTCTTGTGGAAATCAAATAGAAAATGTTTAAATGGAAAACATGACCATGATTCAAAACAATTGAGGTGTCAGTATTTTTCTCAGTATATCCAGGTAAAGAGGTTGATTGGTATACCATCTCACTGTGGAATTTCAATAACAACTCAGTCTCGGTTCGGTGATTCTTCAAGGTTATTTTAATTCAAGTTACAATCAACACGACCAGAGTATCTTTTCCCCCCCCAGGTGAAGATTAAGCGAAAAGTGTTTCAATGTAACTAGTGAGTCAAGGTGAGTGTATTGTCAGACTAGATGAAGCAATGTTGTCTAGGAGATTTCTCATGTCTATAAGTCGGAGGCGTCTGATTCTCACAGGGCGAAAGGCCTGTTTCAAAGTGGGAGTCAGTATTTTTTTCGAGATAGTATACTGACTAAGCGCTTCTCACCTTACAGGTTCCAACCGAGGTTGCGGTGTGGCGGTATTTCAGGACTTGTTGGGCTCTTATCATTACAGAGGATTAGCCGGCCGTGCGCCTCTGGGATATATCGTCTGCACCGAGAATACGACTAAGTCAAGGGTGACCGGTCACAGTCATTACCCGGTTTTCAGGTTGACTGGGATAAACTTCCTTTCATTTGGATTTTCGTGTAATCTAAACACAACAGACCCCGTTTTTCAAAGACAAGAAGAATTATCCATTAAATTCCCTCTAAATATTCGTCCATACACACTTTCCTCTTGACGCGTTTTAAATTAAAAACGGAAACCTGATCCGTGAATATTCTACTTTGATATCATAGAATTTAATTTGTTTTCCGAGAATTATACGCGGTGTAATGCCCATGTATTCGTAAAGTAGTAGGAGACAATTATATTATGCAATTCCCGACGAGCTTAGTGTCTTGCAGTAGTTATTTTTTTCTCTTTGTTATCCCGGGTGGAGTCCATCACCTCTTCGAAACCCACCAATTTTGTTCATTTTCTTCTTTCCGTTTTTCGCCATTTTCTCCTGCATGTCCTTTCACTTCCCTTCTCCCCTCAACATGCCGTATGCGAGTCAAAATTTCGTGGATAAATTTATTCTGCGATCAGTGATAACTAATGATGCCCAGATTCTTTTTATCTTTCCCCAGTTATCTGGGCAGACCAAAAACTCTCCCCAGATTCTTGACGTCCTTTCAAAACAATCCCTATCGTTATCGGTTATGGTCATATATGGGCGGTGTGAATAATGATACACGCTAAAATAAAAGCCTACTAAAAGGGTTCTAAAAGACGAGTGGAATTATTACATATAAAACAACCGTCTCGGGGTTTGGTCACGTTTTCCATAAACCACTCCACTCTGAAATCGGTGTTGCGGAGTGGGGTCGAGATTAACATATATCAAGACAACATAAGGAAGCATAATAAAATAGAGGAAGCTAACCACGAGCCTCGAGGCCCTACACGGTGGTATTCCTTAATATGTTCAACCACATAAAAATAAAACCAACCTTCGTGAACATTAGACCAGCATTAACTCTCTTCTATCAAGTAAGCCATTTTGTATTAGGGACGGGCCTCTTCGGGGTCGGGTATACGCGAGTTTTTCATTATTAAATAGTTGGTTCGGATTATAAGTTGTTTTTTTAATGTCACGTGAGACTTTCCAAACAAGTTCTTTTTTTTCTTGGTTGCGGAAAGCCCGCAGGGCACGATTTAGTGTTCTCATGGTCCGCGCTCCTCAAGGTAAGACATCTGCCCCGGGCTCCGGTGGTTTTTTCCTCCCCTAGTCTATTCCATCTATTATTTCTAATATAACACTATAGGTACCTAGTTCAGTGTCACTAATGCATAGATCCTCCTCCCATCCTATAAGTGATATTACGTGTTCTCTCGGTACGCCTCGCAAGGCGGTTGGCGCGAAACCCCCTCAATACACGGCCACATTGTCTCACAAGTAAAACATACGATCAATGTCTCCGCCATTTATCTTTCTACTAGATACCTATCTTCCATGTGTGTTTATAAATATTAAGTAATTATGTTCCCTAGTGTAGGGCAATGCACTGAGTAACAAATTCAAGTGGAGGAGATTTATGCTCATAAGAGCTTTTATCTCATACTTGGGAAAATTCCTACTCAGGAATGTAATCAAGCTTCGTATTTCCGGTAGAGTTTTTTCTCCTAATATGTGTTGAGCCTTATATGTCTTGAAGCAGGATCTCAGTGAGAGAGTACCATGTTTTCCAAAATAAATCGGCCTATCATTTAAACTATAGTTTCTTTGTGTTATTATGAAAACCCAGGTGATTATTCTATTTAGGACAATAATTCCCCCACTTCCAAGAGAGTCCAAGTCTTTGTTTCGGTATAAACCCTCGCATAACCAACCACGACTACCAAGATCAATCTCATATTAATATTAATATAAACTAACGTGCCCCGGGAGTAATCGGATCATACGTGAAAGACTCCATCAGGGCCTCTGGTGGCTCCAGCACATATCCCCATAACCTATAAACCTCTATTAATCTTGCCCTTAAGTTATATATAGACCCCCTTTGTTCACAGTATACATCCTCCGCTAGTGAGAAGTGGTCAAACTATAATCTTAGTGTAGTCATCAAGAAAGACACTAAGTTAAATCCTCCATTCAAGTATGTAATCTTTTATCAAATCATCCCCAACTACTAATATCCTATCAAGTAACGTTCGACCAGTTTATATAAAACCCCATACCCACCGTTGGACCCCAATTTTCTGTCAAACACAATAGAAACGATCAACTTTCCGAAGATAACAGTATATCTTTTTATACTGTATAACATTATATTATGGTAGGTAAACTTGTAGCGGGGGGGGAGCGGAAGCGGGTTGTATCCTTATGGTGTGACGTGCAGGGCTGATCCCCAGGCCCGGTATCATCCGTGGCCACGGTTTTTAACACCCCTTGAGGTTGCCACAGAAACGGTAATTTCTATTGTAATTTTGGCTACCTATAAACAATTTTTATGAATATAAGCAATATTTTATAGATATTGACCTGTTTAGTATCCATTGTCCACTGGCTAATTTGGTATGTTCAGGAAAGCTTACTTTTTGTAATTGTACGTCTCCCATACCACAATTTTTTATAGCAAGGAAAAGGTTTAATATGACTCTGGCCATATTTTTGGGTGATAGACGCATCTTTGTTAAGGACGCCTCTTGTTTTTCAGACTCTTATTCAATGTTGTTCGTTTTTCCCAACAAAGCAATACTGTAATTTTATTTCCTCTGTTATATGTACTTCATAATTAATTTAATAACCCATAATAAAAATGCATAGGTCCATGATAAGTAATCTAGTTTAATTCTTATCATTCAAAACAATAACTTCACTTATTGAGTAGAAAACTTTTAAAAATCTTTTGCAGCTCTGAATTCACTGAAACTGATTCTGAAAGTTCATGTCACTTTTTCAATAAAGCAGTATCATTCTTTTGGTGTCCATTTTAAAATTGTTCATTGACACATTTTTTAAATAATATTTTTACAGTTTCTGTACTTGGTGGAGCATAAACCATGCTTTACCTAACCCTATCAGGTGTAAATAGGAAGGAAGGGTGAGGTTTTTTTGCGCATCTGCATCTGGTAGTGAAAAAAAGTCTTATACATCGAAAATATGCGTTAACTAATGAAAATGTTATTGAAAGCAAACATAATCTTCAGCATATTCATTTTCCTCCTTCCTGCGATACACTAAACACTGATCTCAGCCACCACGCCATTGTCCTCAGTGAAATGTTTTGGCGTGCTGCTGTGGGAGCGGCGACGCCTGGCCCAGCGCCATACAATTTCGAGGTGGACCCCTTCCGAGATAGCGTCCTCCTGCCGCGGGGTGGCGTTGTTACCGCCTCGCCCAGCCCAACAAAACTGTCCTGAATGATGCGTATAGAACGCCTTAGGGGGGAGACGGGGGTGTAGGGGTGGTGATTGATCACGGTTTCAGGATGGCCGAGGGATGCCGCAGCTTCCCTGTTGAAACCCTTTGAAAACATCCATTACCTACGGTCTTCTCGAGAGTGACTTTATCAGCCAGCATGCCCGGGCCGACGACTAGCTTGTTACTTTTTGTGTCTGGATAAGTAAAGGCAGCTGTGAGAGAATTTTGGTTTATATATTATATTTTTCAGAATAAGGTACATAAAACATGAATGCCAATTATGACAAAAGCCTTCAAATACTAGCAGTACAACAAATTAATCATTCATTGGGGCATACGCCGGGGTCCGGCGCGTGGCCCTCGCCCATCCTACGATGCCATTTCGGGGGGGTCACCACGGCTCGAGTCCCATGCTCCCTTCCTTCCCTTTCCCATAATACCAGCCAATAGCAAGCTCTCGACAGGAAACTCTCAAGCTTTGCCACCAGCCACGAGCCTTGTGGGTGCCCCCTTGGCCTCCTCCACACGGTCCGGATTGTCTTTTTAAACCAGATACAACCCGCTGGGAAGGGATCGGTTTCAGGGTAGCTTGCCACAAGCTCCATATAGGCAAAGTTGGGCTCTGACGGGAACTATGCAGGATAGGCCTCGATTCCACGTCTCCGGTAGCGAATCGCTGATGTTGACACGTAGTCATCCCCACGATACCCCATGATTCTGCGAAGACACTTATTACCAAAGGCATTGATTCGTACTCTCAAGTCACTATTTAAGTGTCCATTGTCCACAACCATAGAGTAAGGACAGGGATCACAATTGACTTGAACGAGTCCGGATCTTTGTCCATCCTGCACATTGTACCGACAACAGCCAATACTCCTGCTTAGTCGGTGCCATAACACCGTGGGCTATGGCCAATCTGCCGTAAGACTTTTTCTTGATTGACCCCGCCGTCATACTGGACTGTGCTACCAAGTCTGCACTGTTTCTTAGTAGCCGCCAAACACCTGTACCTTGGCTCTTGAGCCGTAGACCTCAGTCCCAAAGGATTGCCTCCTCGTGCAGCGCCGCGAGGGGCCAGTACTCCCAGGGCATCCAGCGACTCAGCAAGATTACTGCATCATGAAAAAGCAGATCAGTCGCTCTTGGTAATTGCCGAGAGATGGCTCCACAATTACTTTGTCTACAACTTGCCCAATACCTGTCCATACAATGTTGAAAGTGATGGGGCAGACGCACCCTTGCCTCACTCCTGTAGTCACAGGAAAGAAGCTGGATACACCTCCCCACACTTCACAGCACTCCTCAGTCCCAAGAGTACAGACTCATCAGCAAACCAAAGTCCTTGCAGAAATCACACGGTCTCAGAGATCCCAAATGTGACTCATGATGCACTGAGGTCCTAAATTGCCTTCTTGAGATCAACAGGGGCTGTAAGCATCACCTGTGAAACAACGTCGGCGGGATTTTCTACCAGACACGCTAGGATACAGTTCGTTTTGTTGACTATCAGGCACGTACCCAACTGCTGAGGTTCTCAGATGTTCGGCGATGACTGCAGATCCGTTCAGCAATGGATGGGCAAGCACCTTGCCTGGCACCTGGAGCAGTGTATACCGCCTAATTATTGCAGTCCTGAACGGTCCCCTTTCCCTTTCCAGATAGGGACGACCACTGTGCCCCCTTTTCCAGTCAGGAGGAATGGTACCCGTTGCCAACGGCTAAGTCAGGATGGCATTCAACCCGCAATCATGGCCTCCCCCGCCTTTGAGGAGCTCCGCTCTGAATTTACAAACACAGCTGTCTCTCCACCGGCCACTGTTGCTACCGCCTCTCTGACTTTGCCAAAGAGGTTGCGGTTTCGTCAATGGGGTTCGCATCCACTGCCCGTAAATCCAGTATGTGTGAATCTGCCCTATAGGATGTTCCAACCATAACAACTGCCCAAAGTACTCAGGCCCAATGAGCCATCTGCCCATCTATGTCTGACTACGACAGGCCCCCTCTGCTGCTCAGGATAGCACTCGCCCGAGTGGAGACTTAGGATTGAGCTTCTTCAGGACTCGGTCGGCATTTCGGAGGTTCCATTATGGTCCAAATGGACTCAGCGAGACTCTTTGACATACCTCTCCTTGTCTCTCCAAGGAGAGTTCTACGTCCCTGGCACAACAGAGGCCTGTGCTGGTCCTGGTTCCCCAAGCTTGGGCATCGCGAATGTTCTCCATCATCTCCGTCGTAGACAAAACCATGCTTACCTCACGCCAGTATACAAGTACCACCTGTAAATGCGAGACTGATGTGATATGTGTCAGGCTTTCGCATGCACATGATACGAAAAGATGAACAGTTGAATGAAAACTCTGAACAAAGCTGCACAGGTGAACGGAATGTCCAATACTCGTCGATGCAACTATTTTGCATCAATGAGCCAGATTTGTTCATACTGAAGTACCTTTTGCCATGTTAGCAAAAACTTAAGTGAGCATATTTCATAAAAACGTCAGTCTTATAGCTGCTCTTTTTCCTAATTTAGGGGGATCTCTATTGGCTGGAACAATGAGGTGATGGGGGGGGGGGGGGGATGGTCATAACAATGTGTTGACTCGCACCTGTGTGGCTCTGCTATTCTCACCTTGTGTCCTGCTGCCGAGTTTGTGGATTATGGTTGGCGCTGCTTTGTGGACCCACGGCACCCGAGGACCGAGCTCCGCTTTCCCCCACCTCTCTCCTGCCTCAGGACTTTTACTCAGCACTGGGAAAGTACATCGGAAACTGTCCAGTGTACGTTCATGTGTCTACCTGGCCCATTAACACTAAATTTAATCCTCCTAAGCTATTAACAGTCTTTACTGGTAACTCTCTCACCTATAATCAATACCCACAGGTGCCTGTACAATTTTAAGTTCTTTCATGTGTCCAAGCAATGGTGTTAAGTCATAAGTCTTAACTGTTTCAAGCGAGCAACGAAAACTGTGTCATAATCAAAGAAATGTTTAAGCAACCAACACTCATGTCCAGTAATCATTTAGTATTCAGGAGCGTGTGACCGGGTTTTAATTGAGTGTAGTATCATGTTACAGGAGGACCCTCGTTTTTATCCTGCAACACCTTGGGCCGGGGGAGCGCATGCCCGGATAACTCATTTGTGCCGTTGTTTTGAGAGTTACTCTTATGGAATCAGCCCAAAATCCCTTTTTTTTTTTTTTTTTTTTTTTTCTTTTTCTTTTTTTTTTTTTTTTTATCTTCCCATACACAAGGAAACCGGCCAAAGGGCCCAACAAAAATGGTAACACAAAGTCCGCTTAGTTGCCAGTCCCTATAAAGAAGACAAGTCCTGCGAATAAAATAAAAAAGAGGGGTGAGCCAATTTTAGTTCCTGGAGGTGCTCTTGTTTTTCCATCTCTGCTTTTGAAAAGAATGTAGTCATGAAATGTAAAAATAGAAACAGGAAGAGAGTTCAGAGTTTATCAGTGAAGGGAAAAAAAGAAAAAAAAAAAAAAAATAAAAAAAAAAAAAAAAAAATAACCTGGTCGACTTAGTGCCGTTGTTTTGAGGCTGCCGTTGTTTTGAATGCCGGTTGAATGAGGTTCTCCTGTACTACCAAATTGGTGAGACATGACCTACCCTTGGTGAATCCATGTTGTGAATCATTGATCAAACTATGTTTATCTAAATGCTCTCTAATGTTTTTTGCAATAATAGATTCCAATAATTTACCCACCACCATTTACCCTTAAAATAACATATTATAAGACTGAATTTATATAAGATCATTTATTTACACTACTTCAAATGTACATGTATAAACATTGTATAAATATATACATTGATACAGAGGGGAAAAAGAGGTTCAAAGAGCATGTTTTTAGTATCATTATCCTAAATTTAATCTTTTCTAATATTTGTACCTTCTTCAGGAGATTTGTTTCCCAGACTTGAAGACGGTGGCCTTCCTTGCTTTTCTAGAATTTTACTTCTACAATTGTCGACGTTAAGTGTGCATAATGAGGGTCCAGGACGGAGAATTCGGGCTGAGCCTAGGCACTCGCCTCGAAGATAGAACACGGCATACTGTACACCAAGACAGGTGGAGACACATCAGAAATAAGATTAAAAAATATACTACAGTAAAAGCCTTATAACTCGGCACTGTATAACTCGGAATTTGATATAACTCGGCAAGGCAAAGACAAAGTTTTAAATTTTTTACATTTTTTTTTTACATCTATGCCTATAGCGCGTGTAGGCAGTGAGCTCCAGGGGTGGCATGGTAGGCCCTGGAGGCACACTTGAGGGCTGTGATGGATGGTCCTCGCCCGTGGTGGTGCAGGCAGGATTGTTATAGTGACGCCCGTGAATAGAGGCTCATGCCGCCCCCTGTGTCCTCCCATGCATCTCCCCCTAACGTCTTCTACATGTTACAACAAGGCTCCCCTCTCTTTGGATTACATGCCTGCTGCTACCCATTCACTGGTAAGTGTAAGTTTTATGCTTTTACAGTACTGTATTTACAATTATTTTTATTTTTTTCCCCCCCATATCAGAGGAGGACATTGCATAACTCGGCATATTGAATAACTCAGCAAGGGCCAAAGCCCCTATCGTGCCCAGTTATAAGGCTTTTACTGTAGTAACATTTATGAAAAAAATAGGATATCTTACTACAGGATTTATTTTCTCTGACTCTCTCTCCCATGCATAAATGTTAAGACATAAAATATACCATTACTCGCCACCCATCCTCTACTTAAAAAAAACTTTCAAAGCTCACGGAGGACATCACTGTGAAGGACTCATTAAAAGACAAAATTTCAGGATGGCCCCATTAATCGCTGTCAATATTTTTTTCAGCAGCTCGCAGCTTCTACTATAGACAATATACAGTAAAACCCTTATAACTCGGCACGATAGGGGCTCTGGCCCTTGCCGAGTTATTCAATGTGCCGAGTTATGCAATGTCCTCCTCTGATATGGGTAAAAAAAAAAATTAAAAAAAAAAAATTAAAAAAAAAAAAAAAAAAAAAAAAAAAAAAAAAAAATTTGTCAAAGCATAAAACTACACTTACCAGTGAAGGGGTTTAGAATGTGCGGGAAATTTTGATATAAAACTCAGCACAAAAGCACGCATGGACGCACCTGCACCCATCCTTGCCAGTACTTTCACCTTTTCCTGCAGGCTCAGGCTTTTCAATTCCTTTCCCCTTTCCTGCTGGAGACACCCTTGCGTGATGGAGCTGACATCTTGATATATCCAGTACTGTATGATGTTTATTCCAAACACGTAAAATAGGGGGGCAAAGTAAAGCAAAGGTCGGGAACCAGCGCGTAGGCTGCGCCGTGTTTTTGTCGCCCAAAGCACCGTCTTGGATTACGAATCCCAATCCAATAACACTTGCTGAATGTGTGTTATACTACTTTGTGATATTGTTTGCAATGTTTGCATTGATTATTATTTCGGCTCCTACCAAGCTTGTTGTGTTTTTTAAGCAGAAACCAATCCTTTTTTTTTCGAAAAAAAAACGGAATTCGTATCCAAGACGGTGCTTGGAACGACATAAACACGGCTCAGCAGCTGACAGCCTACGCGCTGGTTCCTGACCTTTGCTTTACTTTGCCACGTATTTATGTGTTTTGGGATTACATCATACAGTACTGTATTTCAAGATGTCACCCTCCATCACGCAAGGGTGTCTCAGCAGGAAGGGAGACTTCAATGAAATTGAAGAGCTTGAGCCTGCAGGAAGGTAAAAAGGACAAAAATACTACTTTATGCGCCCTAAGGCCTTTGCCGAGTGTAAGCAAAGAGATGCAGTTTATAACAGCAATATGCTGAGATACATTATTTTTTGCAGACTTTCTGTTTACATGTTCACACAAGAGGTTGTGAGGGCATGATATACCGAGTGAAAACCAAGCGATGCAATCTAGGGGAGCGGTAGCAGAGTGGTTAGCGTCACCGAGTGGCGTTCTCGAAAACCCGAGTTCGATCCCGAGTGAGACCCATAATCCACTTGAAATCTTTCTGCCCCCATCGAGTGGCCTAAGAAACCCACATGCCCTGTCCTTAACTCTCCCTTTCCCGCTGCGAGTGCCTGGGAGGACACAGGGGGGGGCATGAGCCTCTAATTACAGGTGTCACTATAAGAACCTGCCTGCGCCACCACTGGCGAGGGCCAACCATCACAGCCCTCGAGTGAGCCCCCGGGGGCCCTACCATCCCACCCAAGGAAGCTAGAGTACAAGGAAATCCGACTCCACAGTAAAGTTTGAAACCCGTACGGTGCTGCCATCTATGTCGAACACAGGGTGTCTCTCTAGCTTCCTTGGTGGCGATGGTGGTGGTACTTGCCTCGCCGCCACCCAAAACCCCTTGTGTTGCCTCAAAAAAATATTCATATTTCTTGGCTTTACTCATCTCTTACACAAGATAGGCCTATTTTGTTTGCATCAGTGAATCAGGCAGTGATTGTTCAACAACAACATACCATTCATAACTCAATAGGGTAAAAAATAAAGTCTGACTGACTTCACAGGAGTAGGCGAATTTTTTTGGTTTTCAGTGCATTGAAATGTTGTACTCCTACCCGATATTACCAAGCTACCAGATGATATTTATGAAAACTGAGCCTACCATCGTGTTCATAATACATTGCTGCATATCATGAGCATAAAAAAATTACAGGAAGATACACTAATATTAAGATAATTGAAGGAAAGCAAAAGAGTGTATAAATTTTTTTTCTTGCTTATTTTGCTTCAAATCGCTGTAACTCCATAAGTTTTGGTCGCATTCATTTTCAAGCACTGTTTCAAAATCCTTATACTTTCCGCTTCCTGTGGTATGTAGCACGTACCAATAAGGAAAAAGGGTAGGTGGTCAAAATGGCTAAGAATGTTAAAATGTTTTCAAACTGGTACCGTGACGGGTGGAGCCTCTGATAGCTCTCCCCGGGAAAAGTCTCTCCTGTATAGGGGAGCAAAGCTCACCCGTCACTGTGCCAGTTTGCAGTAGTAGTTTAACTTTTTTAGCCATTTTGACCACCCACTCTTTTCCTTATGGTACGTGCTACATACCACAGGAAGCGGAAACGTATAAGGATTTTGAAACTGTTCTTGAAAATTGAATGCGACCAAAACTGATGGAGTTACAGCGAGTTGAAGCAAAATAAACAGGAAAAAATGTTTTACACTCTTTTACTTTCCTTTCAAATTTTCTTTAATATTAGTGTAGTCTTAGTGTAATTTTATGCTCATGATATGCAGCAATGTATTATGAACACGATGGTAGGCCTCAGCTTTCATAAATACCATCTGGTAGCTTGGTAATATCGGGTAGGGGTAAACATTTCAATGCACTGAAAACCTAAAATTTCCCTACTCCTGTGATAGTCAGTCATGACTTTATTTTTTACCCTATTGAGTTATGAATGGTATTTGTTGTTGAACAATCATGCCTGATTCACTGATGCAAACAAAATAGGCCTATCTTGTGTAAGGATGAGTAAAGCCAAGAAATATGAATATTTTTTTTTAGGCAACACAAGGTTTTGGGTTGCGGCGAGGCAAGTACCACCACCATCGCCACCAAGGAAGCTAGAGAGACACCCTGTGTTCGACAAGAAAGGCAGCACCGTACGGGTTTCAAACTTTACTGTGGAGTCGGATTTCCTTGTACTCTAGCTTCCTTGATCCCACCCCTGGAGCTCACTGCCTACAAAGCGCTATAGGCATAGATGTAAAAAAAAAAAAAAAAAAAAAAAAAAACCTTTATCTTTTTCCTTGCCGAGTTATATCAAATTCCGAGTTATACAGTGCGAGTTTATAAGGGTTTTAAGTGTATGTGTTTGCACTTTACATACCGACAGTACTTCCTTTACACATTAGGACCTTAGATAAGGTACAAGTCAACAGAGTTATATAGAGAAATAAAATGTAAATGCCATACTGTAAATTCTGCCCTTGCCTGTAGCATTTAAGTTTGTGTCAACACCAAATTCTGCCACAAAGCGCTACAAAACAGTGGCGGCGGTGACCTGACAGCGCAGCATCAACCCAGGAATTCTGAACATTTGCCTCTCAAAATCAGGCCAAATTATTGATGGAGCTGAATCCCACCATTGCCAGGTTAGGATGGTCTCCATTTACCGCATGATATACTTTTCAACTTTCACCCACTCTCTTCAGTGGCAGATCACAAAGCATGTAAGTTATGGCAGATAAAGTATCATAGCTCCTGCAATATCATTAATTTGGATATTCTAGCAAAAGATCTAACATAGTGCCTGCTAAATATAGCAGCTTGCTTTCTTTTCAAATGTACCACTAGGACTCGGCCCTCTTTGTAAACACAGGGACAGTTACCAGATGGCAATTATGATTAGGCTTCAAAGGCATGTCCGCTCACAGTGGTGACGAACAATATGCCCTCACGTTCTCAAACGGCTATTTCCTAATCAGCTCTGCATCACTCTGCTCGTTCAATACGTCCCTACGTGAGTGAATATTCCTTCACGCTGGGCTGTTGCTGTGGCTCGGCATGTCGGACTGTGTAGTAACTGATATCACAGCCGTGTTAAGACACGGCGAGCCCAGTCTCGCCTCCGCATATAGGATATTTACCTTCTAATGTATGATACTTGCCAGCCCAGTATGACTAAAATGCACAATTTTTGTCTCGCTATGATATACCCGGTCTTAGTTATGATCGCGTCGAGAATTCCACAACACGGTGTCCGAAACCTCTTCGTGCGCTGTGCTTCACCATCTCCTTCATCGCCATAGTTCTTTCCACCTTCCTTACTAGCCAACTGAATATCCTGTTTGCACCACAGCCACTCCTCAAGTCACTTATTATCCATGCTTGGATCTTACACCTCTGACATACATCCACATCCAGGTCTCGCTTGCACATCTATCTATCTCTGACTTGGATCCCTAGTCTTATCCTAATGGGTATTCCTAAAAAGATTCCTGAGATGGCCGCAACAGAGGAGTCTCCATTTATTCCTGTCCTTGCATTCCATTCCTTATATGCTCCAAAGTTATAATTCTTCTCTCTCCCCTCACTTCCTTTCACTCACATACTTATACCATCCTGTCTCTCATTCACGTGAGTCGTCCTCTAGTCCATCGCTCTACTTACACTCATACATACTCTCTTGGTCATCTCACTTTCTGCCATCCTTTCTATATGACTACACCACCTCAGTGCTGCGCTTCATCCCTTCAACCACTCCACATTGCATCCCTTCACCCTTACTCGACATTCCAAACCTGTTAAACACACTTTCATTACTATCACCATCCATCCTTATCACGCCACAGGCATTCTCGTAACTCATGTCAACGGCCTGGATCCTTAACTTGGGTCTTTTCATTCATGCCCGTCTCGCTTGCATTCGTGATTGTTAGTACAGGTTCACAATCTCTTATCCGAAAACCTCGGGACCAGACACTTTAGGATTTAGGAATTTTCGGATTTCAGAAGGAAGATTTTTAGCGTAGATTTTAACGCTTTTTAATACTCAGACGGAAGTGCATCACAAGTTGAAGAAAGAAACTGTCCACCCAGTGGAGAGAGAGAGCAAGAGAGAGAGGGAGAGAGGGAGAGAGAGACGTGAGAGAGGCGATGAAGAGACGGAGATGAGAGAGAGAGATGGGAGAGAGAAGAAGAGAGAGAGATGAGAGCGATGGAGAAGAGAGATGAGAGCTTACGAGACAGAGAGAGAGAGAGAGAGAGACGAGACGAGAGAGAGAGAGAGAAGAGAGAGAGAATCATAAAGTTGTGACCAGGTTTTGTTTTTTTAATACTTTTGAGCTATAGCGCCTGTAGGCTATTATTGCCTGACAGAAGTCTGGAAAAAAGTCGGTTTTTTGGAGCTTTTGGTTTGCAGGAATGGGCCCAGACATAACTACGTCACGGTTTGGTACATCGGTGCATTGTGGGGGAATAAGGCGGGGTCGCCGCGGATTGGACTACGAAGGGAAAACTACGGCGATGGAGGAATTTAGAGTTATTTTGCGCGAAATTGATATTCCAGGTGCTGGATATAGTTACTGTGTCTGTTCGTGCGCTGACACACACGATAGAGAAGTACCTGAGGTAATGGCTGATGTGCAGAGGCTTCTAACAAGGAAAACAGAGTCATAACAGAGCCTCGTCAAAAGGTAAGCAGCTGGTAGGTACGTAAATGTGTCCTACTACTTGCTTACTTCTTAATGAGACTCTGACTGTGAGACTGTTTTCCTGTAGGCTTTTTTAGAAGCAGACCTCTTGCACATCAACCATCACCGCAGGTCTCTCTATGTGTCAGCGAGCACGGAATATATCCACTTGGAATATCCATTTCGCCCAAAACAACCTCCCTTTAAATTTTTCATCGTCGTAGTCTTCTCTGTTGTTTGTATACTATTCATGGTTATGATAGTATTAAAAAATACCCTTATTAATTGAGTTCCTTTTGTTGTCTTTTCTCATAATAAGTAGGGTAATTATTCTAGTGTGTGCCCAATACTCACCCTATCACACAAAACAAAGCTTGGGGACCTGTGGGGGAAGGAGGATTTTTAGCTGAGGGTACAAAAATATTTGCGTCGCAACCACATAGTTTTTGAGTTAGGGGTGTTGTAAAAAATTGCCTAGATCCAAGGGAAAAATTCAATTGGATTTCGTCTGAAGTCCAGAAACGTGGTGAACCTGACGATCCTCACAGAATGATGACGCGATATTCAGAGCAGTGTCGCAGAACCCCCCAGACCCCCCTAGGAGTTGACGGCATAATATGCCTACGCATAATTTGTTCCCCACCCGAAAAACCCCCGCCGCATTCCCACAGGTCTCCAAAAACTTGTTTGGTAAACATTGGTGAGAAGTATGGGCACACAATATAATTTTATATGTGGTGTTTAATATTTAATGTGATTTTCGGGTGGGGAAAAAATATGCGTCGGAAAACACATAATTTAAGAGTTGTGTTGGTGGTAAATTTCCTGGATCCTAGGGTAAATTACCTTATATCTAGAGAAATTTGCCTACAACAAAATAAACCTAGAGAAACCTAACCAAATATAACCCTAAGTTAACCTAACAAATCTAACCTAACCAAATCTAATAAACCTACCTAACCAAATATAACCTTAACCAAATATAACTAAGTTAACCTAACCAAATCTAACCAAACCAAAATCTAACTAAACCACTAACCAAACTAAAACCTAACCAAATATAAACCTACTTAACCTAACCAAAATATAACCTTAACCTCCTAGCGGGGGGTTGGGGGGGGGGTTCTCGACACTTCGGTCATCATTCTTGTGAGGATCGTCAGGTTCACACGTCTCTGGACTCAGAGAACATCCCAATGAATTTTCCCTGATCTAGGCAATTTTTAAACACCCCTAACTCAAAAACTATGTAGGTTGCGACGCCATATTTTGTACCCCAGCCAAAGAGGACCGCATTCCCCCAGGTCCCCCGCATTCCCCCCAGCAGTCCCCAAGCTTGTTTTTGTGGGAGAGGGGGAGTATGTTGGGCAAAAAGTGCACTAGAATAATACCGGGTATTTTACCCCCTATACACAATCTTAAATTTTGTGTTTCCGACGCATAATTTGTTCCCCACGAAAAACCCCGCATTCCCACAGGTCCCCAAACTTGTTTGGGGGAAGGTGGTGGAGTAGCGGCAAACCACTAGAATTTTACCAAACTTCGCGTGAGGGGAGATGTCACATAAGAACATAAGAAAAGTAAAGGAGGTTACAAGAGGGCCGTATGAGACCTACAGAGTAGTTCCTGTGTATCTAACCTACCTATATCCACCTCATCTCCCATCCATGAATTTCTCCCGCCTCTTTAAAGACCAATAGATCTGCACTAACCACCTGACGACTGAGTCCATTCCAATCATTCACACCCTATTTGTGAACCAGTTTCTACCAAATGTTCCTTTTTTAAATCTACGCTTTTCAGCTTGCATCCGTTACTTCTCGTTCTACCCTGCTTAAAAACCTTAAGAACTTTTCCTACATCGGCCTATATTGATATCCCTTTATCCACTTAAAAACTTCTTTCAGACTCGCCCTTACTCTACGCCTTCTCGAGGAGTGTAAAAATTTAATAGTTCAATATCTTCTCATAACTAAAGGTTTACGCATTCTATTAATAATTTTGTGTAATGCCCATTATCGGGGAAATAGTAGAAAATATTATTATGGAAATTCCCGAGCTATGTCTTGTCAGTAGTAAATTTTTTTCTCTTTGTTAGGGAGGACTCATTAGATATTTCTACCTTTCCGCCATCGTCTCTCAACATTGGCCATCCTAGACGCCATTTTGTTCTATCTCTTTGTTTTTTAACCCGTCAACTTTTTCTTCTTTCTTCCATTCCCTCCCTCACATACGTATGCGATGTCACCATTCGTGGGATAATTATTTCTGCGATCGTGATAACTAATGATGTCAGTTCTTTTTATTCTTTCCCCAGTTAATCTGATCAGACCAGAAGACTTCTCCCGAAGAGTGTAACGTCTTCAAAATAATCCCTATCGTTATCGGTTTGAGGTTAACATGGCGTTGCGTGGTATTTAAGATAACGCAAACATCAACACACAAGCAGACCCCCCGTTTTCGAAGATGCCCAGTTATAAAAACACCCAACAGTTACCCCCAATTCCAGTAACCACACTGGTAGTTTTGCGGTGGGATTTTATTTTGTGTCGGTCATAAGGTACAATATTATTTGAAAGCCTTTTAGAAGTCATTAAATAACCCAGACCAGTTACCCCTAATTTCCACATCATGACACTGGTGTGACTAAAGGGTGGTTATATTATTCCTAACAAATAACAGCAACAGAATCACACCTGGCAAAATAAATAGCAAGATAGTCAAATTTCAGTAAAATATTCATATAGTAATCGATCTTTATGTATGGCTATTAGATCTGTCTCCCTATAAACCACAACACAATAACATACATGAACCCCCATGACATGTGAGCGTGAGCGGTAAGAAAGCAAGCCATAGCCGCCGCTCCTAGCCGTCAACTCCGCCAGCCTGGACAGGGCCAAGCAGCCGACCACCCTTCACCGAAACATGCACCGGCGCGACCGGGGCCTGCGCGCCTTCGCCGCGCCCTTAGAGAATGCCACGACGCGTGCTTCGATGCAAGCTTTGCCTCAACCACGGCCACCCTTCATCATACCAGCGCGCTAGCAGCGACGCTCACCTCACGACTCCGCCGACCATCACAGTCCGCGCCCTTGTAGCTGTTTCCTGTAGCCGCATCTAGCCGCTACCAACACGCCTCGACACACCACCATGCAAAGAGAGGACGTGAAACCGTGCCCGTCGGGAGGGAAGTCCTGGACTCTCTCAGCCTTCCACTGACGTCGTAGATGAGTGTACGTAATAATTACCAGCGCTAAGACACTTCTACTATCATCGCCGACGTGAGCACACGACATCGTGCGCACCGCCACCACCAGAATGGAGACGACAGACTCAACGCAAGGATACGCTTCTTCGTTTCCACGATCATAGAAGGAAGGTTATCCAGGGGACACAACAGAAAATGGTACTCGCGGTTGTCCGCTAGCTAAGGTAGCTGAATCATACAGCGCCTATACTTTCCATCCACCGGCTGAACAAGGACGCCAGCGACGTTTGTTGCATCGATAGCAAGGAGCTCGACGACATGTTTCCGCGAACTCTCAAGCTTCACAACCACGACCTACGGACGACTCCTAGAAGACTAATCCAGGAGTGTTCAGTGCAGTGTATTATCGAAATACTCGTGTAAATTAGAAAATCAGGGAATAATATTACTGTGATATAATGAACATTGAAAAATTTATATTATGAACGTTTGAAATTCACTTATTTTGAACTTGAAAGTTTAATACCTACTTGGTTAGGTAGTGTAAAAAAAGGGGGGGCAGGGGGGGGGGGCGTACACCCGGTATTACCTTGTGGAAATCAAATAGAAAAGTCGGGTAAATGTAAAACATTGACCAGGATTCAAAACACATTCGAGGTCCGTAGGTTCAGTAATATATCCAGGTAAGAGGTTGATTGGGATACCAGTCTAGATGAATTTCATTAAACAGAATCAGTCTGGTTCGGTGGAGATCTTCAAAGGTATTTAATTGCAAGTTACAATCAACACGAACCAGGTATATAGCGTGAAGATAAGCGAAAAGTGTTCAATGTAACTTAGTGCGAGTCAGAGGTGAAGTTGTAGTGTCACAGACTAGCATTGAGCAAACACACATTTGGTCTAGGAGATTTCTATGTATAGAGTCGGAGCGTCTGATTCTCACGGGCTGAAGCGCTGTTGATGTGGGCCGGACGATATTTTAATTCGAATGAGATAGTAAGTACTATACGCGTTCATTCAACCTTACGAGTCAACCAAGTTGCGGAGTAGTTGACGGACATTTCAGGACTTCAGACGGCTGAGTTAACCAGTTACCAGAGGTTAAGCCGGGCGTGCGCCTCTGGGTATATCTCTGCACCGAGAATGCGGACTAGAGTCAAGGTTGACGGGCACGTCATTACCCGAGGTAACAGGTGGACTGGGATACTCCTTGCATTGGGATTTCCGTGTAATCAAAACACAAGCAGACCCCACGAGTTTTGAAAGAACAGAAGAACTTCTATTAAATTCACTTCTAAATTCGTCCCATTACACACCTCCTGTTGACGCAGTTTAAAACGGAAACGAGTGATCCGTAAGTATTACTTTGATGTCATCAGAATTTAATTTTTCCCGGGAGAAATAGACGCGTGTAATGCACATTATTCGGGGAAAATAGTAGGGAAAACATTATGTTACTTGTATAGAAATTACCCGAGCTATGTCTTGTCAGTAGTTAATTTTTTTCTCTTTGTGAAGGATGACTCATCGTATTCTACTTTCCGCCAATCCTCTCAACATTTGGCCATCCATAACACCGCGTAGAGTTTGTTCTATCTTCTTCGTTTTATTTTACCAGAGTCAGCTTTTTTCTTCTTTCCTATCCATTCCTCTCCATCACTACCGTATCGCGAGTCACATTCGTGGGGATAATTATTCTCCGAAGCCAGTGAGAACTATAAATGATGTCAGTTCTTTTTATCTTTCCCAGTTATCTGAATCAGACAAGAAGAACTCTCCAAGAGTCTTAATTCTTTTCAAAATAATGCCTATTCGTTCATCGGTATGGTTATACATGCGACGTTGTATTAAAGATACACGCAAACATCACAAAACCCACCAAATTTCTAGGTCACTTTCCATACCTTTCGCTCTTCAAAATGCGTTCTGGGGTATACTATCGACAAATATACATATAAAACCATCCTTCGTGGATATTAAGAGAAAAACATTAAAATTCTCTTATAATCAAAAGTAGACCAGTTGGTGTATAGGGACCGCCTTTTCTGAAGTATACGCGAGATTTTCATTTACTATAAATAGTTATTTCGGATTATAAGCTTTTCATTTGTGGTCACGGCGACACATTCGAAACGATTTCACTTTGGTACGGGTGGACCATTACCGCCCAGACGGGCAGGTCTCATCATCTCTCGCTCAGGTAACATAAGTCGCTGACCAGTGTTCCTGGTTTTCCCCGAGCCTTTTCCTTGTATCATATTGTTACAATATTTTCAAATATGGGTATCTATGTTTAGTGATACACGCTGAAACGTACAAGAGGTGCACCATCCTTATAGTATTATAAACAAGCGTCTCCATCCATACTCTCGCTCAGGGAGAGGCTTCAGCGGGAGGCGGTCTCACGCCTTCCTCTCAAGAAACTGGTCAGGTCCACACATCCAAACTCCTCTTATTCTCACCATTCTCTTTCCATAGATATATATTCAAGTATACCGACATAGTGCTCAGTCGATGGGTATATAAGTGGTAATTCAAGAAGATTCGGAAGGAAATTATGCTCTATTGTACGCTGCCGTTCCAGATTAGAGTTTATTATGTGTCTACCAACCAGTCCCAACAGCAATACTGTTTCATGGCGAATAATAGGATTTCATTTTTTACAAATATAGTTTTGTGTTATTATGAAAACCCAGGTGATTATTCGTGTTACAGGAAAATTAATCCCCACACTTCCAAAAAGAGTCCGCTCTTACTCGGTATAATTCCCACGTACCATATCGACGTAACTAAGACCGAAGATCTAATGTCACATAAAGATTAATATAATCAAACGTGCCCAGGGAGTACTTCATAGCGAATACTCGGCACGCAGGCTGGGTGGAAGCAAATCTGAGACCTTTGACCCCTTAAGTACCAGCCTTGTTCAAGTTACTCTCCGTAGTGAGAAGTTGGGTCACACTACAATCAGATAGTGAAAGTCAGAAAGACTAGGTTAAATCCTTCCTTCAAGTTGTCATCTTTTATGAGAAATCATCCCCAAGAACTAATCTCATTCCCAAGCAACGTTGGACGAGTTTATAATACCCCAGACAGTTACCCAAATTTCCGTCAACACATTTGGTCATCCATTCTCTGCACTGATTCCTTATGTAGGGGACTGTTGGGGAGGTCAGGGATAAGGGCAGAGGGAGTGGGGAGTGTGAGTGAGAGCACACACTTGGAAATGTGGGCGGGGCGACCTCGCATGCTTATAGTCCTTCCTTTCATCATCCATCCAAGAGATCCAACCACTTTCCTCCTTTGCAGTAATCTTTCTCTCATCTCACCTTCCATGCTTGCACATACCAAGGTCATTCAAGCAAGATAGCTACTCCTCGAATCTATCACCATTCAGCTTATTTTCAAATGCCTTTAGACACACAACTCTCACTGTATTGATATAAACTCTCATTGCACTTCCCTTCAACTCCTATCAAGAATCACCTCCTGACTGTCAACATTACCCCTCAGCTCCGTCTCCTGCACACCCTTTCATTCTCCCATCTCTTATTCCACTTTTACACATAGACTGGCAACCCTGTAGAATGCGTTCACTCCATCTAACAACATACATCCACTCTTAAAACATTCACTACATCTCAAATTGCCTCAAAGTCTATTTTGCCCTTTGTAATTTCTTGTACTATCTTACAATATTTTTACTATACACTTTGCCATTCATAGTCAACAATTCAATGACTTTGTAAACACCACAGTAACTCTCATCTCCTTTTAAGGACTAATGTAGCCTTTGGTTAGTCTTGAGGCACTTTTCCGTTTCTTCCAGGCTGTGTGGGTTGTCACCGGGAGGCCACCGTAGTGTAACGGTAGCACGTCCGCCCGGCAAGTGGAAGGTCTCGAGTTCGATCCCCTAGCGGTGCCTGCCTTTTCGGTGAACCCCCTACCTCTAACACAGGCTAAATTACACACTGCACAACCAAACCATGTGTCAAACGGTAGCTCCCTCTTCTTAACACCACAACCCTGGAGACTGACTGCCCCTGATGCTCTTTTCTTCCCTAAATTACCATGATAGTGCCACATGTGTCACCTATAGGGGAGAATGCTAGTCTCCCATATAGGTGAACAGAGCAAACCTTATCAAGTAACTTGCATCATACCACCACAATTCTCCAGGACAACCACAACAAAAATCTAAATCAGCATTTATCTTTCCCTGGATGGGTAAGTGTGAGCACCGCACTGCCCTCCAAGTCTTCATCAACACAAGACACAATGCCTCACGGTGTTCTAGTGTGGATGTCACATTAGCAAGAGAAACACACACATACATTTTTACTATATTAAAGGTAACTGAATCTTGAGACAATTATTATGCCTATGATCACGACCTATAGTTTCAGAAAATGTATCAATATCTATGTCAGTGATGAAAAGAGTCTATTGCTATGTTTGGAAAAGTATTGCTATGTACCTACCTGTCCAGGAGTTATGGCACGAAGTGGCTTTGCCAAACTAACCACCATGTTGCTTTGCGTTGGAGATCGGTGCCAAGGATTGGCATCATTAGTAGTGAGGACACAAGCGGTCAATGAAGCCGTGTTCTGGAACCGAAAATGACATTCCAACTGTCCTTGGGAATACAACTCTGATGGAGGACTGTGAATCCAGAATACAGGCTCAGTAAAGAGGGTGGAGGCAAAGAGGGCTGGATGATCTGTTCCAGAAACCTGTAGGAGAAGGTCTGCTCTCAGTAATGCTTCAGGTGCTTCAGGACATGAGAAACAAAACATAGCCTCCTATCCCTGACACCTCACCAACATGGCCAATACTGCTTCCCTCGTGGCATTATTATAAATCAAGGTGCAATAAAGGGAGTTGAGACACTTACGGTAGATTCAAATATTGATGGGCGTCATTCAAGATGGAGTGTACATTGTTTATTTACCGAGGCAAATATCCTTACGAGGGTAATCCAAATGTCCTGATATGTGGGGAGGCATCCAGGTTGTAGCTATGTGTCTATCTATAGCTCTTACACTTCATTCTCTCCGGCAACGTCCCTCACAGGGGTGGCCGTGGCAGAAGAGCCTCCACCTCTCCCTATCCAAACACTCTCTCCTTGCCTGTTCAAGTCCCTCACTCTCCCTCTCAACTCTTTCACTCATATATTCCATTATATATTCCTTCCACCTTCCAGATGGTCTTCCTCTCCTGCTAAGACTCTGGATTTCATTCATATGACCTTTTTTCACACTCTTCTCCTTTCATTCTTTCAATGTGTGCGAACCATCTCAAAATATTTCTTTCCACCCATTCCATTATACATTTCACTCCATCTGCACACACTTCCATTCCGCATCCTTCCCCTACACCTTCATTGCTCACATCCATCTTGTCACTCCATCACTCCAAGCTTGCCCATCACGTCACTCCACCTGCCCCTCTCAGGCTACTCCTTGCCACAGCATGCACCCTGGACTGCTGTGCTCCACCTGCCCCTCTCAGGCTACTCCTTGCCACAGCACGCACCCTGGACTGCCGTGCACTGTTCCATGCCAAGTCCCTGATCCATACATCAAAGCTTTTAAAAGAATATTAATCCATAGACCCCTTTCAACCTCAATGGACACATTCCTCCCTTTCATCACCAAGAAATATCAACCCTGGTGACATCACACACCCGTCTTACTCCCACTCCTATAACAAGACTCTCACTAAGCCCCCTCCATAGTCACACGCAGGCACTTGTTTCCCTGCACACCAGAGAGGGACACTCACTCAAAAGATCCGCATCAACATATATTGAAAATAAATATCTGCATCTGCAAATATTGAAAAATCGACATCCAGTCCACATCTAATATATATATATGCACACACACACACACACACACACACACGCACGCACGCACGCACGCACGCACGCACGCACGCACGCACGCACGCGCGCGCGCACACACACACACACACACACACACACACACACACACACACACACACACACACACACACACACACACACACACACACACAGAGCGAGCGAGCGAGCGAGAGAGAGAGAGAGAGAGAGAGAGAGAGAGAGAGAGAGAATCATAAAGTGTGACCAGGTTTTTTTTTTAATACTTTTGAGCCTATAGCGCCTGTAGGCTATTATTGCCTGACAGATAGTCTGGAAAAAATGTTCGGTTTTTGGAGCTTTTTGGTTTTCAGAATGGGCCCCAGACATAACTACGTCACGGTTTGTTTACATCGGTGCATTGTGGGGATAAGGCGGGGTCGCCGCGGATGGACTTACGAAGGGAAAACTACGGCGATGGAAGAATTTAGAGTTATTTTGCGCGAAATTGATATTCCAGGTGCTATATTACTGTGCTCTGTTCGCGCTGACAACACTATAGAGAAGACCTGAGGTAATGGCTGATGTGCAGAGGCTTCTAAACCAAGAAAACAGAGTCATAACAGAGCCTCGTCAAAAGGTAAGCAGCTGGTAGGTACGTAATGTGTCCCTACTACTTGCTTACTTCTTAATGAGACTCTGCTGTGACTGTTTTCCTGGTTTAGAAGCCTCTGCACATCAACCATCACCTCAGGTCTTCTCTATGTTGTCAGCGAGCACGGAAATATAGCACTTGGAATATCAATTTCGCCCAAAACAACTCTAAATTTTTTCATCGTCGTAGTCTTCTCTTTGTTGTTTGTATACATATTCATGGTTATGATAGTATTAAAATACCTTATTAATTGAGTTCCTTTTGTTGTCTTTTCTCATAATAAGTAGGGTATTATTCTAGTGTTTGCCCATACTCCCCCTCTCCCACAAAACAAGCTTGGGGACCTGGGGGAATGCAGGATTTTTAGCTGGGGTACAAAATATGCGTCGCAACCACATAGTTTTTGAGTTAGGGGTGTTGTAAAAATTGCCTAGATCAAGGGAAAATTCATTGGATTTCTTCTGAGTCCAGAAACGTGTGAACCTGACGATCCTCACAGAATGATGACCGAAGTGTCGAGAACCCCCCCAACCCCCCTAGGAGTTGTACGCATAATATGCCTACGCATAATTTGTTCCCCACCCGAAAACCCCGCATTCCCACAGGTCTCCAAACTTGTTTGGTAAACTTGGGAGAGTATGGGCAAACAATATAATTTTATATGTGGGGTTTAATATTTAATGTGGAGTTTTCGGGTGGGGAACAAATTATGCGTCGGAAACACATAATTTAAGAGTTGTGTATGGGTGGTAAAATTTCCTGGATCTAGGGTAATTACCTTATATCTAGAGAAATTTGCCTAACCAAAATTAACCTAACCTAACCTAACCAAATATAACCTAAGTTAACCTAACCAAATCTAACCTAACCAAATCTAACTAAACCTAACCTAACCAAATATAACCTAACCAAATATAACCTAAGTTAACCTAACCAAATCTAACCAAACCAAATCTAACTAAACCTAACCTAACCAAATATAACCTAACCAAATATAACCTACCTTAACCTAACCAAATATAACCTAACCTCCTAGCGGGGGGTTGGGGGGGTTCTCGACACTTCGGTCATCATTCTGTGAGGATCGTCAGGTTCACACGTCTCTGGACTCAGAAGAAATCCAATGAATTTTCCCTTGATCTAGGCAATTTTTACAACACCCCTAACTCAAAAACTATGTGGTTGCGACGCATATTTTGTACCCCAGCCAAAGAGCCCGCATTCCCCCAGGTCCCCCGCATTCCCCCCAGCAGGTCCCCAAGCTTGTTTTGTGGGAGAGGGGGAGTATGGGCAAACGTGCACTAGAATAATACCGGGTATTTTACCCCCTATACACAACTCTTAAATTTTGTGTTTCCGACGCATAATTTGTTATACGCACGCGCGCGCACGCACGCACGCACACACACACACACACACACACACACACACACACACACACACACACACACACACACACACACACACACACACACACACACACACACACACACACACACACACACAGAGAGAGAGAGAGAGAGAGAGAGAGAGAGAGAGAGAGAGCGAGAGAGAGTCCCAATCTGTAGTTGTCAGTAGTCTCTCTGCGGGGACTCTAACTGGGACCTGACCACCTGCCTACATGTAGCTACCTGAAGCAATATAGCTTTNAATATATCTACGTTCCAAAAGTCAGAAAATTCCATTACTCGGCTCGGCGCTGGTCCCGAGGTTGCCGAGTTTGGGAACTTCTATCTGTATTTAGATAATGAGTTAAAGTGTGTGTGTGGTGTGTGTGTTTATTTAATTTTACAGGGCCTGAGCTACACTGGTGTGGTCCCATCTCCATATCTACATTCACCCAGTATTTCCTCCAATAGTGGCACATTCTTTGCCGATATCACCTCCTCGTTTAGTCCATTCTAAACGTCTACACTGCTATGAGGGAAGCTGTACTTCTTGGTGTTGTTTTGGTCACCAACAAACAAACAAAATATAGAATACAGACAAAAAAGTCATCTTCAGTAATGAAAAAATATCTACAACTACTGATGGAAACAAGATTATTTCAAGCATTGAAAAAAACTTAAGTCCAACGATCAATTTTAGTTTAAGATTTAGCCCTAACAGTAAGCCACCTACCTATTGGAAACATTGTGTGCTGCAAAGCCTTCTGGGGAATCTGGCTGAGGAAGAAAGTTTGGTCCTTAATCAGATCAAAACTCTGCCAAAGTCTTGCCCCTGTTAGTTAGGAGAGAACAATAACATCAGTTGCCTTGCAGATGTCATCCTTAAATGCATTGTAGCTGGGTGGGGAGGCATTGTTTTCTTTGAATATATTTCCCAAAATTAATCAAAACAACAAAAATTCCACGGCAACAAAATAGGTGAAGAGCGGCCGGTGGGTCGCTGTGTTGCCTTGTCCTGCTGCTGCCACCACCCAGGACGTGGCACATGCATTAAGAGCTTTAATAGGCTTTATTATATAGTATGCTTTAATTAAGCTTTATCAATAATAAATACCGCTTTGGTCGTATAATAATAATAATAATAATAATAATACACACAACCCTCGTTTTCCCGGACTAATAGGGGGGAGCACTGGTCCGGGAACCGCAAACGTCCGGGAATCACAACAGTCCGAGGCCATTACCCACCCCCGGACGTTTATCCTACTCTAGTATTTACTGACCGGCAACCGCCAATATCAACTACCCCGCCGCGGACTTTTACGTCACTTTGTTGTTGTTTTTAGGGCTGCGAGGATCTCTTGGGGAACACTATGAGCCCTGGGGATGTCCTATGATGCTATCTCAGGGGCTGTAGTTGACCTGTCTGCCTCAGGAAGGCACAGGTGAGGCGGATGAGAGCGTGTTGCCGGGAGGGGTGGATGCCAGCCGCCGCCAGCAGGGTGGGCAGGTCACAGGTGGCGACGTTCAGGGTGAGGAGTTGAGAGTGTAGCACTACACGGTGGGAGTGGAAGCGCGGACACTGCAGCAGAAAGTGTTCAATAGTCTCAGAGACGTTCCTGCACCAGGGGCAGTAGGGGTCAGGGGACTGACAGAGGCAATGCAAGTGAACCGTGAGTGTCTTGTGCCCAAATGTAAACAATACGACCGCTGAGCATGCTGCCACCTGGTGGGAGGCGCAGACACTGACCAGGGGTGACAGGAGATGCTCGAACCGCCGGACAACTTTGTCGATTTACGGACTGGACCAGGCATTTGTCCGGGACTCTGACATATCCCCGGACCTAGGATTTTGTCCGGCAAATCCGATATCCGGGAAATGGAGGTCCGGGAAAACGAGGGTTGTGTGTAATAATAAAAATCTGATAATAATAATAATCTGATGATATTAATAATATCAATGATAGTACTAATAATAACAATAATATGGAAGTTTCAAAATAAATAGATTTTTTAATAATTTACCTGTATCCTATACCTAGCACTTAGCAGGTCTGGGACCAATTACAAAGAACGTTACAACAATTAAAACTTTGCACCACCTGTGGAAACTTTATATTGAGAATAGAAAAGCATCCTTTGCGATAGAGATTTGGTACGGCCTCCAAGTTTATACTAAAATGAGAGTTGTCAAAATAGATATTGTGAGAGTTACCTAGAATACAGAGTGTTAATTATCCTGGACACTACTGCACTCACCGCGCGCTGGGGACTGACTGCCTCTTCCCTCTTGTGACTCCACGTGGTCAACTTGTCACGTGATCACCAGTGATGACATCATGAGACGTCTGATGATATGGCGGTCTCCCATTGGTTCCCGCCGTGGCGGGCACGCATAAACATAGGAACGTGCTAACACACTCGCTATATTAACACATTCGCTATATTTTTTTTTTCTTCTTTTCTTTGCATGTCTCCTTTAGTACATACAACTACGTACAATTGTATGTTCACCAATACACATATTTACACTCCCTACATGTTGCTGATGACAGTCAACACCTAATCCCGACTAATTGCCTCCCGCAGCCGCATAGTCGACGTGCCCTTCTTGGTAAGGCAGTCTGCCAGTTGCTTCGATGTCTCCACCCACGTTACCTCCTTCAATTCCTCTTGATCCAACGGGAAAGGCAAGGAGGGGTAGTGGCCATAGTGGAGCCGACACCAAATACCGGCGCTATACCACGCAATAGACCATCACAAAGATATTCAGCGGTGATGCGCCACCGAGAAGAGAATGGGTATCAGGGATACCCAAGTAATTTAAACCAACGACGCCCTCAGGCCCCTTAGGCAGTAGACTGCTATAAATGCGGCCGGATGGGACATATTGCAAGGAATTGTAGACAGCCCCAGGCTGCAACTCGATTCCCCAGACAAGAGGGATGCTGGATGTGTGGCCAGCCAGGGCATAGGGCGGTCGGGTGTGCGTACCAACGCCCGCCTGTGTCAAGAGGTGCCGCCATGCGGCCGGGACACCAGACATACGCAGTAGAAAGTGGAAGGACATGGCCCTTACAACAACAAAAAAACGCCATATTGGTCCCGGGTTTAATGGCCTTCTACCACGCAAGGACCCAACTATTTTGTTTGAAGGTCCGGGTAGGGGCGATTCAGACGCCAGTATTAGCAGTAATAGATAGTGGATCCTCAGTCACAGTAATGGAGGAAAGGCTGTTTGAAGCCATAAATGGTGACTATGTAAATGAGGAACCACATAAGTTGAGAAGCGTATTACATAGCCCTATACCTACAGTAGGTAAGGGAAATTTTAAATTAAATATAGGTCATACGATGGAAAAGCAAGAATGTATGACTATCTCTAAAGAGATCACCCTACCAACTCCTCTAATTTTAGGCCTTGATTTCATGTTCAGGAAAGAAGCCGTGATTCACCCGGTATATGCTACCAACGGAGGTAGAACACTAGCAATATCCTTTGGAGGTATTCACCTAGAGGTAGGGGATGCCCCTGATGGGTGGATAGGTCAATATCCCCAGGATTGACTAGCGGAGGAAGGAGGAGAAGGAGAAGAAGAAAATACCTATAAGGTGAAGGCAGAGGCAGATTTGACATTGTCTCCAGGCATGATAGGTTATGTTGAGCTAGAAGCACAAACAGGCTGTACAGAAGGATTGTTTCTGCCCAATGCAGGAGAAAAAGGTGGCATGTTCCTATATCCGGGGTTTTGGTTTGAATTTCCCAATAGGAATAAAGATAAAAAAAGAGTATTTTGAAAAACCCAAAAATGCAAAACCCCCAAAGCCCCCGAATTTTACTTTTAAACTCCGGAATGGTAGCAGTAAAATAAACCTTGTAGTACAGAACCTTCCCCAAAAACCATTGCTATGGCTTGTCCCCAGGGGGGGAGGGACGAAAGTAAACACAATGCAAAAAAGCAAAAAAAAAAGTCTAGATGGGTGAAAAGAAGGAAAGATTTAAGAAAAAATGGTAGATTATTTTTTCCCCCTCGGGAAATTTAAAAAAAAACAAAGCACTATAAACGCATCACTGCCCAAATACCCTGGGGTTTTTGGGGGCCTTAAAAGGGAGACCCTATTTATATAACCCCTTATTTTTGTCATCCCAATAAAGAAAAAAAATTTAAGCCCCAGTTTTTAAAAGCCAAAACCCTATCCCTTTTAAAATATCACACGAGATAGAGGAACAACTCAGTTATTACCCCCTCGGGGGGTTTAATTCAGCAAGTTTATTCCCCCTTATAATTCACCTTTGGTCCCCCATAATAAAGGGGAAGGATGGGGGGCAAAGGCTTTTTTTTTAACCTTGATTTTCGAAAGTTAAATGAAAAATTTAGATGAAAAACCCAATCCCATTCCTAAAAATTAAAGTTTTTTAAAACCCAAATTGGGGCCCCTTTTACCCCCCCAAAAGTGTTAACACCCCTTTGTTTTCTCCGCTCAGGGTCCCATCGGGAAACCACTGCCCGGGGGGGTTTCTATGAGAAAATGTTTTTGCCCCCCCTTAGGGGTTTTGGGGGAGTACACGTGGTACCTTTTGGAAAAAAAAACATCACCCAGGCGACCAAAGGATTATCAACCATTTTGCCCGGGCCTAGGGGGCAAAGTGGGCCCAGGTTTCCCAAACCTCGCCCACATCATTGTGCTTGGCCCCTCCCTTTGATATTCCATGTATGAAAATTTTGGAGAAAGTGATAAGTGGGACTAGCGACAGCAAACTGTCCCTTAGGATAGATAAATGCCAGTTCTTTGAGAAAAGAATTGCCCCAACCTAGGACAAATAATTAGGGGCAGGGGCAAAAACCACAACCAAAAGAAAAAAGGGATCTGAAAAAAATTCCAATCCCAAAAACCCGGTTTAAAAAAAAAGTCCCAAAGTTTCCTAGGGGTTTGTTAACTATTACAGAAAGTTTTTTTACAACTTTTTTTAAAGTAGCTGCCCCTATTCCCCAAGCTATTACGGGACAAAGGGAAAAGGGCCCGAAAAGCTAACCCCCCAATAACAGGGAAATGGGGAAACGCCCCCCAAAAGTTCCCCCCTTTTAAAAAGGGAAAAGCTCCCCGAGAAATTACCCCTAAATTCCTGATTTCAGTAAAACTTCGTCCTGACGACGGATGCTTTCAGATTTTTGTATTGGGGGGGTTTTTACAAAAGGCCGATAAAGGAAGGAAGAATGAAACCTTTAAACGTATTTCTAGCGCATTAAATTCCGCGGAAGTAAAGAAATTGGGCCGGGGGAACGAGAGGCTTAGCAGTGAAAAAATCCTCCGGGAAACGGGACCCCTTATTTTGGGGTTTTAAAGTACGTATACAGATGACCACGACCGGGGTCTGGTATTGAAGGTAAAAGCCCAAAGCATTTCGCATAGCGGGCGGCAGCCCCTTTTTGGGTGAATACGTTTTTTGGGGGTAAAATATTACCGGTAGAGAAAATTTTTGTTGCCGATTTTTATCGAGGATACAACAAAAAGGAGTGACGTACTGGGAAAGGAAGATAGAAGGACGAGTATTGGTCCAAAGGGAGTGACCAAGGAAGCTGCAAAAATTTTAAGTTTGGGGAACCTAGAGGGGGTTTTAGAACCCAAGTTTACCGACCCGGAAGTGAGGGCGGTAAAAGAAGTAGGAAGCGGGTAAAGAGAGAAAGAGGTATCGAAAACCAGGGAAGTATCCGATGGGCCCAAAATAAAGGTAGGGAGAAGTGCTGAAATAACCCCAGTATAGCGACGAGAAAGGCGCGAGCTCGGTGAAATAGTAGTAACTAAAGACCATTTTCCCCCAAACCCTTTTGGCGTTGGCTCACCTCGGGGTTTACACCCGGCCACGGGGGAGTCAAGACAACTTTGGGAAAGGGTGTAAGAAATTTCCATACTGGGGGATAAAAGTCTCTTTTACAAAATATTGAAAAAACTGCCCGGGTGTGTAGGAGTTTGTAAAGCTGTTACCGTCCCAAAGGCACCTTTAAAGGGAGTACCCAGAGTTGGTATTTCCGTATGAAAAGGATCCATATGGATCTCGTGGGGCCCAGTAAATTTACCTCGGAAAAAAGGACAAAAGTATATTATACGGTCATGACTGTGCCCCGGGAAATTTGTTTGCAGTTCCGTTGAAGTCAAAGACCCCAGTGAAGTGGCACAAGTTTTTTTACAGGCATGTAATAGTGCAAAAAAGGAGCCCCAAAAGGGTCCCTCGTTCCCAGACAATGGGCGAGATTTTTAATTAAAAAGGGTTTTTTGGAAGCATTTTTCAGAAAGTTAGGTAAAGACTTTTAAAGGGAAATACACCTTTCCCACCCCAGTATAAGGGAAATAATTAAAAAGAGAAACGGGACGATATTTAACCATATTAAGAAAAACTATGGAAGAAATAGAAGAGTTTGGGGGAAAAAATTTGGTTTTGCCTACAGCAAAAAAAGGGCCTTTTAATACTCCTATAAACCGAGTAAAAAAGGGAACTTTTCCCCCTTTTTTTTTCTCCTATATTTGAGAGATGAAGGACCCCAAATACCAAAACACTTGGGGGCACCTTGCCCACTTTGTACAACACCACAGATTACAGAAGAAAAACGGGTTTTTTTTTTCCAAAAGAAGGAAATAACTACCTCCCAGCAGACCGGAGGGGGAAACGGAAAAAAGGAGAGGAGGTTTAAAAGGACAAAAAGAAAGTATTTAAGATAGGTGACAGAGTTATTTGGGAAATATACAGAAACCAGGAAAACCCAAAGAAGTTCCCAACCTTTCTATAAAGTCCAAAACCGATTTCATAAAAAGGGAAAAAAAAAATGATTTTTGTTTAAAAGGAAAGAAAATTTTAGAGGGGGAAAAATTTAATTTCAATACACACAAACAAGAAAAAGTAGTCCTGAGGGGTCTAACATGTAAAAGGGTTAGGAATATTAACAAGCATTCCCCTGGCCAAGGGGAGAAGTAGTAGGGTGAACCCCCCCCCTAACTCCCACATATGGTGAGGCAGCATCTATCCTCCTTTTTCTAGTTTGATCAAAACTAACGAAGCAGCGGGGGGACATATCACTACTACCCCAATATGACATCGGGGGGGGTAACCCCCGAAAATGATGCCCAAATGAAAAACCCGGTGAAAAAATGAGTCAGAATCAGAAGCTCCCCCTTCTGCCCGGCCCCATTACGATCAAAAAACCACCCCCCCCAGTTTACCTTTCATAATGGGCAGCCGATAAAATACATTTGGCGTCAGAGGGAAAAGTACAAGAAGTATCATAAGGGTTGAAAAAGTTCAAAAAAGAAATCAGTCAGCGGGCCCGAAAAGTAACATAACGTTTTCTAAATTTTGCAGGCTCTGGGTATGACTCAATTTTTGGGAAAACCATTCCCCCAAAGCAAAAAAACCCAACCAATGAGGGGCGGGTTGGGCCTTCACCCCGGGCCCTTTTTCGGATGCTAAAATTTCGGGGAGGGCTTATATAGTTCCAATCAAAGGTGAAAACCCATGGGTGTATTAACCCCCCTGGGGGCGAGCTTTTTTTTCTGACAGCGGTGTTGCATGGGGTATGGGGCATATGAATCGCTCATACCCAAAAGTAGATCGCCCCAAAACTTACTTTAGAGGGTTTCACGGAGAGTTTATAAACATTCAAGGGAAAACAAAAACATTCTTTAAAACATTGAGTGGTTTTGCTCCACCTCACGGTTTATTCCTTCCGCGGAGCAGAAAATTTATTGGTTCCCCCCTTGGGTAAATTTCTTTTTTGGGACAGGACGCAGGAACAAGTAGGGCAAAATACCAGGGAAACCCAGAAAAACCTTTAATTTTTTGACTAATCTTTAAAAACAAACGTTGAACCTACATTCAGAGACCTAAAAAAACGATAAAGGACCTCAGATATTTTAAATTTCCCCCCAAAAATCCCCCTCTAGAGAACCCCACCCGAAAAAGCCGTGATAAATTATTTAGGAGTTTTTTTTATAAAAACCCTTGGGAAAAGGGAAAGGGGATGTAAGGTTTTATGAAAAATATTTCATTAATCCAGTTAGCATTGTCAACCTGGACCATGACTTCACCAACTTGAAAAATTTGGGGGTTTTATGGAGATGCTACAAGGGGTTTTGGGTCCCCCAAATTTTTCCCATATGTAATTGTTGATAACTTTAAAAAGGGGTTCACCGAGGCTCCCGGGGGGTTTTCCCTGCGGAACCGAATTTTTTTCCTTGTACCGGGATATAAGTACTGTTATACGAACCCAGGCCTTCCCAAAAGGTTTTGCTTTTTTACTTTTTATCAAAACCCATGAAGGGAGAATTCCTTTCTGTCTCTTTGATGTGTTTTTAATTCATGCATTTCCCTCCCAAATACCCTCCCCTAACCCTAAAATATTTTTTTTACAAAAAAAACCCCCGATGCTAGAATTTGGGGAGTATCCCGAAGGGTCGAAAATGTCATGTTGGGACCAAAAATTTTGGGGCTTTTTAGGGGACATGACGCTCTTTCATTGCCCGCCCAGGGGTCCAAATTTTTACGAAAAGCCCAAAGTGTCCGTGAAATAATTTCTTTTAGGGACCCCCGGGGTTTTTGCTTTTTTTTGGGGGCTTCCCGTCCGAAACAGTTGGTGGAGAGGTTCCCGGGCCCCGTTTAAACCCCATACCTGCAGGATGGGCTTTCAGTGTGGGATTTTAACTACCCCCACTTACCAGGGTTTTCCCCTCCACTCCTTAAAAGAAAATTCCGGCCCGGAACCCTTTTTTAAAAAGGGCACAGGGATCCTCCAAAATTTGGGGCCCCGGGCTGTGCGGTCCATGGCCCATACCTTTCCCTTGCCCCGGGGGCTGGAAAAGAGGTGGTTTTACGACGCCCGCTGAGTGTCCACCCATCCCCCTGCCCCTAAGCACCCTTGCCTTTGGGGGGGTGGGGGAAACGGGGCCCGAAATCAGCTGCCCCCAAAGCCTTTCCCCCTCACCTAGACCCAACAGAGCGGGCTGTCCTAGGGGCCCAAACTCCTTCCTATTTCCCCCGGGTGGAACGCCCCCGACGGAGTTCCCCGGGATTCGCCTGGTGGGGATGGGTCTTGGTGGGGCGGGTCCCCTACAGGCATGGCACTGATGGTTGGGGTCTTTGGGGGACGGTCCGGGCCCTTTTCAGCAGTCCCCCCCCTCGGGGCACTTTCCCTCCGGGTGGGTTTAACCTCTTCCCGGTTGGAAAATTTGGGGGGCCCGCCCGTATCGCCCAGGGACGGCGCGCCGGGCCGGAAATATGAAGGGAGGGCGCGTCATCTTGAAGGGGAAAGGGGCTGTCGGGGGGCCGGGGAAACGTTGAAAAAGTGGAAAGGGAAAAACAAAGTGAAAAAGGGGCCAAACTGGGAAAAAATTGGGGGGGCAGGCGAAACAATGACCCCTAACATGATTTTTTGGGATTTTGTGAGGAGGGGAAGTAGACCCGGAAGTGCCCTAGGGGGGGGGAAATTTTGAGATTTCGGGCACCAAGGTGGGGCCGGAAGTACTTTAAGGGGGGTTGTAGGGGGAAGGGTTTAAAAAGCCCATCCCGGGCCCCTGAGCTTCGTGGCCTGTTTCAATGCCGAAAAGATTTATATAAAAAACCCCCGGACACATCAAGGGGAAGACAGATTCACAGAAGGAAGCAGCGAACAACCAGTTTCTATTCTGGTCTCATCACCCACCCCTTTTTATAAGGCACTTGCCCGTTATGTAAAAACTTTCCCCCTCAGACATAAATTTTGATAGCGAAAATGGACCCCCCCCTTCGGGTGTTTCCTTTTCCCGTGTTTGTGGACCCGGGAATTTGTACGTTAACTGAGTGAACCTTTTTTAAGGACTGAGTTTTTTTTTGATTGGGGGCATGACCGTGACTATGGCCCTTATCCAGAAGACTCCCGGGAAAGTTTATCAAGTGTTAACGTAATGGGTTAAATTACAGTTTAAAACAGGAAATTGTCCCAAGGGGACAAAAAATGTTGTATGGAAATTTTTAGGTTTTTTTAAATAAAAAAGTTTTTAAAACTATAAGCTTGCGTGTCTCCGGGCCCCACTTAAAAGAGGCCCCGGTACCCTTTTGACCCTCTTGTGCCTAAACCCCAAAATATTCAGTTGATAAGCAGTTTTTTTTCAAAGGGCCTTTTTATGAAAGGTTTTAAAAATAGAAAAAAAGGGGCTCGACAAATGGGGGACAAATTTTACGACGAGGGGGGGGGTACACTATATCATGGGTACTCTTTATATCGTCACACCCTCACCGAGGGCCCTGGTGCTTTGACAAACGTGCGTTTTAAAAAAAAAATTGAGGTTTAAAAAAATTTTTGGAGAAAATTTTTGGAGCCCGTATGAAAAATGGGGAAAGGGCCCGGGGCCTTAAAGTTATGGGTTTAGCCCCTATGCATGGACGCTGAGAGAGGAAAAGGGGGGGAAAAGCAACCCCCAGTTTTTTCCCCTTTTGCCCTTTTCTGCCCCGGAATAAATGTGTGTGTGACCCAAAAGGGTTATAGATGAAAAAGACGTCCACACTAAAGATGTGGAACGTGGGCCAAACTCGACAGGCTAAAGTCAATTTTTAAAAACCCTTTCCTAAAAATACTTCTATTACAACCCGACCTAACCCAACATAAACCCTTTACCATCCCCTTCTTGGAGTTTTTTGGTGGTGATTTAAAGATGGGGGATGATTGATGGGGGGTTGGGGGGTGGTGGTGGGGGTATTTCATAATTTTTTTAATGCAATTTTTAAACTCCAAGGCCCCCCCCTCGCTCCCCTTGGGCAAATCCTCTCTGGGGAACCCCCCGGCTTTAAAGGCATATTTAAAAACCTCACCACACAAACCCCACCACTTTTTTAATTTAAAACCCGCTAACCCCAAAAAACAAATATAAAAGGGATTAGAAACCGAGTTATAGTGGTTTATGAGGCCTAAAAACCCCTGCAGCCTGTCTCCTCGCCCCAGCCCCCTTTTTTATTTTGAGGCCCACCGGAGTTTTTTGAAAAACATTTTTTTTTTTCCACTCACTTTAAAGGCCCCTACTTTTTGGGCCCCGCACTAAAGTCGTAGGGAAAATATTTACGAATTTTAGCAATTTAAAAACTAAAAAACCCCGCCTTTCGCTTTGCTTGGTCCCAAAATTTTAGTTAAGGGGGAGAAAATATAACCCTTTTGTTCCAAATGTCTTTCCTTTAAAGCCCTGTAAAACCGTTGCCACAAAAGTAGTTACAAGAAAAAGCAGAAGAATTTTGTGGAAAAATTTTTTCAAAACCCATATGACCCTGATTTTCGGCCTTAAAAAGGGGGGGTTCCCCAAGCGAGGAAGCGGGGGCTTTGGACAAAAAGCGGGGATTTTCCCCTTTGGAAAAATCAAAATGGGAGAGAAAATTTTAAAACCCAGCTCACCCTTTCCCAAAGTAATTTTTTGATAAGAGTGGTTTAAAAACGTAGAGAAAATTTGGAAATTTTTCTCACTTCCATATAGGGACTTATAAAAATGGAAATAAGGGGAGATTTACCCTTAAATTTCCTTATTTTTTTTTGGGCCCCTTTTGGGGACAAAAAAGGGAAATAATTGCTATTTATAAATACAGGTGGAAAAATAATACATTGCCGCCATATTTAAACCTTTTAGCGTTTAAATTTTTTCCCTGAAAATATATCATACTTTAATTTCCGGGGGAAATGGAATATTTTTGACGTGTTTTTGGGGTAAGTGTTCCCCCGCTGAATATTTCAGAAACGTTTTCCCCAGGGTATACCTTGAGGGCGTGATCCTAGGTTGGGGTCCCCCCCTTTTCCCAGATTTTTGCCCCTTTTATGGCCCCCTGGCCCGCGCCGTACCCGTGGCCGTGGGGGTACGGGGGCTGACGCCGGGGTTTTAGTGGACGGAACTGCCGTTTTGCTCTTTAGGTCAGAAAAACACACCCGGGGAGTAAAACCTCACTCCTTTAAAACCCCTCTCGCTTTAACCCCCATACACCACACCTATACGGCCTCGCCAAAACCCTGTCGCCCGTGGGGGCACCGTAAATTAAAAGACTTGGAAGTTTCAACCCCCTGTCGCGAAAAGTATTTTCCCTCGAACCTTCCTGTTTTCCCATCCTAACAAAACCCCCCCAAAAAAACCACACACACCCCACCAAACCCTACACACATCCCCGGGCACTTTCACACACCCTAAAATTTCCGCCCCCCAACCACCCTATACCCAACACACGGAAAAGTTTGATTTGGGCCGCCGTTGAAACAGGCCGCCTATATTTTAAAAAAATACCAAGGGTGCATTTATGCATAAACCCTTTTAGGGTTTTTAAAGAAAAAACCCAAAACCCAACTTAACCACAAAAATATACCTTTTAAACCCAACCTAAAACCCAAACCCCAAGTATACCTAACCTAACCAAAAAAAACCTTAAACCCCAAAGTATATTTTGCTGGGGGAGCATGCTACTTAAGGGGGGCCTGTTTCAACTGGTGGCCCCTTTAACGGATACCCAACAAAACCCCTACAACCCCCTTAAATCCTAAAACACAACCAACACACACCCAACCCTTTAAAAACCCCAACAACCCTTTTCATCCTTACACCACCCACCCACAAACCCCCACACGCTATAAAAACCCCCCACACATCCTGACCCCAACACACACCCTAACTATTTCCCCCACAACCCTGACACCCTGATTCACCCTTAAAATACCCCCCAACACAGTTCCCACACCCCCTTTCACCCCCCAAAAACCCTTACAAAACCCCAAAACACCCCCACACACCCTAAAACACCCCCCCTTAAAATTCCCCCCAAAAATTTCCCAAAAAAAAACGTCAAAGATCCTACACCCGAATCCTACCCGGGGGACCTAATTCCTTTCCCCCCTCGTATCCTGGGCACGTAGGGGCTTGGGACCCGGGAATTGTGTAGGACTCGTAGACAAAACTATCACAATTTTTAAAATAAATATCCCAACACTATTGAGCCTCTGAGAAGGGCCCAAAGGGAAGGGTAAAAACACCCAAAAACCCCAAACCCACATCAAACTCACACAGTTTCCAGATCACCCTGATAAAAATAGCCTTATTTTGGGAAAATTTTTAAAAATCCCCTTTTGACTCATATTTCCCGTCACCACACGCACACATACATAAAAAATTTAAAATGAAATCAAAGGTTTCTTTTTTTTTCCCCCTTTATGCCTTTTTCTTCCCCCCTTTTGGGAAACCAAAACTAATTTTTGTCAAAACCGTAAAAATTTTTTACATGGCAAAAACTTTTAGGGCCGCCAGTTCCAGCCTAAAAACAAACCGTTTTTTTCGCGATAATCTGTAAATAAAAATACTTAGACCCAAAATTAACTCTTATTTTTTTCTTTATTAAAAGTGAATAGTTTTTCCCGCCAAAAAAGTTTAAAAGACGAAATAAACCTTTTTGTGCCAAATTTCTTCCTTTACGGGCCTTGGATACCCGTTTTCCCCCAAAATGTCACAAAGAAAGAAAGGGAAAAAGAATTTGTGGAAACATTTTTTCAACCCTTTTATTTACACCCGATTTCATTTTCCCTCTTCCCCCGAATTTAAAAAAGTTGAGTTTTTTTTGCCTTTATGTTTAAAAAGAGTTTTTATCTAAAATTTTTAATTATAGTCCCTTTTTCTTGCTTTTTTTTTTTTAATGTGTTCCCTTTCCCCCAAAACGCCTCCCGCTTTGTTTTCTATGTTTGGGAAGGGATGTCTGTATCCCAAAACTGTTTTTTCTTTTTTCTCCCCGGGATATAAGTTTCCTCCCCTTTGTTGCAATGCATTCTAACTGCCCAATATTTTTCTGCCCAACCCTATTAATTTTCTTTTTTGTTAAATAGTATTTTTTTTGAATTTTTTTGTTAAAGTTAAATTTTTTCCATTTTATTTATTTATTTTATTTGGGGGGGATTTATTTGGGTTTACCTTATACTTTTTGGGATTTGGATCTGTCCTTTTTTTTTTTTCCCTCATGATTGAGGGACAAAACAGGTTTTTTTGCTGTTTGTTTTAACAAGGTTTTTAACCAGGGGTTTTTGGTTGGCCCACTTTATTTCCTGGCAGTAGCTCTAAGCTTTAAATCTGCGTATTTGTATTTGGGTTTTATGTCGTTTACATACCTTTTGTTGGGTGTTTTGCCCATTGTAATGTATGCTAAAAGCTTTTGCTTTGTTTTCTTTTTTTTTCTTTAAATTATGATGTTTTGCATAACCTTGCTACACCAATTTTTCTCAAGGTTTTTAACCCTAAAACTCTTTAAAGTGTTTTTTGTTTATGTGGTGCACATGTTTTGCAACCAAATTTATTTTTTGTTTTTTCGTGTATTTTCATACCCCCCCCCCCGTGTCTTTTTACCCTTTTTTGGCCATTAATGCAAACCGGGGAGTGCTGAGTTTTTTGGAAAAGATTTACAGAAATTGGGGGTTCTACACTTAAAACTTTATGTTTAAGTCCAGAAGAATCCAAGAGGGGAACCATTTTCTGTGTTTCAAACTTGAGAAACCCGAAGGATTTGACAAAGTTTCTCATAGTATGCGGTGGCAGTCCCCAAATCGGTTTTTGGCTCGGTGCTTCCTTCGGGGGAAAAACCCTGTTTAAGGCAACTGGTTTTGGGAAAGGGGAAAGGGCCGGGGGAAAAAAAATTTACCCGGTAAAAATCCAAAACCAACGGAAAAAGGGTTAAGGAACCCCAACAATAGCCCTTTGGAGGTATTCCCCTAGGGGAGGGGAGCCCCCTAAATGGGGGGAAAAGGTAAATACCCCCGGGTTTACTAGCGGGGGAAAGGAGGAAAGGAGAAGAAGAAAAAAACCCTAAAAGGGAAGGCAGAGGAAATTTTGACATTTCTCCAGGCATGATGGGTTTAAATTTTGGGAAGCTAGAAGCACAAACAGGCTGTACAGAAGGATTTTTTTCTCCCCAAATGCAGGAGAAAAAGGGTTTGGCAGTTCCTATACCCCGGGGTTTTGGTTTGAAGTGCAATATGAAAAAAAGATAAAAAAGAGTATTTTGAAAATACCAAAATGCAAACCCCCAAAGCCCCCGGAAATTTTACTTTTAAAACTCCGGAATGGTAGCGGGGTAAAAAAAAACCTTGTAGTACAGAAAACCAAATCCCCAAAAAACCATCTGCTATGGCTTGTGCTTTGGGGGGCAGAGGACAAAAAGAAAAACACAATGCACAAAGCAAAGAAAGTCTAAAATGGGTGAAAGAAGGAAAGATTTAAGAACAATGGTAGATTATTTTTTCCCCCTCGGGAATTTAAAGAAAAAAAAAGCACTATAAAAGCACCCACTGCCCAAATCCCTCTGGGGTTTTTTGGGGGCCTTAGAAGGGGGGAAGCCATTTACTATAATTTCCTTTATTTTTGTCATACAATCAAGCAAAAAACTGAAGCCCCAGTTTTTAAAAAAGCCAAAACCCTACCCCTATAAAATATCACAGGGCAGATAGGGAACAATTTAAAAAGTTATTACCCCCTCGGGGGGTTAATTCAGAAAAGCTTTTTCCCCCCTTATAATTCCCCTTTTGGCCCCCCATAATGAAAAAGGATGGGGGCAAAAGGGGCTGGCCTTGATTTTCGAAATTTAAAATTGAAAAAATTTAGATGATAAACATCCCATTCCTAAAAATTCAAATTTATTTTAAAAAAATTGGCCCCATAGAAAAAGTTTTTCAATCCCTTGTTTTCTCCGCTAGGGTACCATCGGGTACCACTGACCCCGGGCTATCCCGGGAAAACTGCTTTTGCCCCCCCTTAGGGGTTTTGTGGGAGTACACGTGGTACCTTTTGGATTAAAAAAGCACCCCGTGCGCCCAAAAAGGTTTATCAACCACTTTTGGCCCAGCCTAGTGGGAAAAAGGTGGCCCAGGTTTCCCTACCTCGCCCACATCATTGTGCTTGGGTCCTCCCCTTTGATATTAAAGTAGGAAAATTTGGAGAAAAGTGAAAAGTCGACTAGCGACAGCAAACTGCCCTTAGGATAGATAAATGCCATTTCTTTGAGAAAGAATTGTTTTACCTAGGACAAATAATTAGGGGCCGAGGGCATCAAACCACAACCACAAAAAAATTTAAAGATCTGAAAAAACTTTCCAATCCCAAAAACCCGGTTTAAAAAAAAAGTACAAAGTTTCCTAGGGGTTTGTTAACTATTACAAAAAGTTTTTTTACAATTTTTCAAAAGTAGCTGCCCCTATTCCCCAAAGTTAAAAACGGGACAAAGGGAAAAGGGACCGAAAAGCTAACCCCCAATAACAGGAAATGGGGGAACCCCCACCACCCTTTCCCCCCTTTTAAAAAGGGAAAAGCTCCCCGATAAAAATTACCCCAAAATTTTCCCCTGATTTCAGTAAAAAACCTTCGTCCTGACGACGGATGCTTTCAGATTTTTTTTATTGGAGGGGTTTTTAAAACAGGCCGATGAGGAAGGAAGAATAAAAACCTTTGACGTACTTCTCGCGCATTAAATTCCGCGGAAGTAAAGAAATTGGGCCGGGGAACGAGAGGCTTAGCAGTGATTTAGGGCCAAAAAGGCAACGGGACCCCTTTTTTGGGGTAAAAAGTACGTTACAGATGCCCACAGACCGCTGGTCTGGATTTTGAAGGCTAAAACCCCAAGCATTTCCCCTTAGCGGGCTGGCCCCCCTTTTTGGGTGAATACGTTTTTTGAGGTAAAATACTTACCGGTAGAGAAAATTTTTGTTGCCGATTTTATCAGGATACAAAAAAACAAGGGAGTGACTACTAAAAAGGGGATAGAAGGCCCGAGTTTTGGGTTTCCCAAAGGGAGTGACCAAGGAAGCTGCAAAAATTTTAAGTTTGGTGGAACCTAGAGGCTTTTAGAACCCAAGATACCGACCCGGAAGTGAGGGGGGGTAAAAAGGAAGGGTAGTAAAGCGAGGGTAAAGAGAGTAGAGGTATCGATACCGGGAAAGAAATCCGATGGGACAAATGATGGTGGGGGAAAAAGAAGGTCCCGTATAAGCATTTAAGGACGAGTGGTCCGAGCTGGGTTTGATAGTAGTAACTAAAGACCATATTCCCCAAGCTTTTGGGCGTTGGCTCACCTCGCGGTTTCCCAGCCGGCCACGGGGGAGTAAGACAAGTTGGAAAGTGAAAAGAAATTTCCATAGGGCCCGGGGAGAAAGTCTCTTTTACTAACTTTGAAAAAACTGCCCGGGTTTTGTAGGGTTTGTAAAGTGTTTACCTTTGCAAAGGCACCTTTAAAGGGAGTACCCAGAGTTGGTATTTCCGAAATGAGAGGTTTCCATTGGATCTCGTGGGGCCCAGTAATTTACCTCGGAAAAAAGGACAAAAGTTTTTATTAGGGGACGGTCATAGACGTGAGCCCCGGGAAACCTTTTTCAGTTCCGTTGAAGTCAAAGAGCCTAGTGAAGTGGCACAAGTTTTTTTACAGGCATGTAATATGTGCCCCAAAGGAGCACCAGAGGTGCTCGTTCCCAGAAATGGGCGGGGATTTTTAATTAACAAGGTTTTTTGAAGCATTTTTCAAAAAAATTTGGTAGAAAAGACTTTTAAAGGGAAACTACCCCATCCCCACCCCAGTATAAGGGAAATAAAAAAAAAGATTTACCGGGACGATATTTAAACCATTTTTAAAGAAAAACTAGGGGAAGATATAAAAGAGCTTGGGGACAAAGGGTTTTGCCGCCCCCCGCAACACAGGGCCTTTTAAAAATCCTATAAACCGGTCAAAAAGAATTTCCCCCTTTTTTCTTTCCCTATTTTTGGAGAGATGCAAGGAGAAAATACAAAACACTTGAGAAACCTTGCCCCTTTGTACAACACCACAGTTTACAAAAGGGAAAAACGGGTTTTAAATTTTCCAAAAAAGGGGAATACCAAATGCCAGCAGACCGGAGGAGGGAAACGGAAAATGAGAGGGGGTTTTAAAAGGACAAAAATGCAAGTATTTAGATAGGTGACAGAGTTTATTTGGGAATATACAAAAAACCAGGAGAAACCAAAAAAGAAGTTAAAAACCTTTTTTAAAAAGGTCCAAACCGATTCATAGAAAAGGAAAAGTGATTTTTGTTTTGAAAGAAAAGAAAATTTAGGGGAGGAATTAAGTCAATACACACAAACAATGTAAAAGTAGTCCTGAGGGGGTTTCTAAATGTAAAAAGGGTTAGGAATATTAGACAAGCATTCCCCTGGCAAGGGGAAAAAATTAGTAGGGTGAACCCCCCCCTAACGGGGCCCACATAGGGTGAGGCAGATCTATCCCCTTTTTCAGGCCTCAAAAACAAACCGAAAGCAGCGGGGGGACATATCACATACTACCCAAATATGAAATCGGAGGGTAATCCCCGAGATGATGCCCAAAAATAAATAACGGTGAAAAAATGAGTCAGAATCAGAAGCTCCCCTTTCTGCCCGGGCCCATTACGATCAAATACCACCGCCCCAAAAATTACCTTTCATAATGGGCAGACCGAAAAGAATACATTTGGCGCCCAGAGGGAAAAGTACAAGAAGTATAATAAGGGTTGAAAAAGTTCAAAAAGGAAATCAGTCAGCGGGGCCCGTAAAGTAACATAACGTCTCTCAATTTCCCAGGCTCTGGGTATGACTCAATTTTTGGGAAAACCTTTTCACCCAGCAAAAGAAAACCAATGAGAGCGGGTTGGGCCTTCACCCCCGGCTTTTCGGATGTTTAATTACGGGGGGGGTTTTATATAGTTCCAATCTTTGGTGAAAACCGATGCTGTATTAAAACCCCCGGGGACGATGTTTTTTAATCTGACAGCGGTGTTGCAGGGGAGTAGGGAGCATATAAATCGCTCATACCCCAACAGTAAAATCTGCCCAAAGCGTACTTTGGGGGGGGGTTTCACGGAGAGTTCATAAACTATTAAAGGGAAAAGAAAAAAGCATTCTTGAAAATCTTTGAGGGGTTCTGCTCCACCTCACTTTTATGGCCGGGGAAAGCAGAAAAACTTTATTGGTTCCCTTGCAAAATTATTTTTTGGGGTACAGCGACGCAGGGAACAAGTGGGACAAAATAACAGGAACCTAGAAAACCCTTTAAATTTCAATTGACTAATCTAAAAAGAAAAAAATTTTGGGAACCCTACATTCGGGAGACCTAAACAACGATAAGAGACCTCAGCATTTTTAATTTCCCCGAAATACCCCCGTCTAGAGACCCCCACCCAAAACCCAAGCCCGATAATTTTTAAAGGTTTTTTTTCTAAAAAAACCTTGGGAAAAGAAGTGATGAAAGGGTTTTGATAGAAACTATTTCATTAATCCAGTTAGCATTGTCAACCTGGACCATGACTTCCCCAACTTAAAAATTTGGGTTTTATGGAGATGCTAAAAGACTTATGCTTCCCCTTAATTATTCCTAGGGATGTATTGTTGATAATTTAAAAAGGGGGCTTCACCGAGGCCCCGGGGGTTTGTTTTTCCCTTGGGGAACCAAAAAATTCTTTCCTTGTACCGGGATATAAGTACTGTTATACGAACCCAGGCCTTCCAAAAAGGGTTTCGCTTTTTTTATTTTTTTATCATACCCCTGAAGGGAGAATTCCTTTCTGTCTCTTTGATGTGTTTTTAATTTTAGCATTTCCTCCCAAATACCCTCCATAACCCTAAAATATTTTTTTTACAAAAAACCCCTGAGCTAGATTTTTTGGCAGTATCAGAAGGGTCGTAAAAATGTACATGGGGGGTTTCCCCCAAAAATTTTTTTGCTTTTTAGGGGACATGACGCTTTCTCATTTTCCCCGCCCAGGGGTTCCAAATTTTTACGACCGAACCGAAAGTGCCGTGAAAAAGTTCTTTTTTTAGGGACCCCGGATTCCCGCTTGGGGGGGTTTTGTCCGAAACAGTTTGGGGGAGAGGGTTCCCGGGCCCACGTTCCACCGCATACCGCAGGGTGGGTTTCAGTGTGGATCAACCCACCCCCACTTACCATGGTTTGCCCCTCCACTCCTTAAAAGAAAATTCCGGCAGACCAAACCAAGGGCACAGGGACCTCCAAATTTGGGGCCCCGGGCTGTGCGGTCCATGGGCCCATTTCTTCCCTTGCCGGGTGGGGTGAGGTGGTCACGAGCCCGCTGAGTGTTCCCCCCATCCCCCTGCCCCTAAACACCCTTGCCTTTGGGGGGGTGGGAAACGGGGCCTGAAATCAGCTGCCCCCCAAAGCCTTCCCCCTCACCTATGACCCAACAGAGGGCTGCCTAGGGGCCCCCAAATCCCTTTCCCATTTCCCCCGGGTGGAACGCCGCCCACGGGGGAGTTTCCCGGGATTCCCGCCTGGGGGGTATGGGGTCTTGGTGGGGGGGGGTCCCCTACAGGCATTTTTCACTGATGGTTGGGGTCTTTGGGGACGGGCCGGGGCCCTTTTCAGCAGTCCCCTCGTCGGGGCACTTTCCCCGGGTTTTCAACCTCTTCCCGGTTTGAAAATTTGGGGGGCCCGCCCTTTTCGCCCAGGGCGGCGCGCCGGTCCGGAAATATGACGGGAGGGCGCGTTTATCTTGAAGGGGAGGGTCCGTCGGGGGCCGGGGAAAACGATTGAAAGTGGAAAGAAGAAAAATGTGAACCCGGAGGGGCCCGCTGGGAAAAAATTTGGGAAAAAACAGGCGAATTAAATGACAAAAACATGGGTTTTTAGGGGTTTTGTGAGGAGGGGGAATAAAATAGACCCGGAACCGTGCCCTAGGGGGCCTTTTGTTAAAAGTACGTTACGGCACCAATTTGGGGCCGGGGCCCAAGTACTTTAAAGGGGGGTTGTAGGGGGAAGGGTTTAAAAAGCCGATACGGCCCTGAGCTTCGTGGCCTGTTTCAATTGAATGGAAAAGATTTATTTTTAAAAACCCCCGGAAAACCAAATGAAAGGGAAAACAGATTCACAAAAGGAGGAATTTCGCAACAACCAGTTTCATACTTGGGGTTTTATCACCCACCCTTGTTATTAAGGTTAGACTGGGATGTAAAACATTTTCCCCTCGAGTATAAAAGATAGCGAAAATGGACCCCCCCCTTCGGGTTTTCTTCCTGTGTTGTGGGAAACCGGGAATTTGTAAGGGTTAACTGAGTGAATTTTTTAAGGACTGAGTTTTTTTTTGAAATTGGGGGCATGACCGTGACTATGGCCATTATCCATTTTCAATTCCCGGGGGTTTATCAAGTGTTAAAAGTAATGGGTTTAAATTACAGTTAAAGGGCAGGAAATTTTCCCAAAAGGGCAAAAAATGTTTTTATGTGAAATTTTTATTTATTTTTTAAAAAAAATGTTTGAAAAAATATAAAATTGCGTGTCTCAGGGCCCCACTTAAAAGAGCCCCGGGTACCCTTTTTGACCACTTGTGCCTAACCAAAGTATTCAGGGTTTATAAGCAGCTTTTTTTTCAAAAGGGCCTTTTTTAGAAAGGGAAATAAATAGAAAAAAAGGGGCTCGACACTGGGGTACAAATTAAAAGGGCGGGGGGGTGGTTTTTAACTTTAAAAATGGGTACTCTTTATATCGTACACCGTCACCCAAGGGCCCTGGTGCGTCGACAAACGTGCGTTTTAACAAGAAATTTAGGTAAAATAAATTTTTGGGGAAAATTTTGGAGCCCGTATGAAAAATGGGGAAAGGGCCCGGGGCCCTTCCCGTTATGGGGGGAGCCGTATGCTGTGAAGCTGGGAGAGGAAAAGGGGGGGAAAAAGCAACCCCCAGTTTTTTTTCCCCCTTTTTCCTTTTTCTTGGGCCCCGGATTTTTTCCATGTGTTGTGGGGTGAAAAGGGTTATAGATGAAATAGAAATCCCAAACTTTTAAAGATGTGGAACGTTTTTCCAAACTGCACAGGCTAAAGTCAATTTTTAAAAAAACCCCTTTCCTAAAAATACTTCTATTACAACCTGACCTAAACCCCAAAATTTAAACCTTTTACCATCCCCTTCTTGGAAATTTTTTGGTGGTGATTTAAAGATGGGGTGATGGTGATGGGGGGTGGTGGTGGTGGTGGTGGTATTTCATAATTTTTTTATATGCAAATAGCTCCAAGCCCCCTTTGCTCCCCTTTGGGCAAATCCTCTCTGGGGAAACCCCCGGCTTTAAAAGGCCTATTTAACACCTCACCACACAACCCCACCACTTTTTTAAAACACCCGCCCAACCCTAAAAAACACCCAAACGGGATTAGAAACCGAGTTATAGTGGTTTATGAGGCCCCAAAACCCCTGCAGCCTGTCTCCTCGGCCCCAGCCCCCTTTGTTATTTTGAGGCCCACCGGGACGTCAAAACAGTTTTATTTCCACTCACTTTAAAGGCCCCTACTTTCGGGCCCTGCACTAATGTCGCTAGGCCCCAATATATTTTCAATTTTAGTTAAATTAAATTTCTAAAAACCGCCCCTTCGCCTTTTGCTTTTGGTTCCCAAAGGGGTTTAAGGGGGACCCCAAAATATAACCTTTTGTTCCAAATGTCTTTCCTTTAAAGCCCTGTTACCCCTTTCCTACCAATAGTTACAAAAAGAAGCAGAAGGGGAATTTTGTGGAAAAATTTTTAAAAGCCCATATGACCCGTGTTTTCGGCCCGAAAAAAGGGGGCCAAGCCCAGCGAAGCGGGGCTTGGACAATAAACTGGAGATTTTCCCTTAGAGAAAAATCTAACATGGGAGAGAAAATTAAAACCCAGTCACCCTTTCCCAAAGTAATTTTTAGATAAGAGTGGTTTAACACGTAGAGAAAATTTTGGGGTTAGTCACTTCCTTAGGGGTTTAAATTAAAAATGGGAAAAAGGCGAGATTTACCCTTAAATTTCCTTATTTTTTTGGGCCCCTTATTGGGACAATAGGGGCGTATTGTATTTAAAAATACAGGGGGGCCCATAATACATTGCCGCCATATAACCTTTCAGGTTTAAAATTTTTTCCCCGAAAGGTATATTCATACCCCCAATTTCCGGGGGAAATGGAATATTTTTGACGTGTTTTCGGGGGAAGTGTCTCCCCGCTTTAATATTAAGTAAACGTTTCCCAGGGGATACCTTGATGGGGCTTTATCCTAGGTTCGCGTCCCCCCCTTTCCCGAGATTTTTGCTTCTATGGCCACTGTTGGGCCCCCGCCCCTACCCCTGGGGGGTGGCCCGGGACGGGGGCTGACGCCGGGGTTTTAGTGGGCGAGAACTGCCGTTTTGCTCTTTTGGTTCCCGAAAAAACACATTTTGGGGGGGTTTAAAAACCTCACTCTTAAACTTCTCGCTTTAACCCCCATACCCCACACCCATACGGCCCCGCCAACCCCCCGTCGCCTTTTTTGGGATAAACCCTAAATAAAAGACTTGGAAGTTTCAACGGGGTCGTCGAAAACGATTTCCCTCGAAAACCCTTTCCCGTTTAAACCCATCCTAAAAACCCACCCAAAAATCCACACACACCTTTACAAACCCCAAAACACATCCCCGGGCACTTTCACACACCCCTTTTAAAAAAAAAGCCCCCACAACCCCCCTATACCTAACACACGGAACCCCGTTTTATTCGGGCCGCCAGGTTTAATCAGGCCGCCTATATTTAAAGCATACCAAAAACTGCATTTATGCCCTAACCTTATAGGGTTTTTAAAGAAACCTACCTAACCCTTAAACCCCAAAATATACCAACCCAACCCAACCTAAACCACAAGTATACCTTTCCTAACCCAACCTAACCCTTAAACCCCCAAAGTATTTTGTTTTGCTGGGTAGCATGCCCACTATAAGGGGGGCCGGGGTTTAAAAATGGTTGGGCCCCTTAAAAGGATACCCTAAAAACACCCCTACAACCCCCTTACAATCCCAAAAAACAACCAACACACACCAAACCCCTTAAAAAATCCCCATACAACCCCCTTTCATCCTTACACACCCACCCCCCAAACCCACACACGCTTTTAACAACCCCCCACACATCCTGACACATACACCACCCAACATATCCCACACAAAACCCCGGGCCCCTGATTCACCCTTCATACCCCCCCAACACAGTTCCCCCCCCCCTTTACACCCCCAAAAAACCCCCTTTCAAAACCCCAAAAAAACCCCCCCACACCCTAAAACACCTTAAAATTCCCCCCAAAAATTTTCCCAAAAAAAAACGTCAAAGCATCCTTTTTAACAGAATCCTACGCGGGGGATCCCAAATTTCCTTCCCCCCTCGTATCCGGGCACTGTAGGGGCTCTGGGACCCGGGAATTGTGTAGGACTCGTAGACAAAAACTATCACCACTAAAAAAATAAAATCCCAACACTATTGAGCCTCTGAGAAACCAAGGCAAGGCTTTAAAAACACCCAACCACAAACCCACACTCAAACTCACACAGTTTCCAGATCACCCCTGATAAAAATAGCCTTATTTGGAAATTTTAAAATCCCCTTTTGACTCATATTTTCCCCTCACCAAAACGCCCCACATACATAAAAATATTTAAAATGAAACAAAGGTTTCTTTTTTTTTCCCCCTTTATGCCTTTTTCTTCCCCCCTTTTGGGAAACCAAAATATTTTCGTTTAAACCGTAAAATTTTTTACATGGCAACACTTTTTTGGCCTGCCCCAGTTCACAGCCTAAAAACAAACCGTTTTTTCGCGTATAATCTGTAAAAAAAATACTTAGAATAAAATTAACTCTTATTTGGTTCTCATAAAAGTGAATAGTTTTTCCCGCCTAAATAGTTAAGAGACCCAAATATAACCTTTTTTGCCAAAAATTTTTTCCTTTTCGGCCTTGTTTTACCCGTTTCCCACAAAAAAAGCACCAAAGAAAGAAAAAGAAGAATTTGTGGAAACATTTTTCCCAACCCTTTTATTTACACCTGATTTTATTTTTTCCTCTTCCCCCGAATTTAAAAAAGTTGAGTTTTTTTTGCCTTTCTGTTTAACAAAAGGGGTTTTTATCTAAAATTTTTAATTTATAGTCCCTTTTTCTTTCTTTAAAAATTGGTGTTCCCTTGGGAAGACTGCCTCCGCTTTGTTTTTATGTTGGGACGGGATGTCTGTACCCCGGGGTGTTTCTTTCTTTTTTCTCCTTGGGGTATAATGTTTCCCCCAATTTGTTGCAATGCATTCTAACTGCTAATATTTCTTTTCTTTTAACCCTATTAATTTTCTTTTTTTTAAAAGTTTTTTTTTGAATTTTGTATTTTTAAATTTTTCCTTTTTTTTTTTATTTATTTTATTTGTTTTTTTTATTTGGGTTTTTACCTTTTTAATACTTTTTGGGATTTGGATCTGTTTCCTTTTTTTTTTTTTCCCTTTATGATCTTTCAGGGACAACAAAAGGTTTTTTTTGCTGTTTGTTTTTCACATTTTATTGTTAAATACTGGGTTTGCCCACCTTAAATTTTTCCTTTCCGGCAGTAGCTCTAATGCTTTAAATCCCGCGTATTTGTATTGGTTATATGTCGTTTACATACCCTTTTGTTGCCTGTTTTGCCCATTGTAATGTATGCTAAAAGCTTTTGCTTTGTTGCTTTTTGTTCTCAACATGTATGATGTATAGCATAACGTTGCTACACCATTGCTCAAGGTTTTTAACATAAAACTCTTGATGTGTTTTCTGTCATGTGGTGCAGCATGTTTTGCAACAAACTCATGTGTTTTCTCGTGCTATGCATCACAGTGTCTTTTACTGCTGCCATTAATGCATCCGGAGTGCTGAGTTCTTTGGAACAGATCACAGACTTGTTGTTGCTACACTTAAGCTTCATGTCAAGTCCAGAAGAATCTCAAGAGGTGACCATACTGTGTTTCATCTTGAGAAACTGAAGGATTTGACATGTGCTCATGAGTATGCGGTGGCAGTCTCAAATCGGTTTGATGTGCTCGGTGCTCTCGGGGACCCTGTAGAACTGTGGGATACCTTCAAACGTGAAACTCTACAGGCTGCCAAGGAGTGTATTGGGGAGCGCCCGAGGTCAAGGCGTGGTTTTGTCTCGACGGAGACGCTGGAGAAAATCGAGGAGAGTCGCGCTGCCAGGCTGGCTGGGAACCGGGACCAGCACAGGGCTCTGTCACGCCGGACTAGAGCCCTCCTGAGGAGAGACAAGGAGAGGTATGTCAGGAGTCTCGCTGAGGATGTCGAGGGTCATTTGAACGCTAATGACCTCCGACCCGCCTACCGAGCCCTGAAGAAGCTCCGTTCCAAGTCTCCTTCTCGGGCGAGTGCTATTCGAACAGCAGATGGGCGCCTCGTGTCGGACATGGATGGGCAGATGGCTCGTTGGGCTGAGTAGCCTACTTTGGGCAGTTGTTCACGGTGGACCCTCCAACTGAGCAGCTTCACACCACTGGGTTACAGGCAGTGGATGCCTATCCTCCCATTGACGAAAGCGCACCCTCTCTTGACGAAGTCAGAGAGGCTGTAGCAAAGTTGAGGGGTGGAAAGGCAGCTGGTGTTTGTAATATCAGTGCGGAGCTCCTCAAAGCTGGGGGTGAGGCCATGCTCCACGGGTTGCATGCTGTCCTGACTGCCGTGTGGCAATCAGGTACCATTCCTCCTGACTGGAAAAGGGGGCTGGTCATCCCTATCTGGAAAGGGAAAGGGGACCGTCAGGACTGCAACAATTACCGCGGTATTACACTGCTCAGCGTACCAGGCAAGGTGCTTGCCCATCTATTGTTGACACGGATTCGCAGCCATCTGGTGAAGCATCAGAGACCTCAGCAGTCTGGGTTCACGCCTGGTAAGTCAACAACGGACCGTATCCTAGCGCTTCGTGTCCTGGTGGAACGCCGCCGTGAGTTTCGACAGGGGATGCTTGCAGCCTATGTTGATCTCAAGAAGGCGTTTGATTCAGTGCATCGTGAGTCACTCTGGGATCTTCTGCGACTTCGAGGGATTCCTGCAAGGACAATTGGTTTGATAACTGGTCTGTATTCTGGGACTGAGAGTGCTGTGAAGTGTGGGGCAGGTGTATCCATGCGGCTTCTTTCCTGTGAATACAGGAGTGAGGCAAGGGTGCGTCCTTGCCCCATCACTTTTCAACGCTTGTATGGACTCGGTATTGGACAAGGTTGTAGATCAAAATGATTGTGGAGCATCCGTTGGCAACACCAAGATCACTGATCTTGTTTTTGCCGATGATGCAGTAATCTTTGCTGAGTCGCTGGAGGTCCTGGTGATGGCTCTNAAAACCTCCCCTGTGGGTTGTCCTAACAACCACTCGTTGTACAAGAAAAACATCTTCTTCATGTTCATTTTCTGTGTCAAGATACCGCATTAAAGGTGATTTAGCACGAGTATAATGGCTAGACACAGTGGGGAAACTCTTGACATGGCACTCAACAAGGTTCTTACGTGACAGAGACATGGCATGCTTGGGAACATGCTTACCTCGGCGGTCAGGACGTGGCGTGCCTGTGGGATTCACACGGTCCACAGCATTGTACACACGCCTAGAAGTTACACCTAACACATTACGAAAGGCCATAGCACAACATTAACATTAGTGCCACCACACAAGAGCGAATAAGCACGTGTACACGTACGCTTATAGGGAGCGTCATCACCACGCTGCTGCACACCCCTCCGTTTCACCACTCCCTTCACACAATACTTTTGAATAAAGGAATTTTGAATGTTAAAATCCCCCAAAGCCCAAAAACTATCATAAATAGCCTGACAGTATCCATTCCTAGCTTTTCAAAACAACCATCGTTACATGGTGCTCCTATTTTTCTCTTCACAATGACTTTACCCCCTTTGCCGACATACTCATCGCCGGCGTTACGCTTCCTTTTCGCTGTGTTTTTCTTCCAATCACTAGGTTAGACAGCTTCTTTCTCATCACAGTCTGCCCCGGCACATCCCCCTCACCACTGGTAGAAGCCATGGTCCATAATAGGTAGTAATCCAGGTAAAACAGGAAAAAAGGTTGAAAGACACCCAGAGTGTGTTTTATCAGTAGCGCGGCAGGGTGAACACTGGCTGGCTGGTGAACCCGGGAGGGCAGGAGGGGTAGCGGAAGAAATGGCGAGTTCTCATTGGCCCAATTTTGCCGAGGCGGCGCGGTAGACCGGTTCCCATTGGTCGCCGTGGCGGCCATCTTTAAAGCCGCCACAACAAACAAAACATTGGCGCTTTAAACACAGCCTCACCCCCGGGGTCGCGACAGAACCAGAGCGCTTAAGGCTAATTTACCTTCTTCTTCCCCTAATTCTCGACCCTATGGTCGAGTGGCGCTTGTGACGCCTGTTTCACACTCTGGAGCTAGACTGGAGATAACCAACAGGTTTCAACGTGGGACAAGAGTAAAAATGGCGCTTTGAACGCTAGTCTAGACCGTGAGGGGTCCCACAAAACCGGGCAAATCTACGGGCGACAACACCCTTCTCTTTAGTGGGGTTTTTGACCATATTGAAGTTGTCGGTTTGAACTGCCGATTTCACGATTGAAAAGTAGAGGGTTTGGAGATGGGAATGAAGCAAAAAAGTGAATTTTGATCAGGGTGGCGCTTTGGCACTTATGTCACTACACGCCTCACATACTCCTTGAATTCCTTTTTACCATACTACATACTCCTTGAATTCCTTTTTACCATACAACATACTCCTTGAATTCCTTTTTACTATACTACATACTCCTTGAATTCCTTTTTACCATACTACATACTCCTTGAATTCCTTTTTACCATACTACATACTCCTTGAATTCCTTTTTACCATACTACATACTCCTTGAATTCCTTTTTACCATACTACATACTCCTTGAATTCCTTTTTACCATACTACATACTCCTTGAATTCCTTTTTACTATACTACATACTCCTTGAATTCCTTTTTACCATACAACATACTCCTTAAATTCCTTTTTACCATACTACATACTCCTTGAATTCCTTTTTACTATACTACATACTCCTTGAATTCCTTTTTACCATAACTACACTCCTTGAATTCCTTTTTACTATACTACATACTCCTTGAATTCCTTTTTAAACCATACTACATACTCCTTGAATTCCTTTTTACTAAAACTACTACTCCTTGAATTCCTTTTTACTATACTACATACTCCTTGAATTCCTTTTTACCATACTACATACTCCCTTAAATTCCTTTTTAAACCATACTACATACTCCTTGAATTCCTTTTTAAACCATACTACATACTCCTTGAATTCCTTTTTACTATACTACATACTCTTAAATTCCTTTTTACTATACTACATACTCCTTGAATTCCTTTTTACCATACAACATACTCCTTAAATTCCTTTTTACCATACTACATACTCCTTGAATTCCTTTTTACTATACTACATACTCCTTGAATTCCTCTTTACCATACTACATACTCCTTGAATTCCTTTTTACCATACTACATACTCCTTGAATTCCTTTTTACCATACTACATAGTGCCGACCGGGGTAATTTGGTCCTGATTTTGACAAACTTTGATCTAGTTTCCATATCTATTAAAATAAACAAAAAAAAAGTTAATACAATCATGGGAGGGTCACTACCTATATGTCATTAAAGTTTGAAAAAATTTTTCCTTTATAGCTCTGTTACAATAAAACTGCGAAGTGCGGACCGCATTGTTACACTAAATGGGGAAAATTTCGGACCTAACTCTGGGGTAAATTGGGTCATATATATAATATTATATATATATATATATATATATATATATATATATATAATAATATATATTATATATTATATATATATATACATATTATATATATATATATATATATATAAAATATTTCTTAAAAATTTGACAAACTTCCAAAACTTAAACATGTCATCCCAGCCATGGACACTATCAAACATTATGTGAGCTGTTCTTCACATTCTCTGTTAGGCGGAAAAGATGACCAACACGCACACTTTGGGTTCCCGTCTTTGAGTTCCTAGTTTTTCCCTCCTCTTTTTCTGGGTCTATGTTTTTTTTTCTTTTATAATTTCTAAGCATTGTTACTTATTTAGTAATACTTTAACACTAGCCAGAATTCCCTACACAATTGGGAGTATGGTTTCTGTTTTTCCTTTTTGGATTTCTAGGGAAAAATTCTCTCTATGAGCTTCCGTCACAAAGCACTTCTTTCGGAGATATAAGATTTTTAATAGGAAGGAGATCCGAGTGTATAGGAGATATGAAATTAAACTAACTTAACCCCACCTTTTGAAATCACTAACCCTAACCTAACACACCTTTAATCTCCAAACTAATGTCAAATCTGCATTAAAAAGTGTCCGCGGCAAGGGGAAGAACAGAGGCGATGCAGGTCACAAGAGGAAGAAAATCAGGCGCACGTAAACACTTGCTCTCGCCTCCCTATAAACATGTCATTATCTTCGAAAGTAATGATTTTGGGGACGGAAACTCATGAAAAATGTTTCCTAGAATTAAAAAAAGGTGAAAAAGAACCACACTCACAATTGTGTAGGGAATTTCGGGCCTAATGTAAAATAATCCGTTAGGTACGTAATCAATGCCCATGTTAGGTTAGTTACTAGCAGAGAGGTACGGGGGGGCATAGCCCCCCAGTTTATGTCAGGGAGTATTGGTTTATAGGAATATTGGTTTAAACTGCACATTTACCGTATCCATTAAGGTAAACAGAAATCATTCTCCAATTGTGTAGAGAATTCTGGTCCTTGAGTAAAAATTTACCCTTAATTTATATACCACACCCTTAAACTAATTTTCCCTATTAGCATTCAACAAACTGAAACAAAAGAAAATAGTGCAAATAAGCAGTTAATCCTCAAACCCTGATATGCCGTGAGGGTACATTACACTGGGTCCAATTTACCCCGCGAGTGTTTTTGTCACCGGGTAAATACGGACCCAAACTGAGCATTGATCATACGAAAAAGGGGCAAAATAGAGCATTTTTGATATTTTCAAAGTTAAAGTAGAGGAAAAACACTATATATAAAGCTTATTTACAAGAATGTACTCCGTCTCGTATTTGAACCCCATGAAAGTTCGCCAAATCAGCTGATTTTGTAAACAAACTTTTGCCGCAACTTTTTTTGCTGTCTTTTACTCATTTTTTATTTTGGTTTCTGGGGTTTTAGTTACATATCGATATTTATATTCATATTAATACTAGAAAAGTTAAATTTGGGTTGTTTTTTCTTTCATGGGATATTAAAAACTGTTACAAATCTTATTTATATTGAAACAAACACCAAAGCAAAAATGGCGGTCCGAATAGACCGGTCCCCTTGAAGGACCAAATTACCCGCGGTCGGCACTACTCCTTGAATTCCTTTTTAACCTACACATACTCCTTGAATTCCTTTTACCATACTACATACTCCTTGATCCTTTTACTATACTAATACTCCTTGAATTCCTTTTTACCCTACACAATTTAACTCCTTGAATTCCTTTTTACATACACTCTCCTTGATTCTTTTTCCTCTAATATTTTAATCCTTTTTACTATACTACATACTCCTTGAAATTTCCTTTTTAAACCCTACTACATATCCTTGAATCCTTTTTACCTATCTACATACTCCTTTATTCCTTTTACCATACAAAATACTTTTTTAATTCCTCTTTACCATACACTACCCCCTTAAATTTCCTTTTACCTACAACAACTCCTTGAATTTTTTTTTAAACATACTACTACCCCTTGAATTCCTTTTACCATATACTACCCCCTTGAATTCCTTTTTACCATACTACATCTCCTTAAAATTTCCTTTTACCCATACACAAAACTCCTTAAATTTCCCTTTTTTCCCATACAATACCCCTTTTAATTCCCTTTTTTACCATACTACAACCCTTGAATTCCTTTTTACCATACAAAACCCCAAAACTCCTTGGAATTCCTTTTTACCATACAAACTACTCCTTGATTCCTTTTTACCATAAACATACCCCTTGAATTCCTTTTTCCCATCAACATACTCCTTGAATTCCTTTTACATACACTACTCCTTAAATTTCCTTTTTACATACTACTACTCCTTGAATTCCTTTTACCCAATACTCCCCTTTGAATTCCTTTTTACCATACACATACCCTTGAATTCCTTTTTACCTACTACATACCCTTGAATTCCTTTTTTACCAAAAACATACCCTTTTGAATTCCTTTTACATAAAAATACTCCTTGAATTCCCTTTTTTAAAAACCAAAAACCATACTCCTTGAATTCCTTTTTACATACTACTCCCCTTTAAATTTTCCTTTTTTACCATACACATACTCCTTTGTTTTCCTTTTTTTTCCATACACATACCCCTTTGAATTCCTTTTTACCATACAATACCCTTTAAATTTCCCTTTTTTTAAACCATACAACAACCCTTGAATTCCTTTTTACATACTACATACCCCCCTTAAATTTCCTTTTTTTTCCCATACACATATCCTTAAAATTCCTTTTTTACCATACTACTATCCTTAAAATTCCCTTTTTACATCACATACTCCTTAAATTCCTTTTACCAACTACATACCCCTTTAAATTCCTTTTTCCCATCACATACTCCTTGAATTCCTTTTAAACATACAACATACTCCTTGAATTTCCCTTTTTAAAACCATATAATACTCCAAATTTCCTTTTTTAACCATAAAACTACCCCTTTAAATTCCTTTTTACTATCTCTACCCCTTGAATTCCTTTTTACCATACACATACTCCTTAAATTCCTTTTTTTCCATACAATACCCCTTAAATTTCCTTTTTACAAAAAAACTCCTTGAATTCCTTTTTACCATACTACATCCCCTTTGAATTTCCTTTTTACCATCTACATACTCCTTAAATTCCTTTTTCCCTTACACATACCCTTTAAATTTCCTTTTCCCATATAATACCCTTGAATTTTTTTTTTTTACCATACAAATCCCTTGAATTCCTTTTCCCATATACATATCCTTAAATTTCCCTTTTTTTTCCCATAAACTCTCCTTGAATTTTTTTTTCTATATACTACTCCTTGAATTTCCCTTTTTTTTCCCATACACATACTCCTGAATTCCTTTTTACCATACTACTACTTTTTAAATTCCTTTTTACTATACTAATACCCCTTTTTAATTTTTTTTACCATAAAACATACTCCTTGAATTCCTTTTTAAAATATTTAAAAACCATACAACATCCCCTTAATTTTTTTTTTACCATCCATACTCCTTGAATTCCCTTTTTACCATACTAATACTCCTTAATTCCTTTTTAAAAACTACAACCCCTTAAATTTCCCTTTTTTACATATACTACTCCTTAAATTTCCCTTTTTTTCCATACAACATACCCTTAATTCCTTTTTACCATACAACATACCCCTTTGAATTCCTTTTTCCCATAAAAACATACTCCTTGAATTCCTTTTTACATACAACTTCCTTGAATCCTTTTTACCATATACATATCCTTGTTTCCCTTTTTACCATACTACATACTCCTTAAATTTCCTTTTTACAACTACATACCCCTTAAATTTCCTTTTTTACCAACAACTACTCTTTGATTCCTTTTTTTTTAACCATAAAACATACCCCCTTGAATTTTTTTACTATACTACATACTCCTTAAATTTCCCACCCAAAAATTTCCAAACCAACTTTAACCCATTACTCTCCTTGATTCCTTTTTTAAAACCATACAATACTCCTTAAATTCCCTTTTTTAAAATACAACTACTCCTTAAATTTCCCTTTTTCCCATACTACATACTCCTTAAATTTCCCTTTTTTCCCATACTCAACTCCTTAAATTCCTTTTCCCTACTACATACTCCTTGAATTCCTTTTACCATACACATACTCCTTAAATTCCTTTTTCCCCAAATACACATACCCCTTAAAATTCCTTTTTAAAAACACATACCCTTAATTTCCCTTTTTCCCATACAACATATCCTTAAATTCCCTTTTCTATACTACATACCCCTTGAATTCCTTTTCCCCCCCCATCACATACTCCTTAAATTTCCCTTTTAAACCATAAAACAACCCCTTAAATTTCCCTTTTTACTATACTACATACCCCTTTAAATTTCCCTTTTTTTCCCTATACATACTCCTTAAAATTCCTTTTTACCAATACATCTCTTTTTTTCCTTTTTTTAATATTACAACCCCTTTGAATTCCTTTTACCATACTACAACCCCTTTGAACCCTTTTTAAAATACCCCTCCCCTTAAATTCCTTTTTACCAACTACATACCCCTTTAAATTCCCTTTTTTTACATCACATACTCCTTGACCCTTTTTTACATACTACATACTCCTTGATTCCTTTTTACCATACAACATCCCCTTTGAATTCCTTTTTACCATACAAAACTCCTTAATTCCTTTTACATCTACATACTCCTTGAATTCCTTTTTTACCATACAACATACCCTTAAAATTCCCTTTTTCCCATACTACTATCCTTGAATTCCTTTTTACATAGACATACTCCTTGAATTCCTCTTTACCATACTACATACTCCTTAAAATTCCCTTTTTTTCCCATACAATACCCCTTTTAAATTTCCCTTTTTTTACATATACTTTTCTCCTTGAATTCCTTTTTTTTCCCATACAAATCCTTGAATTCCTTTTACCATATAAAACTCCTTAAATTTCCTTTTTACCAAAAAACATACTCCTTAATTTCCTTTTTAAAAACATACTACATACCCCTTTTAATTTCCTTTTTCCCCATACTACTACCCCTTGAACCCTTTTTACAAAAATCCCCTTTAATTTTTTTACATACTCTTTAAATTTCCCTTTTTTTACCATACTCATCCCTTGAATCCTTTTCCATCTACATACCCTTAAAATTTTTTTTACCATACAACATACTCCTTGAATTCCTTTTTACATACAAATACTCCTTGAATTCCTTTTTACAACTACATACCCTTGAATTCCTTTTACCAACAACATACCCCTTGAATTTCCCTTTTTAAAAACTACATACTCCTTAAATTTCCCTTTTTTAAAACCATACTACATACTCCTGAATTCCTTTTTCCCATACTACATACTCCTTAAATTCCTTTTACTATACTAATCCCCCTGAATTCCTTTTTACCATACTACATACCCCTTTGAATTCCTTTTTACATACACATATCCTTAAATTCCTTTTTTCCCCATACACTACCCCTTGAATTCCTTTTTACCAACACATACCCCCTTGAATTCCTTTTTACCAACAAATCCCCAAATTTCCTTTTCATACAACTACCCCTGAATTCCTTTTTACATCTACAACCTTTTAAATTTCCCTTTTTTTACCATACTACATATCCTTAAATTCCCTTTTTTCCCATACAAAAAAAAAAACATACCCCTTAAATCCTTTTTACCATACTACATCTCCTTAAATTCCTTTTTAAACCATACTCATACTCCTTAAATTCCTTTTACCATAAACAAAATTTTTTTAATACAATACCCAAATTTTTTTCCCCCAAAAATCCCGTTTCCTTTTTAATTAATACCGAACCATATAAATCAATTCACCAAAAAATTTGCCCTTTTTTTAATTACCCGTTTTTTTTATTTATTTAATTTTTTTCCTAAATTCAATTCTTTTTACCTTAAAAATTATTTAATTTTTTACCTATATTTTTTTTTTACCTACACATACCCTTGATTCCTCTTTACCATACTACATACTCCTTAAATTTCCCTTTTTTACCATAAAACATACCCCTTAAATTCCTTTTACTATAAAACTACCCTTAAATTCCTTTTTCCCATACTACATACTCCTTGAATTCCTTTTTCCCCTACTAAACTCCTTGAATTTCCTTTTTCTATACTACATACTCCTTAATTCCTTTTTCCCATACAACTACCCCTTGATTCCTTTTTACCATACAACATCCCTTGAATTCATTTTTACTATACTACATACTCCTTGAATTCCTTTTTCCCATACACATACCCCTTTAAATTCCTTTTTCCCAAACTACATACTCCTTGAATTCCTTTTTACTATTACATCTCCTTTGAATTCCTTTTTACCATACAAATACTCCTTGAATTCCTTTTTAAACCTACAACATACCCCTTTAAATTTCCTTTTTCCCATACTACTACCCCTTTGAATTCCTTTTTACCATAAAACATACCCCTTGAATTTTTTTTTACTTATCAATCCTTAAATTCCTTTTTCCCATACACATCCCCTTTAAAATTCCTTTTTTACCATACTACTACTCCTTTGAATTCCTTTTTTACTATACCATACCCCCTTAAATTCCTTTTTACCATACAACTACTCCTTAAATTCCTTTTACCATAAAACATACCCCTTTGAATTCCTTTTTACTATACTACATACTCCTTAAATTTCCCTTTTTTTACCATACTACATACCCCTTTGAACCCCTTTTTACCATACTACATACCCCTTTGTTTTCCTTTTTACTATCTACATACTCCTTAAATTCCCTTTTTTACCATATACATACTCCTTAAATTTCCTTTTTACCAACAAATACTCCTTGAATTTCTTTTTACCATACTACTACTCCTTTAAATTCCTTTTTACCAAAAAAATACCCCTTTAATTCCAACCTACTCATACTCCTTGAATTCCTTTTTTACCTACACTCCCCTTAAATTCCCTTTTACCATACTACTACCCCTTAAATTCCTCTTTCCCATACATTCCCCTTGAATTCCTTTTTACCATACAACATACCCCTTTTAAATTCCTTTTTACTATACACAACCCCTTGAATTCCTCTTTCCCATACTACATACTCCTTGAATTTTTTTTAACCATAAAAACTACTCCTTAAATTTCCTTTTTAATACTACATATCCTTAAATTCCTTTTTACCTACTACATACCCCTTAAATTTCCTTTTTACCATACTACTCTCCTTGAATTCCTTTTTAATACAACATCCCTTTTAAATTTCCCTTTTTACATAAAACATACTCCTTAAATTTTCCTTTTTACTATACTACATACCCCTTTGAATTCCTTTTTACATACTACATACTCCTTAAATTCCCCTGTTTATATTACTACCCTTAAATTCCTTTTTCCTACAAATACTCCTTAATTCCTTTTTTACCATACACATACTCCTTGTTTTCCATTTTTACATACTACATACCCCTTGATTCCCTTTTTTTACCATACTACTACCCCTTAAATTCCCTTTTTTTACCATATACATACTCCTTGAATTTTTTTTTATTACTACTACTCCTTGAATTCCTTTTTTTACCATACTACATACTCCTTGAATTCCTTTTTACCATAAACATACCCCTTAAATTCCTTTTTACCAACTACATCCCCTTTGAATTCCTTTTTAACCATAAAACATACCCCCTTGAATTCCTTTTTACTATATACATACCCCTTAATTCCTTTTTACCATACTAAATACTTTTGAATTTCCCTTTTCCATACTACAACTCCTTGAATTCCTTTTTACTATACTAATACTCCTTGAATTCCTTTTTACATAAAAACATACTCCTTGAATTCCTTTTTACCATAAACATACTCCTTAATTCATTTTTTATATACTACAACTCCTTTAAATTTCCCTTTTTTAAAACCATACTACATACCCTTAAATTTCCTTTTTACCATACTACATACTCCTTGAATTCCTTTTTACTATACTACATACTCCTTAAATTTTCCTTTTTACCTACTAAATACCCCTTAATTCCTTTTTACCATAAACAACCCCTTGAATTCCTTTTTACCAACTACATACTCCTTAAACCTTTTTTACCATACTACATACTTCTTGAATTCCCTTTTTTTACCATACAAATACCCCTTGAATTCCTTTTTTTCCTATACATACTCCTTGAATTCCTTTTTACCAACTACATACCCCTTGAATTCCCTCTTTACCATATACATACTCCTTAATTTCCCTTTTTACCATACTAAACTCCTTAAATTTCCTTTTTAAACCATAATACAAAAATCCTTGAATTCCTTTTACATACTACATACTCCTTGAATTCCTTTTTACCATACTACATACTCCTTAAATTTCCTTTTTACATACTACTACTCCTTGAACCCCTTTTTACCATACTACATACTCCTTAAATTTCCTTTTTACCTACAACATACTCCTTGAATTCCTTTTTACATACTACAACTCCTTGAATTCCTTTTCCCCATACAACATACCCCTTAAATTCCCTTTTTTACTTACTACTCCCCTTGATTCCTTTTTTTACCATACAAAACTCCCTTGAATTCCTTTTTTACCATACTACATACCCTTGAATTCCTTTTTAATATACAAATCCTTTTTGAATTCCTTTTACCATACTACATACCCCTTAATTTTTTTTTACCTAACATACCCCTTTAAATTCCTTTTCCCATAAAACAACCCTTGAATTCCTTTTTACCATACTACATCTCCTTAATTCCTTTTTTTACCATCAACCCCTTGAATTCCTTTTTTATATATACATACCCTTAAAATTCCTTTTTCCCATACTAATACCCGTTCCCTTTTTCCATACTCATACCCCTTTAAATTCCCTTTTTTAAAACCATATACTACTCCTTAATTTCCTCTTTACCTATACATACCCCTTGAATTCCTTTTTTACCATACTAATCCCCTTGATTCCTTTTACCATACTACATACTCCTTGAATTCCCTTTTTACCATACAAATACCCCTTAATTCCTTTTTACTAATACATACTCCTTAAATTTCTTACCAACTAATACCCCTTGAATTCCTTTTTACTACAACATATCCTTAAATTTCCTTTTTTTACTATCTCTACCCCTTAAATTCCTTTTTACCAACTACATACTCCTTGAATTCCCTTTTTACCATACACAAAACTCCTTAAATTCCTTTTTACTTCTCATCCCCTTAAATTCCTTTTAACCATACACATACCCCTTGATTCCTTTTTACTATTACTATCCTTAAATTCCTTTTACCATCTACATACTCCTTGAATTCCTTTTTTTTATACACATACCCCTTGAATTCCCTTTTTACTATATACTATCCTTGAATTCCTTTTTACCATCAACATACTCCTTGAATTCCCTTTTTACCATACTAATACTCCTTGAATTCCCTTTTTTAAACTATACTACTACTCCTTAAATTTCCCTCTTACCATATACATACCCCTTTGAATTCCTTTTTACCATACTAATACTCCTTGAATTCCTTTTTACCATACTACATACTCCTTGAATTCCTTTTTCCATAACATACTCCTTAAATTTCCTTTTTTACCAAAAAAATACTCCTTGAATTCCTTTTTACTATCACTACCCCTTTGTTCCTTTTTAAAACCATACAACTACCCCTTGAATTCCTTTTTACCATAAAAACAACCCCTTAATTTCCCTTTTTTTAACTATACTACATACTCCTTAAATTTCCTTTTTACCTACTACATACTCCTTGAACCTTTTTACTATACTACATACCCCTTGAATTCCTTTTTACCTACTACTACTCCTTGAATTCCTCTTTACATACTACATACTCCTTGAATTCCTTTTTTACCATACAACATACCCTTAATTTTTTTTACTATACTCAACTCCTTAAATTCCCTTTTTTACCATCTACATACTCCTTAAATTCCCTTTTTTTACCATTACTACCCTTAAATTCCTTTTTACCATACAACTACTTTTTAAATTTCCCTTTTTTTACCCAACTACATACTCCTTTAATTCCTCTTTACCATACTACATACTCCTTGAATTCCTTTTTCCCATACACATACTCCTTGAATTTCCTTTTTTACTAACTACTACCCCTTTTAAATTTCCCTTTTTTACCATAACATACCCCTTTGAATTCCCTTTTTACCATACTAATACCCCTTAAATTTCCTTTTTAAAACCATCAACTTTACCCCTTTAAATTCCTTTTTACATACAAATACTCCTTAAATTTCCCTTTTTACAAACTAATACTCCTTGAATTCCCTTTTTACCTACACATACTCCTTGAATTCCCTTTACCATACTACATCCCCTTTTAAATTCCCCTTTTTACCATACTACATACCCCTTTAAATTTCCTTTTTAATTACTACATCCCTTGAATTCCCTCTTTACCATCTACATACTCCTTGAATTTTTTTTTTACCATACAACACCTCCTTGAATTCCTTTTTACCATACAACATACCCTTGAACCCTTTTTACTATCTCATACTCCTTAAATTCCTTTTTACCATACTACATACTCCTTGTTCCTTTTTACCATACTACTCTCCTTTTTCCTCTTTACCATACTACAACTCCTTAAATTTCCTTTTTCTATACTACATCCCTCCTTGAATTCCCTTTTTACCATACTACATACTCCTTGAATTTCCTTTTTACTATACTACATACCCCTTAAATTTCCCTTTTTTACCATACTACATACCCCTTTAAATTTCCTTTTTTACCATACAACATACTCCTTAAATTTCCCTTTTTTTTACCATACTACATACCCCTTTAAATTCCTTTTTACCTACAACATCTCCTTGAATTCCTTTTTACTATATCATTCCTTAAATTTCCTTTTTTACCATACCATATCCTTGAATTCCCTTTTTCCAACTACATACTCCTTGAATTTTTTTTTAAAATATACACAATCCTTGATTCCCTTTTTTACCATACTAATACCCTTGAATTCCTTTACCATACAATACTCCTTAAATTCCCTTTTTAAATAAAAAATACTCCTTGAATTCCTTTTTACCATACACATACTCCTTGAATTCCTTTTTACCATACAACATACTCCTTAAAATTCCTTTTTACTTACTACATACCCCTTGAATTTCCTTTTTACCATACTACAACTCCTTGAATTCCCTTTTTTTACCATATACTACCCCTTTGTTCCTTTTTACCATACAAATACCCTTAAAATTCCTTTTTACCATACTACATATCCCTTGAAATTCCCTTTTTCCCCATATACATACTCCTTAAATTTCCCTTTTTTTACCATACACATACTCCTTGAATTCCTCTTTACCATACTACATACCCCTTGAATTCCTTTTTACCCATACTACATACTCCTTGAATTCCCCTTTTTTACCATACTCATACTCCTTAAATTCCCTTTTTTTACCATACAACATTACTCCTTAAATTTCCTTTTACTATACTCATACCCCTTTGAATTCCTTTTTTACATACTCTACTCCTTGAATTCCTTTTTACCATCTACATACTCCTTAAATTTCCCTTTTTACTATACTAAACCCCTTAAATTCCCTTTTTTTACCATAAACATACCCCTTAAATTTCCTTTTTACATCAACATACTCCTTGAATTCATTTTACTATACAAACATACTCCTTGTTCCTTTTTTACCTATCATACCCCTTTAAATTTCCCTTTTTCCCATACTACTACTCCTTGAATTCCTTTTTAAAATATACTACATACTCTTAAATTTCCTTTTTTTACCATACTACTACTCCTTGAATTCCTTTTTACCATAAAACATACTCCTTGAATTCCTTTTTACCAACTACATACTCCTTAATTTCCTTTTTTAAAACCTACAACATACCTTAAATTCCTTTTTACTATACTACATACTCTTAAATTTTTTTTTTCCCTACTACTTTTCTCCTTAAATTCCTTTTTACCATACTCATACTCCTTAAATTCCCTTTTTTTATATACTACATACTCTTGTTTTCCTTTTTCCATACAAATCCTCCTTGATTTTTTTTACCATACAACATACCCCTTAATTCATTTTTATATACTACATACTCCTTAAATTCCTTTTTAATCTACATACTCCTTGAATTCCTTTTTACCTACACTACCCCTTTTAATTCCTTTTTTATATCTACTTCCTTAAATTTTTTTTTAAACCATACTACTACTCCTTAAAATTCCTTTTTCCCATACAACGTACTCCTTAAATTTCCCCTTTTTACCATACTACTACTCCTTAAATTCCTTTTTTACCATACTACATCTCCTTAAATTTTTTTTTAAACCATACTACATACTCCTTAAATTCCCTTTAACCCAACACATACCCTTAAATTTCCCTTTTTAAAACCATACTCATACTCCTTGAATTCCCCTTTACCTACTACTCCCCTTTGAATTCCTTTTTACCAACAACATACTCCTTAAATTTCCTTTTTACTATACTACTCTCCTTAAATTTCCCTTTTTTTTACCATATACAACCCTGAATTTTTTTTTACCAACAAATACCCCTTTGAATTCCTTTTTTACTATACTACTACCCCTTTAAATTCCTTTTTTACCATCTACATACTCCTTAAATTTCCTTTTTCCATACTCATACTCCTTGATTCCCTTTTTTACCAAAAGAAAAAACTCCTTGAATTTCCTTTTTACTATACAACATACCCCTTGAATTCCTTTTATATACTACATACTCCTTGAATCCTCTTTACCATACTACTACTCCTTAAATTCCTTTTTAAACCATACTACATACTCCTTGTTTCCTTTTTTACCATACTACATACTCCTTGAATTCCTTTTTACCATACTACATACTCCTTAAATTCCTTTTTACTATACTACATACTCCTTAAATTTCCCTTTTTTACCATACTACATACTCCTTAAATTCCTTTTTACATTTTCATCCCCTTGAATTCCTTTTTACCATACTCATCTCCTTAAATTTCCTTTTTTACCATACAACATACCCCTTTGAATTCCTTTTTACTATATACATACTCCTTAAATTTCCTTTTTTAACCATAAAACATCTCCTTAATTTCCTTTTTATTACTACATACCCCTTAAATTTCCTTTTTACCATACTACATACTCCTTGAATTCCTTTTTTTACCATACTACATATCCTTGAATTCCTTTTTACATACTACAACTCTTGAATTTCCCTTTTTACCATACTACTACTCCTTAAATTCTTTTTTCCATACTCTTTTACCCCTTTAAAAATTCCTTTTTACCATACAACATACTCCTTGAATTCCCTTTTTAAAACCATACTACATCCCTTAAATTTCCCTTTTTTACCATACAACATACCCCTTTAAATTTCCCTTTTTTTAACTAACACATACTCCTTGAATTCCTTTTTACCACACATACTCCTTAAATTCCTTTTTACCATAAAACATACCCCTTTAATTTTTTTTTTTACTATATACATACTCCTTAAATTTCCCTTTTTTTACCATACTACATACTCCTTGAATTCCTTTTTACCATACAACAACTCTTAATTTCCTTTTTCCCATACTACATCCCTTAAATTCCCTTTTACCATACTACATACTCCTTGAATTCCTTTTACCATACTAATACTCCTTAAATTCCCTTTTACCATACTACATACTCTTAAATTCCCTTTTTTACCTACTACATACTCCTTGAATTCCTCTTTACCATACTACATACCCTTTAAATTCCTTTTTACCATACAACATACCCTTAAATTCCTTTTTACTAACTCATACCCCTTTTTGAAATTCCCTTTTTACCTACTACATACTCCTTAAATTCCCTTTTTTACCATACTACATACTCCTTAAATTTCCCTTTTTACTACTACTATCCTTGAATTCCTTTTTACCATAAAAAACTCCTTGAATTCCTTTTTTTAACCAACAACATACCCTTTAATTCTTTAAATTTTTAACATCTCCTTAAATTTTCCTTTTTTTAAACCATACTACATCCCCTTAAATTTTCCTTTTTTTACTATACTAAAATCTCCGAATTCCTTTTTACCAACTACTACCCCTTTAAATTTCCTTTTTACCATACCTCCCTTAAATTTCCCTCTTTACATACTACATACCCCTTGAATTTTTTCCCATACAACAAACCCCTTTAAATTTCCTTTTTTTTACCATACTAATACCCTTTGAATTCCTTTTTACCATACTAATCTCCTTGAATTCCTTTTTACCATACTACATACTCCTTTAATTTTTTTTTACTATACTAATACCTTAAATTTCTTTTTACCATAAAACATACCCCTTGAATTCCTTTTAACCAACAACATACTCGTTGAATTCATTTTTACTATACTACATACTCCTTAAAATTCCTTTTTACCATATACATACCCTTTTAATTCCTTTTTAACCATACTACATACCCCTTTGAAATTCCTTTTTACTATACTACATACTCCTTGAATTTCCCTTTTTTTAAATACTACATACTCCTTAAATTCCTTTTTCCCATACTACAACCCCTTGAACCCTTTTTTACCATATAATACCCTTGAATTTTTTTTAAAAAACCATACTACAATATCCTTGAATTCCTTTTTTCCCATACTACTACCCTTGTTTCCCTTTTTAAAAAAAAAATACTCCTTAAATTCCTTTTTACATCTACTACCCCTTTGAATTCCTTTTTACCATACACATATCCTTGAATTCCTTTTTACCAACTACATACCCTTAAATTCCTTTTTTAAAACAAAATACCCCTTAAATTCCTTTTTACAACTACATACCCCTTGTTTTCCTTTTTACTATATAATACTCCTTGTTCCTTTTTTACCATACTACTACTCCTTGAATTCCTTTTTTAAACCATACACATACTCCTTGAATTCCTTTTTACTATAACATACCCCTTGAATTCCTTTTTAACCATAAACTACCCCTTTGAATTCCTTTTTACCATCACATACCCCTTGAATTCCTTTTTACATACTACATCCCCCTTAAATTCCTTTTTAACCTCAACATACTCCTTGTTTCCTTTTTTTACCAACTACTACCCCTTTGAATTCTTTTTACCATACTCATACCCTTTGAATTTTTTTAAAACCATACTACATTCCTTAAATTTCCTTTTTACTATACTACATACTCCTTAAATTCCTTTTTTACCATACTACATACCCCTTTGAATTCCTTTTTACCATACACTACCCGAATTCCTTTTTTACATACTACATACCCCTTGAATTTTTTTTTTCCATACTACATACTCCTTAAATTTCCCTTTTTTAAAACCATACACATACCCTTGAATTCCTTTTTACATACACATACCCCCTTGAATTCCTTTTTACCATACAAATACCCCTTAAATTCCTTTTTTACCAACTAAATACTCCTTAAATTTCCTTTTTACTTACACAACCCCCTTAAATTCTTTTTACCATTACATATCCTGAATTCCTCTTTACCATACTACATACCCCTTGAATTCCTTTTACATAAGGGAAGACTCGCTAGGGTCGCTCCACTGTAAAAAAATAAATAAATAAAAAAATAAATTTTATATATTTATATATCCTATATAAAATTTTTTTTATATATACCTATATAAATATTTTATATGCCTATATTATATTTTTATATATGCCTATATATATATTTTATATATATATATATTATATATATTTAATTTTAATTATATATTTTTAAATAAAATACCTAATATAAAATTTATAAATTATTATATACCTTTTAAAATTTTAATATTATACCTATAATATATTATTTATTTTATTATATATTATAATATATTTTATTATATATATTAAAATTATTATATAATATTACCTCTCTCTCCTCTATATATTTTATATTATATTATATAACCTCTTTTTAAATATATATATATATATAAAAAATAATATAAATATAAAACCTTCTCTTCTCTCTATATATATTATATATACCTATATATATATATAATTATATATATCTATTATATATATATTTTATATATATATTTCCCTCTCTTCTCTCTATTTATATATATTCCCTCTATATATAATAATAATATATTTATATATATATCCCTCTATTATAATATAATTATATATTTTTATAATTTTTTTAAATATACCTCTATATTTATATATATTATAAAATTTATATATATATTATATAATATATATATATTATATATATATTTATATTTTAATATTATATATAATACTGTCCCCCGCAAAAAAAGATTGGGACAAGAACGACGTCTTCAGTTTTTTTCCCCTTTGGGTGGATGGTTGAAATTTCCTGGGTTTGTTTATATCTGAATCTCACTGGGCTGGATGTTTCCTCGCAGTGTCCACCATGTACGGGGCTGCACTAGGTAGTATAAGGGAGGGGTTACCATCTTTGCTCCTTGCACTAAATACCGCCCATCACCCCACCTTCATCTACCTCCCTATCCCCAACTCTTACACAAACATTTTGCCTGACAAATCAATCCCCAATGTGTTTGTTAACGAGTTTTGGTGGAAAAGAGTTGAACGATCTCGGAAAACGTCAAAGAAGACCAAGCAAGCAAATCTTTTTGACATTTTCCGGAGTAGTTTTCTACCTCTTTTTCCACCAAACTAGTTACCAACTCTCCTTTAGAGCTGAATGCACCAGATTGAGACAGCATTTCTGAGGTTCCCATCTCCCATGTTATTCTGGCTCATGACTTGCCACCACTGTACCAAAGTGACACTTGCCGCGAACAGTCCATGATGAGGTCGAGCGACGAACGACGACGACAGAGGAAGGTGCGTAAAAGATATATTTTTCAGAACGAAGAGGCGCGAACGAAGGTCGGCGTACCGTTCTTCGTGCGACCTTCGATTGTCTTCGCTGCTCTTCGTTCCGAAAAATATATCTTTTACGCTACCCTTCCTCTGTCGTTCGTCGCTCGACCTTCATCATGACTCGGTGGCGGGCCTAATTGTGTCCTTCTTGAATTGATTGATTTGATACGGCAAAATTGTTTGTGTAGACGTGGTGAAGGGTAGATAAGGTGGGGTGATGGGCGTATTTAGGTGTGCAAGGGCAAAGACGGTAACCTCTACCCTTCATACATACCTTAGTGCGCCTGCGTGATCACTGGTGGACCCTGCGAGACTAACTCCAGCCAGTGAGATGTCAGAGATAAGACAACCCTGAAATTTTTTTAACCATACCACCCGAGAGGGCAAATTCTGAAGACGTCGTTTTCTTGTCTAGGTCTTTTTAGCGGTGACAGTCTAATATATATATATATATATATCTATATATATATATATTATATATATATATATATATATATATAATATATATTATAATATATATATATATATAAATACTGGACAGGGGTCCCTAACGCTCTATTACGTTGGTCCCTCTTCTGCGGCCGTCCTCCCCCTGTCTCTAGCTGTACGAATCCATTCTTCATGATCTGTTTCTATATTTTCTGTAGTGGTTGCAGTCTGACGCTGTTGGTGTCTTTCGAACAGTTTTCTGAATTAAGGTATTGTTAGTAAAAAAAAAATACTTATAAAATAAATAATAGTAAATGGCCTGGAGAATTGTTAGCAGATAACTAAATCTATCCTCATCTACATACCAGGCTGACTATCCCCGCTTAATGGGTGCCGGGTACAAGGGCGTCACAAATACATTTCCACATGCTTCCTTAACACTTATGTTCAACTAAAATACATTCACACACATTCCCTTCCTCACAATCTTTGCCTCTAGACTTCTACGAGAGAGGACCGATCTCACCGCACCACACTGCGTGGGTGCAGTTTTCGCAGCACAACAACTGTGATTTCCACAGCAGCCCGACAGCCAAAGCTGGTCTATCCCTTGCTGCACCACAATAGACCCATCCCTTCCCTTACACCTGGACCAATCAGCTAGCTGATCAGACCAGATGCAAAAAACCTCCAGTCATGCCAACGTCTCTACTGATGCATTCACAACATAGTCTCTTTCATCCTTATCTATGCCCACCACCTCTCCCTTGCTGCCACACAGACATCCCTCATGCATCTAACACTTTCTTCACACTGTCCATCCATCTCATTCTTTGTCTTCACTTAGCCTCACTCAGATTTATCCAATCTCTTCACCATCTTTTACAACTTTAGAAAATAGAACTTTAAAAGAATCTAATCTTCCACCTATTCTGACAACCTCTCCCCACTCTCTCAATGGGGGAGACACATACTTCTCCATTTGCTCCTATTACATATCACTCGACTCTTGCAACTCCCCCTTTCTCTCAAGTATTCCAACGCTGTCCTCTCATGAAAGGGACTTCCTCACGCATCCACAGCATCCATTCCACTTTTATATGTTGATGGCTTTTAAATATAAAGCTTATAGTCATTGCATAATACACATTGGGTGTCATGACATTGAGAAATAACTGGCTAAAGCCTAACGTGTGTATGCATGTATAGTTACTATATGCACTGATATACCCATACTCATACCTACACAACACATGTGGGTTGTGGGTGCTCCGTACAGCAGTGGTTATCACGCTTGCTTCCACAACCGAAGAAATCCTGGGTTCGATCCCCGGGCGGAGCGAGAAAGAATAGTATTCTCCTTAAAACACGAAAGTCCCTGTCCACAGCAGTTAAATGGGTACCGGAGTTAGCCAGTGGTTTCTCGCCTCCGCGGGGTGATGGCTTCGCCCACAGTAAGCACCAATGAAGCCCAAATAAAAAATGTAGCTATGGACCAGGATCCTACGGTGTAGCTCAGGCCCTGTAAAATACACTAGGTACAATATAACACTATTAATAATGATTTATATAATTTATGAAGAATGAAAATAAGCAGTTTTACTAGTATATGCTCAATCTATATCAGACAATACTAATATCTTAAGACAATACTAAAAATCTAACAGCAATACTACAATCTAACAGACATCTAACAATCTAACAGAACAATACTAACAATCTACCAGACAATACTACATTTAACAGACAAAACTAAATCTAACGGCACATGTACTAAAAAATCTAACAGACCTACTAACAATCTACAGACATACTAACAATCTAACAGACACTACTAACATCTGACGATATAACAAATAAAACAATAAATCAAGCGGCTATAAAGAGCATGTTTGCCAAGTAAGAAATTTTGTTCAGTGGCTACAAAAGCAAACCTACGTGCTAAAAGCTTTACATCTTAATATAAGCTACATAACAAGAAAAAAATACTTACTGGTGAGGGTTCCCTCAACTCAAGACACCAATGCCCTCTTGTCCCCCTTTCCACACCAGTTTGTATTGCATGGCCAAGGAGCCGACCACGACCCTCCTCATGTAGGCCACGGACCAGTAATCCTCAAGTCCTGTCCCTCCACCAAGTACAGCTCGGAAATCTGCAAATAAATAATAAATTGAAATAATAAAAATCAGCTCATAATTCCTGATAAAATAAGGTGGTATTCATTCATTGTACATAAATGATCCATAATTAGAAAAGACTGAAACCATCATGCCTTATATATATTAGCTATTCAAGATGATGTTCAATTTGTAAAGTTTACAGAAAAAAGACCTGGTGTCATAATTCCAACAACCTAACACCTAAACCACAATGTACGGAGGTAATTATAATAGCTAATAATTACTAGGTGTTACATTGGCTCGAACCTTTGCATATAATCTGAAAAGGCATCCCCAAAAGCTATAATGCACTTGTACGCCTTCATCTTAACACCTGTAAGTTCTGGTGCCCATATCATAAATAAGATATGTGGATAACCGAAAGAGTGTCAACAACCCAAGTAACAAACAAATTATTTTCTAGATTGCGAAATAATCATACGAAGAACACTCACAGACTCAACTTTTTAGCTATCCGAACATGTAAACCGAGCAGCAATTTAAATAGTTAATAAATATCTATCACCAATCAAAACGTCCCAGGAATAACGTATGTCCGGTTGTCAGTAAAACGATTCAAATTATATGAAGCTACACAGTCATTAACTGCATTGGTTCGTATTTGGAACATTCTTACCTCCGACATGTTGTCCACAGTAATACTATTGGCTACGTTTAAAAACAGACTAGACTAAAACCAATCCTCAACCTGCTTACTTCCCCCCACGTAATATCCAAGGCACGGCTGTTGTTTCTTCGCTTATAGAAATTAACCCAACCGCCTAGGCCGGACCAACAGTTTCTGTTGCTGTTTGCTTTTTCCTTTGCATATATATATCTATATATATATATAATATATATATATATATATATATATATATATATAATATACAGACACACACACGTTTTCTACAAGTAACTGGTATTGCAAATACAACTGCAAAAATGTTGCTGAGAAACTTCAGTTACTCATGTTTAATTGTGACCGATTAGTGTACTTAAAACATTCATAATTATAAATACTACATCTAAATTGCTGAGGAGCATCCATCGCAAAACTTACATTTGCTTCTCCTTTGGCGTCTTGAATCTATCTCCAGGTCATCCACATCCCACCACTCAGTCAAAGGAAATTGACCCCGTCCTGGCAGCCGCTGGCTGCTCCGCTTACTGTGATGAAGGTTTCCCCCTCGCCTCGTATTCTTTCAGCCAAATCTTTCACCTGGTTGATTTCCTATGCGAACTCAGTTCGCAATGCTCCACAGCGTAAATTAACTGTCCAAGGTCACGTACTGCAATGAAAAATATACTTATTACCAATGCCCTAATCATGTTTGATAAACAGTATCTGGATAAATCTTTCTAAGGTTCTCATGAAAAAATCACAAAGTTTCTCCTTTGTGAATACTAATTAGTGAATAACGCTATATTTTACAACAGTGGCGACAGAGAGAGAGAGAGAGAGAGAGAGAGAGAGAGTAGAGAGAGAGAGAGAGAGAGAGAGAGAGAGAGAGAAGAGAGAGAGAGAGAGAGAGGAGAGTGGGTCGTGTCAAAATTGACACACATTGACATAGTGACACACAGTGGTAGGTGTCAATAGTGTGCCTGACAGTGCTGTTACGGACAGTGACCCTCAGCCTGTAACATTATATACTTAAAGTTATTATCCTATAAGGCATAGCTTTCAGATAGATGTTCCCGGGAACAGGGGACTACTTAGCTTCTGCCACTCATTGCCTTCACAAACCTCTTTGTTATTTGTAGCCCATGTATACCATGATGTTCATTTGTTTTTTTTTAAAGAAAAAAAATATAAAAAGAGAGAGAGAGGAGAGAGAGAGAGAGAGAGAGTAGCGATGAGAGAGAGAGAGGAGAGAGAGCTTACATTTCACTGAATAGGAGTCTGCAAGGTTGCATGGAATTTGATGGTGCCTTTCCATGCCATTCTGCTGCTAATGTCTTGAACTGCAAGTGTTTTAAAAACAGTTAACAGTGGGTTTGTTATCAAACTCCCGTTGCCTAATCATTCAAGCCGAGTTAACATTGTACATTGAGTAAATGTTTTAATTTTGACAATAATGGCTTCCCTGTCAAGTTAAATTTAATTTGAAATTAAATTAATTTAATAGGATTCTTTAAACCGGTGCAAAATTTTTACTGCGTTGTGATATTTGCATGCCCGTATTAATTCCATATCTGAACACCCTTACTAAAACCTTAATATACAATTGCATGCTAAGGCTTACCAATCATTATGTAAATGTTAAGGAACAAAATAAGTACTTGAAAGAAATAATTACCAGTAGTGAAAGGCACATGTACTTTGGGGTTGGTGCTTTGGTGTGCACTGGCAGGGATCTGCACGGCTTGCATCCCACTGGAACCTTCCGCCTCACTGGTGCTGCCGGAGTCAATGCTTTTATGAAACCTAATTTTCTTCTGATGTTAAGGCAAGGGTGTCATTCTGAGCTTGAGTCAGTGTAACGATTGTCACCTGGGTGGAAGGCATTTTATTAAAGGAAAACATATATAGGATTCATGTTATGATTTCTTTATGTTTGAAAAGAAAACTACAATTAAACTGTCAACTAGGCACGGTTGCAGGAGCAGGGCAGCATTTGAAAGACACAGACAATGATGAAAAGACTATAACTGACCAACACAAATAGTGTCACCTCTGCTACTACAAGTACTGAAAAACATACACCAAGCCACCTCTATAACTGATGCTAATAAAAGATGCTAAATAATAAAAGGAAACGGAAGGATCTTTACAAAGTGACATCTTGCACATGCTGAAGCGTCTAAAAATATTAAACCCTCTTTTTTCAATTAATGTTCATTGCATTGTACAATGCATTACTACGTGCCTGTCATCTAAACTATAGATTCTGTTGTGCTTAATACTCATGCAAGGCTCAAAGAAGAGCTACAATAGTAACTTATACTATTATAGTATGTAACAATTTTTTGTGCATATTTGACTCAGCCTTACTCAAGTATGAAAATATGGACTGTGATGTAAAATTTATGAGAGAGAGGCTCTATTTAGACCTATGCAAGAGCCAGAAAGGCACGAAACCTGTCTTTTTTTCATACTGTTCCTAGACTACATGATTGTGTACATCGTGCATAAAGCATCACTTGATAGCCTTCTAGAAGTCCTTATATATGTTATAGTATTGGCACTGGGTCAATTGAACTGTAGTTACAGAGTGATGTTATTAGCTATGAACAACAAAAACAAGCTACTTTCTGCTTCTCTTTGACTGACGATACTTGCATCTCTGTCGCTGGTTTTCGTCACAGTCCTGGCAGTCAGACTGAAATTTGCTAACCGCAACTTCTCCGTGCGTTTTTTAGGAATCTTGTAGATATAGTACCAACAATTAGTAAAACACGGACAAGAAAGGTTTTGAATTACTAATCAGATAATGCCAGCCAGTTAAGCTCCTTACAAAAAATATTCCATCATGCTGTACAGGTTTCCTTGCTCTTCATGAAGACTATATTGAGTCGAGTACTGCATAGTAATATGTAGTTTAGAAATACTATTTTTGGCCCTCTTCCCTGGAAACCTCAAGGATCTCGAATGGCCGCGCTATGCTCAACTGCCTCTTTTTCCATACACCTTCACCCCAATTCAATGCACTTATATTTCCTACTCCTTTAAACACCTATTAACATTGTAATGTGTTTTTCCTTAGTCTCAGGAAACTCCATCAAATGAACATTTCCAATCAGTCTGATGGGAAATGAAATAAAAACAGCACAGCATAAATACTAAATACTTAATAACGGGCTATCATTCTAATACTAAATACAGGTTGTGCAGCATTGTACATACAAACACTTGTTTCGAATGCACTCACATATATGCTGCACTTACTGCCTAATAACATAAATTTTGATTTGCTACCGGAACGTTAGTAATCTACCTGACTGTACAAACTCTGACAGGATGTCTTATCCATGTAGAGATTGCCGTTTCAAAAAAAAATACTGCGGACAGCAGTGTTAATTTTGGTGGAGGAGTCTGAAGGGAGGCCAGCTGGTAGTACCTTCTCCATTTAGCCAGTTGGAGGTACTATGGCACATTCATTGGCCTCAGGGAACTCCACCACATTATCCATTTTTCCAGACCTTTATGAATCAAGATAAAACACTTATAGAGTAGTAAAAGCATAAAAAATAAACAATAATAAATAATATAAAATGGGTAGCCAGTTATTCACATTTGTGACTCGCCATCAGGGATTTTGCCGTTACCCTGACTTTGGAGACTGATGGTGCTACACCTTGGCCCGGGGTGACCCAGGACCTGTGCTGGCAGGGACATCCAATAGCCCTGAGCCAGGGACACGCCCGGACTGCTACCAGGGAATTGAGAATTCTGGGAATCAGGGTGGCATAGTAGGAAAGGGGGGAGGGAAGAGAAGTCCTTATACAGAAGATGGTTACTGAAAAAAAAAAAAGTACAATTTACTCGATCGTGACGTAGACACACGGCTCACTACTACAGAGAACCTCGTTTATCCGGCACCCACGGGGGGGAGGCGCTACCGGATACTCTTTTGCCCGTTGTTTTGAGAGTTACTCTTATGGAATCGCCCAACATCCCCTTTTTTTTCTTTCTTTTTTTTTTTCATCACAAGAACCGGCCAAGGGGCACACAAAAATGGGTAACACAAGTCCCCGCTTAGTTGCCATCCCTATAAAGAAAGACAGTAAGAGAAGAAAATACCAAAAGTGGGTAGCCAATTTATTTGGGGAGGTGTCTGTTATTCTTATTTTGAAAAGATGTAAGTCATAGTAAATGGAACAAATAGAAACAGTAAGAGAGTTCCAGAGTTTTATCATTAAAAAAAAAGAAAAAGAAAAAAAAAAAAAAAAAAAAGAAAAAAAAAAAAAAAAAAAGCCTGGGCCCGATTAGTGCGTTTTTTTTGGGGCTGCCGTTTTTTTAAATCCCTTTTTAAAAACCGGGGTTTTCTCCTGTAGTGGACTTATTAACTCAAATTTTTTTGATGGTTCAGAGGAATGCAAAAAATTTATTTTTGTATGGTAGCAACACATTTTTTCCACAAAATTTCTGAGATAGGGAAACACATTCAAAAGTATCCTTAAGATCTAAATATTTTTACTATGCCCAAAATCTGATGCCCTTAAAGGGGGGCTGGTATAGAAATCTGTTAATCTTCCCAAAAAGGGGTTTTCAAAGATATTTTTGTATCTTTTCCCATCTTGTTTTGCAGTCCCTTTCTTATCAGCCCCAAACCTTTAATCCTATTTTTAAATACATTTTTTCCCCTAATTAAACAGAAAAATGTAGGTTATTGAAAATTAAACCAGAATAAAATTGTGAAACTCAAAGTCTGCAGGAAATGGTCCATTAGTTGTGGTTTTTTTTAAGGCACCCCAAACTTTTTCTGGGGGGGGTTTTTATCGGGAAAATTAATTCCCCTTTCCCCCAACAGCCCCTACAATTATTTGCTGTAGGGAAATTTTGGGCCCTTCGAACCTTACTTTTTAAATTTTTCCCCAAAAAAATTTCCTAAAAGGGCGAAGGCAAGAATTTGTCAAGGGGAACCAAATTTTTTTACTCCAGCTAAATTTTTGGGGCCCCATAAACATTATAGAAAACATATCTTTTCCAAAATTTTTTCCCCAAACCCTCTAAACAAAAGTGCCCAAAAAGGCCCTGGGCATTTGGCAATAATTAATGAAAAAGACGGGACTTGCTAACAAAAATTGGGCAACAAAAAAAAATTCCAAAAATTTTTGATTTTTTTCGTCAAGGCAGCTTTTTCCCCTTCAAGGCTATAGGTCCACTAATACAAAAACTGGCGAAACTCAGGGGCCTTTCCATTTTTCCCTTTTCCCCCACAAGAGACCTACATTTCCTAGGGAATTAAAATGGCAAAACTCCAAAAGTTTAGAAAGTCTTCTGATACTGCTGAAAAATGCAAATTTTGCCAATTCTGCACCTATTAGTCCAGGGGCTTTCACCCACAACCACATCAGTCGTTTTGAAATACACCCAGACAAAAAAGGTGCCCTTACTCATATGGAAAATTTGGGGCCAAACCCTTCCTACCCCAAGATCACTTAAGGGGGATCTAAACAAAATTTTGGTGTCATCAGGAAAAGGGTTTTTTTCCGCATCAAACATCAGTGCGAAAGGGGGGGCCTTTATTCCCGGAAAAGTAAATTTTTCCCCCGCCCTTCGCCTTTCTGGGTACATTTTCTCCCCACCCCTATATGATTAAAGTCCTTTTATTTGTTTGGGAAAAAAAACCCCCGCTTGGGGGATCACCTATTAAACATGATATATGAAACATGATATTTTTTCAAAATCCACTGCTCTTATTCCCCTCCTTTTAGTGATTTTAATTTTGCTTAAAGAAAACATGGAGATACTCCCAAAACTGTCGGCTTGTGTTGCCACTACAAGCCAATTTTGAAAAGGCCCCACTTTCCCTAAGCCCAAAAACCCTAGCTAAAAAATTTGGGCCCAAAATGAGTGTTGGAGCTTTTGAAAAAAGGGAACCCATCTAAATTTATCTGAAGGACACATGTTTTTATAAATTTTTTTAAAAATTTTGGGCACGAGGAAAAATGATTTTTTTTAAGAGAAACTTAACACCAAAGGGGATGGTAGGAACCCCCAGCAAATTTTTTTTGACTTCAAATGAGGGGAGTTTTTTAGTAATTTTGAGTCTTGAGGAAAATTTGGGTGATAAACATGTAAAAATTTTTAAATAGTTTTTTTACTGCCCATGTGTGACTTTGATAGGGGGGGCCCATTTAGCAAGTCTAGTAGTTTTGCTTCTTTTCAGTTTCACCTATGCTCTCATTTTTACCTTTTTGGGTCAAAAAAGTCATGAGTCATGAAATGGGTTTCATCCAAATACTTTGGAAAATTACCATTTTTCCTCTGGGCATGGCCATGGTCTGATATTTTTAATTATTTTTTCAGGGGGTGATATTCTACTGTAGTTATTCTTAAAGGGGTTAAACAGGACCCAGAGAGCACGGGGGGGCCCACTTCTAAATATTCCCTATTTCCATCAATAACCCTCCAGGGTTTCTTTTTACTCTTGGCTTAAAATTTTTTTTTTTTTCTTGTCCGTATGAATCTTTTTTTGGGCTTTTTGCCAAAATCTGATACTCAAAAGTGGGGGACAGATAATAGGGGAAAACACCTAAAAACTGGACAGGGGCAGGTAAGAAACGGGCCTGCCAAGCAAGAAAAAAACGAAAAGACGGAAAAAAAAATTCCCTTCACCCCCCTTTCCCCCCTAGAATTTTTTTTAAAATCTTTTCCCCCACTTTATAATTACGTTTTAAGGTATCTAAAGGGGTTTTCTGTAAAAGTCTGGGGGAAAACCCCCCACTTATAAGGGCGGGAAAGAACAAAGAATTTTCCCCAAAAAAATTGACTTTATTATTTTTTAACTGGGGGTAGGTAAAAATTTAAATGCTAAAAACAAAACCTAACTAAAACCCCATTCCACCCGGTTCTACTGCATTTTTAAAGCTTTACAAGGCAAAACATTTTATGGGCCATCCTCAACTTCAGAGCTAAACCATTAGCAGCATTTCTAACATATCATCACCCGCCCGGAAATGAAAAATAACAGAAGGGTTGGGGGGGAAAAACCCCCCCCAAGGGGTTATTTTTAGTTACAAATGGGGGGGTGGGGTTTGTTGTGTAGGATATATGTATTGGTCGATATTTTAAAGTACTTTGTCAAACTGCATTTTTAAACCTCCAAATTGGGGGCCCTAACCTAAGCAAAACCCAAACCAAAATTTTAAAGCAAACTTCTTTTTTTAAAACCTATTTTTATTAATTTTAAATTTAACTATTTTTTACAAACTTACTTTTATCATAAAAGTTATAAAAATTTGGAAATTTTTTTTATTTTTAAATCAGTAATTGAGTAAGGGGTAAAACCCTTTTCCCATTTCCCATGTTTTAATTATGTGTTAGGACGGGATGGTCACAAATTAAAATTCCCGTCGGAAAGGGCCATTTTTTTGCAGTTATCCCCCCCTTTCCATAACACATTTGGGCCCCGGGGACCCTTTAAAAATGGGGGGTTTTTGAGGGGGAAAAAGTCCCCACTATTTTGTACGGGATAGTATATTATTGGAAAACAAAGCTGACCCCGGAAAACATTTCCATGGAAATGACATAAGCCCGAAAATACATAAAATATATTTTTAAAAAATCTAGGGGAATTATTTACCTATTCCTAAAAAAATCTCGACGGTAACACTGCATTTTTAAATAAACGACTTTGGGTTTTACGAAACCTGACATAACTGGGGGCGCACAGACCCTGCCCTTCTCTCTAGAGCTTCCGTTCCCCAAAAAATTTCTTCTGGAATTTTGACATGTTTTTAAAGGGGAGAGATCTTTTAAGTGATCTTTTTCCTCTTTTTGACCTGCTCGCGCCTTTTTTTTCCCTTTCCCCCGGACCCCTCTTTTTTTTTTAAACGATCTGGCTTTAAAGAGGGTTAAAACTGGGGTTTGGTTAGGGTTTGAACAAAAAAAGAACAAAAGAATAAAGAAAAAAATTTAAAGGAAGCTACAAGAGGGCCGCGAGACCTACAAAATGGTATTCCCGTTACTTAACACTATGGGCCTACATCCACCTTTCCCTCCCCATCCATGAATTTATCTAGCCTCCTTTTAAAACTCCCCATGGGGTTGAAACACCCTATACATATGTCGTGATCATTTTTACCATCTACACCTTTAGTTACCATTATTGGGAGTGTTTGGGGTGGAAATTTGTTTTGGTGGGCCCCCTTGGGGGGGGGAAAAAAAGGGGTGGGGAAAAAAAATTTGGGGGGGGTTTGGGGGCCCAACCCCGGGAATTATTTTTTTAAATTTTAAATCCCTGCCACCCCCAACCTTGTGGGGGAAAAAAATTTGTTAACAAAAAAAAAATTTAAGAAAAAGAATTTTAAACTAAACAACTTCTTAATAAAAAATTTTTCCCAAATTTTAAAATAAACCAAAATCTTTTTAAATGTCCCCACTTCCCAACTTTGTAATTAAAAAATTTCCCTTTAATGTCAAATTTAAATCATTCCCCAACAACCCCTTTTTTAAATAACTCTCTTTTAAAAACATATTTTTCCTTAATTTCGACAAAAGGTTGGAAACAAACCCTTTTTATTCTCCTTTTTCCCCCCCCTTTTCCTCATTTTGAAAAACATGTTTACCTATTGGTGGGGTGAAACCCCAAAATTAACCCCACTTACGCCCAAATATCTCTCCTTTTAATCCGCCTCACTTATCTCTGGGCGATAAGAACACGAGAGTCATGTTGGGGGAGCCGTGAGTGTGTGGCTGTCTCACACCGCGCCACGGGTAGGACACCGCCACTATGACAGCCGCAACTATCTCTCCTTTATCCGCCTCACTTATCTCTGGGCGATAAGAACACGAGAGTCATGTTGGGGGAGCCGTGAGTGTGTGGCTGTCTCACACCGCGCCACGGGTAGGACACCGCCACTATGACAGCCGCAACTATCTCTCCTTTATCCGCCTCACTTATCTCTGGGCGATAAGAACACGAGAGTCTTTGTTGGGGGAGCCGTGAGTGTGTGGCTGTCTCACACCGCGCCACGGGTAGGACACCGCCACTATGACAGCCGCAACTATCTCTCCTTTATCCGCCTCACTTATCTCTGGGCGATAAGAACACGAGAGTCATGTTGGGGGAGCCGTGAGTGTGTGGCTGTCTCACACCGCGCCACGGGTAGGACACCGCCACTATGACAGCCGCAACAGGGCTGCTGCCGCCCTCACTTCCCACTCTATTCCTGCTACTCGGTGACCAGCCAACAGGGCTGGCGCCGCCATCACCTCCATATCCACTCCTGCCTTGAGACCCTTTACAAGGGAGGATAAGGTCACCTCCTAGTGGGCTTACCCACCGGGAGTCCGTCTGCTACTAAATGCTAACCTGACATTCAGCTCTCCTTCTCACTTCGTTTCGATACGTGGTCAACTACCACTGGCTTAAAATATAAGCCTAACCAGTGATTCAGGAATGAGGCGTGGAGGAAAATTCCTCGTTAGCTTATTGATACTTATGTGTTATTTCATCTCTTCCCCTATTAATGTAATTTCTCGCGTTACACATACATACACACACACACACACACACACACACACACACACACAAGGCTCAGCAACCCTCACTACAGGTCCCCGGCACTCCAGACTAGAGGTTCTGCGGCGCCACAGGCAATAAGCTGCTACCCCGTCACACCCAAAGCTACGTGAGCAAGTCTGTGTTGGGTGTGCTCATTATAGCTGATTATGTAACCGTTATATTAGTTATAAAAGCTCTTTACATGCTCTTACTATATTCTACCTTGATGTGGGTTCCATGATTCCATCTTACAATCTCCAAGCCAGTTGAACATAATACAAACTGGAGGGCAACATGATTAAAATTGCATTGATATAATTTGTATTCAAAATAAATGTCGTATCAATGTAAACAAATTTAGGTTAGTGTAATTTTCATATCTCATATACACTTCTTCCTATTAAAAACATCTTATATTTCCGAAAGTAGTGATTTGCAACGGAAGCTCATAGGGAGAATGTTTCTTAGAATCTAATAAGGTGAACAGAAACAACACTCCCAATTGTGTAGGGAATTTCGGTCCTAGTGTAAAAATTTACCCATCAAAATACATAGGAAAAGAGTAGGTTTTTTTTTTTTTTTTACTTTTTAACCTCTTACTCAATTACTGGTTGAAAGTACCAAAATACCGTTATATTTTTGGTTTCTGTAAGTGAATAAGTACTGCACATTATACTGAGCCGAAAATAATAGAGAAAAAGTAAGCTGTAAGGCCTGTGGAGCCCGCCAACTCCTGCGGAATATTAATCCAACAATGCACTATGGCAGTGCGTATCTATATCACTGTACTGTATGTACGGAACTCTGAAAAAATAGATCGCTAAGGTAAGAAACGGAATGTTGAGGAAAATAAATAGTGTATGATCAAAAACACGAGAAAGCCATTGAATAACAGCCACTGTTACTGTCACAACGCTTACCTTTATGGTAGTGTTACAATACCCTATAGAATAGTGCCACAGGTAATTAATTGGTAGATATCCAAGACTTAGGAAAGGCAGGTGGCGGTGGTGGGTCGGTGCGATCGAGTCAGATGATGTGCGTAATGTAGAAGAGATGATGTAGATGTGGAGCTAACTTTCACAAAGTACCAAAGTTACTCCTTAAGTACACTGAACACTATAATCGAGAGAGGTTTTCCCTTTTTTTTTTAAGTCCGGTGTGTCAGCAGTGGCTTGCATATTTGAAGGACACCTCTCTAAGCGGGACAGCCAATCAGAGACGCTGAGAGAAGCTGAGTCTCTTTCCAGCCAACCAGCGCGTAGCTCCTAAAAGTTGCATGAAGTCACAATTGGCGCGAAAAGGTTAATGCCAAGTGACTGTGGGCGCCATTTTAAACTGCAAGACTTATATAAGACACACCACAACATACTTCAAATTCACCGACACTTAAAAAAGGTGCAGGGAGCAGGTAGGCAGACTGGGCTTCACACAAAGAACACTGAAATGGCACGAGAACAAGCCATATAAGACAGCACTGTCAGCACTAAACACATCGTAAATATATATAGCGACGATAATTCTCATTCTCTATCCTCCCACCATAAATATATGTATGTAGTATATATATATATATAAACGTACGTGTCGGTAATGATCGATGGTTGGTCAAAGGTAGGCAGGTTAATAATCCTTACGGAGCGGCAACACGACTCAGCACAACCTCCCTCTTTAGCGCTTGCGAGCCGACTGGCGACTGAGCTCGTTGCCGCTGCGTGCATGAGCTGCGTGAGAGTTGAAAACTTTCTTGTACACTTCAAATATACACCAGCGGGCATACGGAGGTAGCCGCTGTTATTCACCACAGATGTAATACTACATCAATATCTTCATATAACTATTGTTTAATAATGTTTACACATAGAAAGAATAAATTCTTCAAATTCTGTACACTGATTTTCAATATAAAAAAAAATCCTCTCTGAAATACACCAGCTGCCCTACGGCGGGCATTCGGGGGCAAGTTTGCCGCTGGTGGCCACCGTTCGCCGCTCTAATGCCTACGTAGGCCCGCCGGTGGTGGTTAGCTGGGTCTGTTCATGCGTGTGGCGAGGACATTGAGATCTTGGAAAGTTTTATATACCTTGGTAGCGCAGTCCATAATGACGGCGGGTCACGTCAAGAAGTCTTACGGCGGATTGGCATAGCTCACGGTGTTATGGACTCGCTCAGCGGGAGTATTTGGCATTGTCGGTACCTGTGCAGGAGGACAAAGATCCGGATCTTCAAATCGCTTGTGATCCCTGTCTTACTCTATGGTTGTGAGACATGGACACTAAATAGTGACTTGAAGAGACGAATCAATGCCTTTGGTAATAAGTGTCTTCGCAGAATCATGGGGTATCACTGGGATGATTACGTGTCAAATCAGCGATTGCACCGTGAGACTGAATCGAGGCCTATTACCTGCATAGTCCGTCAGCGTCAACTTCGGCTATATGGGCATTTGGCACGCTACCCTGAAACCGATCCTTCCCATCGGGTTGTATCTGTAAGAGACAATCCGGCGTGGAGGTGGCCAAGGGGGCGCCCACAAGGCTCGTGGCTGGGGCAAGTTGATGTTTCTTGTCGAGAGCTGCTTGGTATGGGAAAGGAGCCTGCATGGGAACTCGCGCGTGGTGACCCTCGGGAGTGGCGTCGTAGGGTGGGCGAGGCGACGCGCCCCCCGGCGTATGCCCCCAATGATTGATTGATTAATGCATGATATTAGTTCGATGTTTTTGTGATCTCTTGTATAATGCAACTAACTTCTTGTGTTATCTCCTGCAATGCATTGCAATGTCTAATAGGCAGGTGTTTGTGTTGTCATGTAGCTGCATGTAAAAGAGTAATGATCTTACTGTTCTGCTTTGTGTTACATAATCAAGTATTGCATCATGTTCTACATGATTTGTAAACCTCAAAGTACATAGAAATTTGAATAAAATTTAGCTACCATATTTTGCTTTATATAATTTATTTCCTTGACAAAGATACTATCCAAAATATTTATATTTCTTTGAAGGTTATAGCCTATAACCTTCAAAGAAATATACATTTTTTGGATAGTATATATATAATATATAGAGGAAGTGCAGGGATATTATGAGCATTTGAGTCCCCCATCGATTCCGTACGTTCTCTAATGTTTCCCATGCTCTGTCTTTACCACTATCCCGCGGTTAGATGGCGTGACAATCGCGGCTTCGAAACTTTACTGCAGGAATCACCTTCCTTGTCCTCTATATTCCTTGGTGTGACCAGTGTCGTGCAGGAAATCGGCCCACCTCGTAAATCGTCCCGCGGACGCTTATTTAACCTAAAAAACTCTACAAAACCTAACACAAACCTATCCTAAACCTAACGTAACCTAAACCAGACCTAAACATAACTTAAAGTAATCGTCCAGACCATTTCATCATTCCTGATTTAATGCTGTCAAAATATAGCCATGATCGAGTATATCAAGAATATGTTGTCACATTTTGCATCCAGTCACCCGTTTTTAAATGATCCGCATTCAAAATCTGTAAATTCCCCGTGCTCTCAAAACACAACTGTTTATCAGCAGACGACGCACCATGTGTCGGCGACGTCACAACAGGGAGCCTCCCAGCACCGCCTGATACATATGCGCGGAGACTGAGAAAAATGTAGTACTTGGGGAATTTTGGGTGTTTCTGATATATTTTTTGTGCGATGTGGCATGTACTTGCATCCTGTGTGGGTGCAGCGTGGGGGCTGTGCCTTTACCGAGAGCTTAGCACCCATTTGCAAACTGTGGGGCGACGATATATGTGTGCAGATGTGTGCAGCGGCGGCAAGCGGCGGGGAGCGGCGGGTAGGTGCAAGGCCACCGAGATGAGAGGGCTGCAGTACCCTGGCTACTACCAGCCGCTCCCCGTCGCTCCAAAGGTCTGCACACATATATCGTCGCCGTGTGGGTTGTGAATGGGTGCTAAGCTCTCGAGAATGGCACGGCTTTCTTGCCGTGCCCATGCAGGATGCAAGTATGTGCCGTGTCGCACAAAAAATATACCAGAAGCACCCAAAATTCCCCAAGTACTACATTTTTCTCAGAGTCTCCGTGTGTCTGTGTCGGGCGGGGCTGGGAGGCTCACTCGTGTGAAGTCGCCAGCAAGTTTCGCGCCACGGCTGGAATGTGGCTGTTGTTTTTCCCGCGCTTTTTACAAAAGTCATGTTTTTAGGGAAATAAGGCGTGAAAATGAATAATTGTTTGTGGATTAGGTATTTTGAATGACCATTCAATATAATTATGCAAAGAAAAAATGGGTCTGGACGATTACTTTAAATATAACTTAAATCAAACCTAGAAAACTATATGTGACAATCTGAGGGAAGAAAACATAAGGAAACTACAAGAGGCCGTGAGACCTATACACTTGGTAGTTCCTGTTACTTAACACTATAGCCTACATCCGCCTTTCATCCCCATCCATTAAATTGTCTAGCCTCCTTTTAAAACTCCCTATTGACTCCGCACTAACCACCTGACGACTGAGTCCATTTCAGTCATTTACCACCCTACTTCTGACCCATTTTTTCCCTATTTCCTTTCTATATCTACGCTTTTCCAGCTTGAGTACGTTACTGCGTGTTCTACCCTGGTTACTAGCCGTAAGAACTTTTCGTACATCATCTTTATAATATCCCTTTAACCACTTTAAAAAAACTTCTATCAGATCGCCTCTCAGATCGGCAAACATAGTTTTTAGGTTTAGGTTAAGTTATATTTAAGTTATGTTTAGGTCTGGTTTAGGTTAGGTAAGGGTTAGGATAGGATTGTGTTAGGTTTTGTAGAGTTATTTAGGTTAAATAAGCGTCCGCGGGACGATTTACGAAGTGGGCCGATTTCATCTCAACACCGGACCCAAGGCTTCACCGAGGTGACTCCCAACTCAAGCTCAAGGGTTCCATGGCCTGCACCGCCTGCAGAGTGCAGTAAGGATCCAGGGGACTATGGAGTAAGCTTCATAGACCTGGACGGTGCACTCCCACAGGAGGTCTTTGAGGGAGACAAAGTGCACCTAAACTGGGAAGGAGAAAGGCGGATGTGTGGGAGAATGCTTGAGTGGATACGGCGACTGGAGACTTGCAAGTTGAGGGAAAGAGGGTGAAAGCGAATGGTGACTGTTGACAACAAAAGGGAATGTGAGGGAATAAGAGGATGTGAGAAATGCAGAGAATGAGTGGACACTGTTGACAAACAAAAGGGAATGCTGAGGATCGGGTTGGAATGTTAAGGAGGAATGTGAAAAG
>JACEEZ010005117.1:0-50000 GCA_016584305.1 Chionoecetes opilio
AATATATATAGATATAAAAATAATACTAATAATGACAATGATAATGATAATGATAATAATAATATCGCATACAATACTACGGAGTTAGTGAAACATGGCAAGGCGTCACCGCAGAGTTTCTTACTATATTACTGAATGTCCGTCTGTCCAGCTAAGGGTCCGCCATTTCTGTCCTAATTTCAAAACATGATAGATTCTAAGCTCAGATGACTTCAGAACAATATTCCCCTATATCCAATTAAAGGAACACACGTCTAAAAGGTAAAAACCTATTAAGTTATTAAGATTACCTTGCCTCGCCTCACTCCCGCCTCTACTATGCATGTTTACTGCTGGGAGGTTCTCGTTGTCAGGTACAAGATATTGCAGATGAATCCTTGGAGAACTTAATTTTCTTGTTGTCCCGTATAGTGTTAATGTTATGGGAATGAAAGAATAACTTTGATGTGTTTATGTACGTATGTATGTATGCATGTGTGTGCGTAGTATATGTATCTACTATCTACCTACCCAAACGCATGTAGTTCGTGTGTGTGTATGTGTGTGCATTTGCTTAGTACCTAGTTGTATTTACCTAGTTGTATTTTACAGGGCCTGAGCTACACATGTGTGGTCCCGTCTCAAAATCTACATTTATCCAGTCTTTCTTTCAGTGTGTGTGTGTGTGTGTGTGTGTGTGTGTGTGTGTGTGTGTGTGTGTGTGTGTGTGTGTGTTGTGTGTTAGCAGTAGTCCCACATTCTGCATATCAGTAAAAGGAAGGAACGAGGGGGTGAGGGGGGGGGGTGAGGGGAAGGGTGTGAGGGGAAGGGAAGGGGAGGGTTTGCTGACCACTTTTCTCCCCTTGTACAACTCCAGCTTCCTCGCCATGATATACGCTTTCCCGTCTGTATGATTTATATATACACCCAACAGAGCTGTATTAAATCATATTACTCCCACCTCTCTCTCTTACCTTCTCCTCTCTCTCTCTCTCTCTCCCTCTCTCTCTCTCTCTCTCTCTCTCTCTCTCTCTCTCTCTCCTTCTCTCTCTCCTCTCTCTCTCTCTCTCTCTCTCTCTCTCTCCTCTCTGTGCAACCCATCAAAATTATGCCGGAAAATATCACCAAAATAAAATAAACCCCACCATATATTCTAGCTAATACCTAAATCTACTCGATGCGGCTTAACACTGATATTAGTAGAGGATAATAACTAAATTACCGAGGTATTAAAACCACTTTATGTTGATGGAATAATCGAACTAGAATGGTTTTTTTCACCGGATAAATACATTGGTTAGTTACTTTATTGACTTATTTCACGAAGCTTACGTCATAGGAATCAGTGAAGGCCGCAGTGAGTATAGCGGTAAGCACCTCGTTTGTCGATTTTCAGTAAGTACAATAAAGTTAAAGATGGGAGCAGCGCGTGGCCTCGGTGCTCATCTCCTTCGCATTAGCCTTTGACCCGCAATCCCGGGACACAGGGCTATTGTGACATCCGAGTTACCAGAGCTGGGCCCTTGCGAGGCTCAAGGAGGTGGAGAGGCAGAAGGAGGCTGAGGAGGTGGAGCAGGACTAAGTGAAGACAGAAGACTTGTTTTTTTACAGTGTGACTTGTCAGTTGTCAGTTTTTGTATTGAAATGTGATTTTTGGTGTTTCAACTGTCTTTTTTTAACATATAGGTGTTTTTGGTATCGCACAGCTATTTTTTCTGGTATCGCAGTACCGCTTTAGAAACTGCAGGTAACGCTACCTTCTTCTTCTTCTTCTTCTTCTTCTTGTGACCTTTTCTGCTTATTATCGCTTTGTAGGTCGTCTGTCAAGCTTGGGGTCGAACTTGACACATTTCTTCCTTCTTTGCCACTCTGTAGCCCTTTCTTTCCCTGCCACCTGTGGGGAGAGAAGGGGCACTATATACACAGACATAAGTCCCTCCTATCAACTACCCTCCTATACGTCTTCTACATTCCCACGCAATTTTTTTTCCCAAGCCTGCTTTAAAAACACCTTAGTTATTTCTATTTTCCTTCTCTTTTCATTACTCCCATACAGTCCTAGCACAGTAAGGATTCCCCCATCCACCTCGTATATCCTTCTATCCCATTCACCGTCTCCTATCACTCCTAATATGGACTGTATCAGCCTCCTCCTCTCCTGCTCATATCTGCCACACTATTATCAAGTGTTCAATAGTTTCCTTTGTTCCTCTACAGAAGCTACAGGCCTGGTCCTGCCCATCCCTACTCCTAGCCTTCACCTCTAGTGTTCCTGTCCTTGCCTTCACCAACAGTCTGCTTCCCCAATCACCTGCATGCCAGTGAAGTGCCTCAGGCTTCTCTTTCCTACAGAGCTGTATTAAATCATATTACTCCCACCTCTCTCTCTCTCTCTCTCTCTCTCTCTCTCTCTCTCTCTCTCTCTCTCTCTCTCTCTCTCTCTCTCTCTCTCTTCTTGACACCACCTTAACGTGGATTTACCCTCCATACCTGCTCTCCACCTAGCTAGTCCATTGTCTTCTATTCTTATCCTCACCTCCTTGGTTTTTAGAGTACCGCAGTACCGCGGAACGCACCAGGGGGCCCTGAAAAAGTACCGCAGTACCGCGTAACGCACCCCCAAAATTTTGGTACCGCGCCCACCACTGCGAGTTACCATAGTTACCTTCCCCAGGTTTCCCCAGGTTTCCCCAGGTACCAATTTATCGACTAACTCCGAAAGGGCAACTGATTGGGCTGGCTGCCGACTGCCCTGACCCGGATTCGAACCAGGGCCCGCAGAACGCTGATTCGTAGTTATAACAATTTACTTTATAACTACCTATTACCGTATATAACAGTAAAGTCGCCACCTGCAATCATGTCGCCAGGCGCCATATATTACGAATTATAGCATTACTACTGATTTTTATGTGCCACTTTATGATACACAGTAGTTTATATCATGACTGTATAATTTACCCTGTTTCAGCGTTGTTTTATGCTCTGTATCTGCGAGTATATACGGTTTCAAATTTCAATACTCGTTTTTTTTTCGGGCGACGAAAACAGCGGGAGGATACTCAGTAAATAAACTAGCTGGCGATTTTTTTGTTGGTAGCCACTTTGTAGATATTTTTGTAATTTGTTCATTTATAGCCCTAATATGACACAGATCCAGATAGCCCGTTCTAACTTTCCTGAAATCATGGATGTAGAAATGTAAGTATTAACGCCACCACACGTCTGTAAACAGAAAAAAAAGTTGTCCTGGCGACTTTACTACTACAATCTACGGTACGTAGTTGTTAAGCGCGCTAGCCACTGCACAACAGAGGCGACACTTAATATAATTAAACCCTTGAGACCAGAGCGTAATTTCCATTGTAATTTGGGTACCATTAGACGATTTTTAGTTAATATCAAGCAATATTTTATAGATATGACCTGTTTAGTACCCTTGGCGACTAGGTAACTAATTTGGTATATTCAGTTACCTACTTTTCGTGATTTTATGGCTCGACAACATACGATTTTTTATAGCAAAGGAAAGATCTGGGTGTGAAGGGGTTAAGAAAGTGTTGAATTTAATGTTGTAGCCAAATTATGCATTAGAAGATCAAGTAGGAAACATTATTACATTTTGTTTCCCATCCCTATTTAGCCGCATGCTCTCTGTGACGCAGCAGACGACAGATCAGTCCGGAGCCTCGCAGAACATTTATTTTATCATCACAACAAAAACTAAATAATTGTACTTAAATCGTAATATTATGCGGTTTGACATCAATTACATTCTTAAATTATATCCATCACAAACATAAGGACTGGTATTACGTCTGAATATGCATAATGATAAAAGATAAAAGTGGAAGCCAGAGTCGCCACCCGAACAGTCAGAGTTTATTTACGTGCGCGCCAAAAGGTGAGAGCAGGCTGCACAGGTGACTCAGGCGACCCAGGTGACTCCTTGACCAGCGACACCCTTACCTGCCTCGCCCTGAAGCCCGTCAGGTGAGTGTGTGGGCCCAGGGGTGTGATGGGGAGGAGGGAGGGGCGTGGGGGATGGGTGGTAAGGAGCCCCGCCCCACCCCGGGACACCCCATTGCAGGGCCAAGGTTATAACACCTACGTCTTGAATCTTGATTGCCAACATGGTACATTCTAGAGTCCTTTCCCGCCCTTATTAGAGGGGTTGTATTATTCCAGATGAACACCGAATTCACTTGGGTGGACGAAACTATTTTTTTCTGGCGAGTTTTGATGTGTTTTGAATTAATTTGTAACCGTTTTTGTCGCATTTTTTTTTTTTTTTTAGTTAGTCTAGGTAAAGGTTAGTTATTTATTTTTTTTAGTTTGGTGTAGGTTAGGTATATGTTAGCTTAGGTAAAGGTTAGGTTAGGTAAAGGTTAGGTTAGTTATAGGTTCGGTTAGGTTAGATATAGGTTTGGTTAGGTTCAATTTGGGGTACGTAAAAACACCGGATCGGACCGGATCTGAGCAGTAAACACCGGCGAATAGGGCCAAAGGGGTTTTAATAGTGTCTAAAAAGAGGATATATACATGACATTAGGCGTAGTTGTATCATAGTTTATCAAATATCGATATTAAGAGATAACTTGTAACACGGGCATTTTATATTGAACAGCGATCTGTGTCATTTTGTGTCTTCTAACCTCTTCGGTTATAATGGACGAGAATTTCGCGGTCGTTTTCAGAGACACCAACTATGTTTTCTTGGCCTACAATAGGTGCTTGTTTTATTTTGCGCAAACAAAAAAAAAAAAAAAAAAAAAAAAAAATGAAACCTAACCTAACCCTATGTTTTAATGAAACCTAACCTAACCTTAACCACAATTTTTTTTTTTTTTTTTTTTTTTTTTTTTTTTTTCTGCGCAAAATAAAACTATCTCCATTAGAGCAAGCACCTATTGTAGGCCAAGAAAAAATAGTTGGTGTCTCTGAAAACGACCGCGAAACTCTCGTCCATTATAACCGAAGACACAAAATGACACAGATCGCTGTTCAATATAAAATGCCCGTGTTACAAGTTATCTCGTAATATCGATATTTGATAAACTATGATACAACTACGCCTAATGTCATGTATATATCCTCTTTTTAGACACTATTAAAACCCCTTTGGCCCTATTCGCCGGTGTTTACTGCTCAGATCCGGTCAGATCCGGTGTTTTTGGACCGTTCAATTTGTTTATTTTTTTGTCATTTTTGCAAAAAAAAAAAAGATAATAATAATAATAATAATTGCGACAGAAATGGTTACCAGATTAATTCAAAGCACATCAAAACTCACCAGAAAAAAATTGTTTCGTCCACCAAAGGAAGTTCGGTGTTCGTCTGGAAATTTACCGTGGGGTTTTTTCCTCCAGACCTTCACAGATACCTCTAAAACGTAATTATAGAATGGGGGAGAGATGCCCTTTACAACCCTCCTCCCCCCTTAATGACCCCCCCTGGAACCCCCAAAATAATATTACTAACCTAACCTCACTATAACCTAACCTAACCTTACCAATAACCTCCTAACGTGGCCTAAGGGCGGGAAAGGACTAGAATACAGTATTACCAGGTTAGGTTAGGATATATTGAGGTTAGGTTAGTAATTTTTTTTATATTATATAATCTCTCCCCCACTTTATAATTACGTTTTAGAGGTATCTGAAGGGATCTGTGAAGGTCTGGAGAAAATAAAACCACTAAAAAGAGCAGGAAAGGACTCTATAATTTTACCGTCAACATGACCCGTATGAGATTGTAGAAACTTGTGTTCGTAGATGTGGTGGATCCCCGCTGGCGATGTAATAATGAGGCGGTAAATTGCAGTTTCATGCAATACTCCCTGTTGACCAATAATCTCCTTATTTAACTGGCGACATTGCGCCCCCCTTGACCCCCAGACCAACGCTAGTTCACTAACCTAACCTGGACATTGGTTACGTAACAACCTGACTGCCCCCCAGACCCCCCTGATGTTGTTATTAGTTTCCGACGAAAAAATATAAACAATAAAAAAATATAAAAATATAAAATATAAAAATAAAAATATATGAAAATCAAAAACATAAACAATAAAAAATATATATATATAATAAAAAAAATAAAAATATATAGGTATACTAGCCGCAAAGCCGCCCTCCGGGCGGCCTTTTTGGCTAGTCTGTGTTTTTTTGTTGGCTAGTCTGTGTTTGGTGGGCCGAAGGCCCACCAAACACAGACTCTCCAGATAGCCCCTTCTAACTTTCCTGAAATCATGGATGTAGAAATGTATGTATTAACGCCAACCCATTCACATCATAGCCCCTTCTAACTTTCCTGAAAGCAAAGCCGCCCCCCTGGGCGGACTTTTTGGCTAGCTCCTGCGGAGGGGTATTGGTGGGCCTTCGGCCCACCAAACACAGACTCTCCAGATAGCCCCTTCTAACTTTCCTGAAATGTATGTATTCCCCACACCCATTCACTCACCCATTACCCATCACCCCCCACCCATTCACTCACCCATTACCCATCACCACACACCCATTTATTCACCCATTACCCATCACCACACCCATTCACTCACCCATTACCCATCACCCCCCACCTATTCCCTCACCCATCACCCATCACCCCCCACCCATTCACTCACCCATCACCCCACACCCATTACCCATCACCCCACCCATTCACTCACCCATTACCCATCACCCTATATCAAGGTTTCCTCAATTCTCGCAACCCACTTTTTTTTCTTCAGTTCTCGCTAATAGGCTGCTAAAAAAAGAAGAAAAAAAAGAGTGATTGGATCATTCTATAAGTGGGCTTAAAACCTTCCCCTGGTCAACCTGATTCCAAAAATGTAACACGACCAGGATTCCGCCACAGGGGGCGGCACCTATCGCGGACAGACAGACACACACACACACACACACACACACTTTTGCTTATATTATTATAGATATAAAATTTTAAAAATATAATTTTTTTTATAAAATGAAAAATTAAAAAATATAAAAAATTAAGATTATTAAAAGTCAATCGATCAATTGTACTTATCAGTCTTATTTATCTGAAAATACGATTATTCTGGTGGCTCGGCACGACAATGTGGGCTATACAAGTTCACTTCCCTGCACCGATCCCTCCGGCCTAAGCGTCTCACAACCTAAATAGTTAACACCAAAAAAAAACACGGCCTAATAGACCCGAACTCCTCTTATGTTACATCACCAAATTCATCTCAAATACATCCCAAATTCAGAACTTTTGACGTAATTTCACATGCCCTTTGTACTGCTGAAGAAGTAGTGTTGCTGACCTACCGACATTTCCTTGACCTTCCTCAGGGGCAGCAATGTACTAGTCAGCATGCGGAGGAGTGGTGGGGTCGGGGGAGGGGGGGCGGGGGGGTTCAACAAGCCCCCGCCAGCCCCCCTCACCCACGGTGGGGCCGGCCGGGTGAGGCTCCACACCCCTGACCTCACGGCGGCGGCCATCAACAAGGACAGATTTGGGTAAGTGGCCACATCATTTATTCAACAAGGACAGATTTGGGTAACTGCACATTTATTCAACGAGGACAGATTTGGGTAACTGCACATTTATTCAACGAGGACAGATTTGGGTAACTGTGCACATCATTTATTCAAAGCTCATTCCTCCCAACCTCAGGAACTACCACGTTGAGGTCTCACGGCCTCTTGTAGCTTCCTTACTTTCTTATGTTCTTATGCAACCTGCTTTAACAAATTTAGTGAGAAATCCATGGATATCTTAGCTTTCACTATGGCCATCTGCAATTCATTAAACTTATACTACTACTAATCCATTCCATTAACCCCTTCACGCCCAGATCTTTCCTTTCCTATAAAAAAATGTCTGTTGTTAGCCATAAAATTACGAAAAGTAACTAAATATACCAAATTATTTACTGGACAAGGATACTAAACAGGTCATAGCTATAAAACATTGCTTATAGTCACTAAAAATCGACTAATGGCACACAAATTACAATGGAAATTACGTTCTGGGCCTCAAGGGGTTAAAGAATTAGGATGTTGGTTCAATGAAAATAATTAAGGGCATCATCACTTTTAACATGCCGCCTCTTCGTGACCCAGGCCGGCAAGGGAGAGGTCACCCATCACCCTGCCGCTCTCCCCCTCACACCCTGCCAGCAGAGAGAAGTCCCCCAACCCTTCCTCCCACCACCTAGACCTCCACGACTGCTCCATGTGCCTCTCTGCGTACCTCCAGGTGGGCCATGAGATAAAGGAGATGTAGGAAAAGTTCTTACGGCTATTAATCAGGGTAGAACAAGAAGTAACGGATTCAAGCTGGAAAAGTGTAGATTTAAAAAAGAAATAGGGATAAACTGGTTCACAAATAGGGTGGTGAATGATTGGAATGGACTCAGTAGACAGGTAGTTAGTGCGGAGTTATTAGAGAGCTTTAAAGGGAGGCTAGAGAAATTCATGGATGGGGATGAAAGGTGGATGTAGGTAGTGTAACAGGAACTACCTCGTGTAGGTCTCGCGGCCTCTTGTAGCTTCCTTATTTTCTTATGTTCTTATGTACTTATGTCATGCTGTCTGCAATGATGGTAGAATATTATGTACCCCCATACTTCTAGAATTAAGATACTGTCTTTTTTCAGCATAGGAGGGCATTTTTGGGGGAGGGTTTTTCAGCATAGGAGGGCATTTTTGGGGGTGTTTTTCAGCATAGGAGGGCATTTTTGGGGAGGGTTTTTCAGCATAGGAGGGCATTTTTGGGGAGGTTTTTTCAGCATAGGAGGGCATTTTTGGGGCGGGTTTTTCAGCATAGGAGGGCATTTTTGGGGAGGGTTTTTCAGCATAGGAGGGCATTTTTTGGGAGGGTTTTCAGCATTTTCTTCCCCTCCATGTCACACTCCAAATTGTGATGTGAAATAGGATGTGATTTATACTCCCATGTAGCTAAAGGAAAATAGTACTGCATAGGGTAAAGGAAAATAGTACTACATAGGGTAAAGGAAAATAGTACTGCATAGGGTAAAGGAAAATAGTACTGCATAGGGTAAAGGAAAATAGTACTACATAGGGTAAAGGAAAATAGTACTACATAGGGTAAAGGAAAAGACTTTAAATGATGCTTTATATCTTTGTAATTATTCATGTTTAGAACATGTGACTCTTAGCTGAAGGCACACAGACAGAGTGTAAGTAATGTTTGTGCACAGTCCCTGAAAAAGTTGCGGGAACAGGTAGTGTCTGCATAGGTAAGGGCAAGCGCTAGGGAAGGAAACGGACGGGTTGGTAGGAAGATGGCAGGGTAGGAAAGTACTGCATAGGGTAAAGGAAAATAGTACTGCATAGAGTAAAGGAAAATAGTACTGCATAGGGTAAAGGAAAAGACTTTAAATGATGCTGTATAATCTACTTTTTTAATTATTCATTTTGTACACATTGATCTCTTAGCGAGTCACACAGACCAGACGTGTCAATGTCATGTTTGTGCCCACAGTCCCTGAACACAGTGTGCGGGACGGCGTGTCGGCTGTCGCAGTGTTTGGCGCAGGCGTACGGGGAGGACGCGGGACCGGGTCTTGTGCGGGAGGTGGCGGAGGCGTGGGAGGGCGTGGCGCGGGCGGTGGGCGTGGCCTCGGCGGCGGTGAAGTCCCAAATGTTGGTGTTGGTGCAGGAGGCTCAAAGCAGCCGCCAGGAAGTCACGGCCTCTCAGGCAGACCGCAGAGCCGACCTGCAGCGGGTGAGTGTGTGCAGAATAGGAAGTAACGGAGTCAAGCGGGAAAAGCGTAGATTCAAAAAGGAAATAGGGAGAAACTGGTTCACAAATAGGGTGGTGAATGATTGGAATGGACTCGGTCGTGAGGTGGTCAATGCGGAGTCTATAGGGGCCTTTAATAGCAGTCTGGATAAATTCATGGATGGGGAAGAGAGGTGGATGTAGGTAACAGGAACTACCTCGTGTAGGTCTCGCGGCCTCTTGTAGCTTCCTTATTTTCTTATGTTCTTATGTTCTTATGAGTGCCAACAACTACTGTAGTCTGCTGTAAATTATATTGTTAGAAATATCTTCAGACAAATGGCCACAGATGCAGGGTTGTAAAGTAATTGGGATAAAACATTCAATGCTCTCACTTCTACTGAATGGAGCTTGAAAATGAGTGTAGAAAAATTTAATGTTTTGGTTTTGGTTTGTTTATAATGTTTTTTAATACAATAAACCCTCTCTAAACCGGACCCCTTTACTCCGGATATCTGATCAATCGGAACTTTCAGGGGTCTGGACACCTATTTATAAGGCGGACATAAAACTGGATTATAAGGCGGGAATCCGGGCACGTGGAATTATACTGTATGTATAATTCATTCCTTACTGTATTTCTGTCATGCAGGTTGTGCTGACCATGCTGTCAGCCTTCCTGGGGCTGCAGCAACAGTTTTCCGTGGCCGTGTTGGAGCGCTTCTCCGGGGTGGTGTCCGGCCTGCGGGAGGAGGGACTCAAGCAGGGCGCCGGTCTGCTCTGTGACCTGCCTGCCTCTGCCCTGCACCTGCTGGCTCCTGCAGGCGCCAGGGACAGCCCCAGCCTGGAAGACAAGACTCCAGGCCGCCCTCCCTCCTCGGGCTCCTCCAGATCCCAGACCGTGTGGAGTGGCCCGGCCAGCCCCGGCACCAGCACTCTCTCCCCCGGCACCTGCCACACCCTCACCCCGGGCTCGGCCTGGCCTCCGGACGCCATTTCACGTCGCTGGTCCATGGTGGATGGCTGGTCCAATCTGGGTTCTTTTAGTCTGCTGGCTAGTCGACGCTGGTCTGTACCTGAAGCTGACGGTGAGGGAGGGGCTGCCGCCGGGGCTGGGCCCTGGGGCACCCCCACACCCACGTCCAGGGACAGCAGCGTCACCCGCAGCCCCACACACAGCCGCTCCACCACACCCGGTAACACTGCTAGGGTTGTGTCACTGTATACACATAGGTATATAGCATCTCTTTTCTTTCCACATACATCCAGCATTCTCCAAAACAAGTAGGATGACACATAATACAAAACAGATTGCTCGGCTTTTTATTTATTTGTTCACATTTTTTGTAAATGACACTAGCAACCACAAACTTATCAATCTCACCCTTCATATGCAAATACCTTATGATTCAGTGTGAATATAGATATAGGAGTGCATGCGTCCCTTGTAATATTTCTTTTATCCTTTGCAGACCCCAATCGGCAGAGTTCCTTCATCAGCAATGACGAGCTGCAGGACGTGATAGACCTGCTCTCCATCCCCCTCACCGAGCCCCCCCCACCCACCCCAACAGGCAAGGCAGGGGAGGGGCCCCGGCACAGCTTTGATGGCGGGGGCGGAGCAGGGGTCGGGCGGAACAGCTTTGACGGAGGAGGTGGAGGACGGAACAGCATTGACAGTGGAGGGCGGAACAGCTTTGATAGTGGACTGGGTAGCAGGAATAGTTTTGATATAGGTGGAGGCAGCAGGAATAGCTTTGATGGAGGAGGAAGTGGAGGGAGGAATAGCTTTGATGGAGGTGGAGGAGGGAGGAATAGTTTTGATGCAGGAGGAGGAGGTGGAGGTGGAGCAATATCACCAGTAGCTTTGAGTCCAACACATCACCTGCACCATCAGAATCCCCTCCCTCACCCCAACCACCACCCCTCCATCGCACAGCTTTTCGAAGAGGCAACCAAACAGCAGCAGCAACCACCACCCATCAAGCCACCACAATCCCCCCAACAGACCCAATACCGCGACCAACACCAACACCAGTCCTCACAACAACCATTGCCTTATCTCCATCACCTTCATCACCATCCTCACCATCAACAGCAGCAAAAACAACAACAACAGCAGCAGCATCACAGCCATCACCACCCTCACCACCACCACCATCCTCTCCCCCACCATGGCAGTCAGTCACAGCCCTTCAGTCAGCTTCCCGCCTCAGCCCCCAGCACCCGATGTTCCCTGGGGGAGATAGTGGTGGAGGCCCCTGATGGAGGTTCCCAGGTCAGCACCCCCCTGTGGCCCCCCTCAGGAATTGCCCCAGGTAAGAGGATGTTAGGAAAAATGTTCGTAATTTTTTTATATTTTTTTTTTACCTTTTTGTTTAACGTCAGATTTACATGTGATGGCAAAATCAGTTCTGTGTTGAAATAGTCTTTTTTTAATCGAGGTGAAAATTCCATTCTATTTTAAGGTCTTATGCTTAAAATGATGCCTATATTTACCTGATAGTATGGTTAACTATGATAAAATACAACTGAAATTAAGAAGAAGCGTAGTATTCCCTTCTCCTGGCATCAAATATCAGTCAGTAAGCAGCAAGGAGTCAGGATTTTTTGCCTCGTTAAAAAAAACTATAGTCTAGTCTGTGTTGTTTTCTTTTTCTCGGAAACTCCCTCAAGATTGTGACCACAGCAGAAGAATCTCCATTTGTACTTCCTTCCAATATATACAATTCTAAATTTTATTTGTAGTATGATGGCGTTATTCAAGCATTCATTAAACTAGAATATACAGTTTCCCATCTGAAAATTCATACGTGCATAGGTGTAGAAGTAAAATACATAGGTGGTAAATACACAGTAAATACATCGGTGGTAAATACATAGTAAATACATAGTAAATACATCGGTGGTAAATACACAGTAAATACATAGTAAATACATAGGTGGTAAATACATAGTAAATACATCGGCGGTCCCTTTCTTCCTCAGGTGTGACGTTGACGGAGTGTCCCGGAGGCAGTGGGGAGCAGGAGTCGCCGCTGCCGCCCTGGACCGGTAAGTAGTAAAGGGAACACATCGAGCAGTACTATGAATAACCTCATAGACAGTCACTATAAAAGTTAGATTGATATAGCTAGATGCAATTAATTTTTTCACCTGTGCTGTAGACAGTATTCATTAAACCATTAAGTTTAGAGACTAGATAAGAGCATGCATTGTACATCATGGTAAATAAATGCAAATACAGTAGTCATTTATTGTGCTTTTCTCTGCATGGCATAATTTATGAAATAGGAATACTATTCAAAAACTCTTGCCTTATAATGCTGTAGCTGTAGATTACTAGGATGAACTTGCACCTGAATTGACTTAGAATAGTATTAAAAGTAGAGATTACTATATTTTTTAAAGATGCTCATAAAATGAAGTTGGATCAGTATCGTGTGGCCACACTTGTTCAGAAACATGATTTTAGAAACAAGGAAGGGAATCTTGAATTTGGTAATGCTTATTTTCAGACTTGGTGTCTCAAATATGCTGAAAACTTTAGGATATGTGTTGGTAACACTGGGATGATTCAAGCTGCATTCTAATTGCACATTTAAAGCTTTGATAAAGACTGCCGTTCACCAGCGTATGTGGCTCTTGGCAGGGGATGCAATCATTGAAACTTGTAACATGTGTTTTCACATGAGTACAACCACATCCGCTGCATCCCGTACTGTGTCTTGACCCTTCGTGCTGAGTGCTGGTTCATGATGATGGGGACCTGTGGCTTAACCTCACCTCTGCACCACCCTGACGTCCTTGTCCCGAACATTTAATTGACTATTGCTGCATTCATCTTTGCTAAAGGACATTAGCATGCACGTGACATGTCCCTGCCATGCCATTTGCAGCATTCAAAGTTCATGTTTTGAGCAACTGTCTTCATCCAAAGAAGTACAGTTTTCTGTACTTCAGAAAAGTGGTACGATAGTAGTACGAGTCCTGTCAGGAATTGTACAGTAACAATACTGTATCATTTGTTTTTCGTTGTCCAGTAACAGTTTGTCAGCATTTCTTGGCGACACAAAAAGATGCGTGTATGTGTGTGTGTGTGTGTGATGGGATATGGCCACACCGCCCTGTGTACATAATGTGTGTGTCCTTCCTGCACCAGAGGGCGTGGGGTGTGAGCGGCGGGGGGGTGGGGGGGTGCAGGCCCGGGACTCGGCCCACCGCGCCTCCTGGCCCGCCGCGGCCCCACCTCCCTCCCTGCTGTGAGTACCGGGCGTGTTATTGCCGTGCCTGTGTTGCTTGTTCTGCTTCATGTGTGTTACCGACTTTGCTTCAACTTTTGCTTCATGCCAGTTTGTTTCGGGCAAAGGTTCACTCCAAGGCTTAACTCTCGGCTTTACTCCTTGCCGTGTGTTTAAGGAAAGGGTGTTGCGGAGCCAAAGATACTAATGTTTTACTTACCAAACCAACACTTTATGACAGTGGTCTTGGCTGTTGAATGGCAGTGTTGTATAGAGAGTAGAAATATTCGGATATATTGGTGTATTTATTGCAGCAGTCCCATAAAAGGTGCCGTTAATGTGTCCGGTCTTTGTATTGTGTGTCAGATCATTGTGTCCTTACGACTGAACCCCATTACAGTAAACCCTCTAAATCGGACCTCATTATTGCGAATATCAGATAAATCGGACCTCTTTATTGCGGATATCAGATAAATCGGACCTCTTTATTCCGGATATCGGATAAATGGACCTCTTTATTCCGGATATCAGATAAATCGGACCTCTTTATTCCGGATATCGGATAAATCGGTCCTTATTGCTCCGGATATCGGATAAATCGGACCTCTTTATTCAGGATATCGGATAAATCGGACCTCTTTATTCAGGATATCGGGTAAATCGGGCTCCTTTAGGGCTCCGGTCACCTATTTATAAATCGGTTAGGACTGCAAATGACTGGCTATTACCACCACCAGCCAGCCAGTCTTCTGATCCCCGCATGCATGAATAGTGCTGCAGACCAAAATAAGATTCTCGAAAACAACATTTTTGGTTGTAGATATAACCTTTGCTTATGCAGTAGGAAAAATCATACAAAAGTTAATGTTTCGATACAAAAGTTACATCTCGCAGCTGATGGGAATTTGTCACCTGAAAACTCATTTGAAAACGCATGGCAAGTACTCGTTGCCAAAGCTGGAGGGTTAAATATTTCATCGTCCTGTTCCTAGTTTCCTATTTCCTATTTAAAATTTGTCAAAAAATAGTGTTTTCTGCATTTCAAGAGTACGTATGAGTGTTAGTGTAATGGCATGCTTTGTGGTGGTTGGTCCAGCACTAATTGCGAGTTATGCTAATTACCAGATTTTCTTTTTTATTGACCTAAATGTCATGGCATGCCTAGCTTTGTCCTTTCTGATACTTACCTTTGCTAATTTTTTTATAAACCTGTTATTTTATGCATGGGTGTAAGGATGTACCGACTTTTCCTAATCGAGTTGCCACTAATAATTAATCAAACTGAGAATATGTGTTGTACAGGTTGAAGTTCCCAAACTCGGCAACCTCGGGACCAGCGCCGAGCCGAGTAATGGAATTTTCCGACTTTTAGAACGTAGATATATTAAGGGGAAAAAAAGCATGAAAATCACATGAAAAATATCACTGGAAAAAATTCTTCTTCTTCAAAAGGTCAATTTTCTCAGAAATAGTTAACACATTGTTCTTCCTTTTCTTTTCACTTCCACCAGTAGGTGTTCCTGGACGTTTGGGAGCCATAATACCAATAACAAACCTGTAGAAGTACACAAAATAACAGTGTACACAACTCTACAGTCACAACACCACTGAACAATAACAACAAACAAATCGGCAGGAGAAACCAAGCGGCCTAGTGTGGTGGCACCTAGCGGCCGACCCGGCAACTACGCGCCGGGTTTTGGGTGTTCTGCCGTGTTTTGGAAAATCCGGAACCATAGCCGAGTTTTGGGTGTTGCCGAGTTTGGGAACTTCAACCTGTACAACCAATCCAAATGCAATTGTTTTCACATTCTAAATGTTCACAGATCAAGAGAAACCCTGTCTGTGCATCGGGGCTGTGCTATTATTCTGAATTCAGTTTGTTGTGGTGCTGCCTCTTTCAAATGTTATATGCTAATTACTGTTGTGTTCAGAAACTTCTTTTGGAGAGGCACAAGTCTAGCATCACTGTATGTTTATTGACCTCGATGGTTACCTCTTGTGACATAGGTAATCAAGCCAGTCAGCCATTATTGATACTTGCAGAGAAGGAAGGCACTACACAACGCCTTAGCATGATGTAGTGATCATAACATACATACATACATACATACATACATACATGATGATAGAGTATGCAGAATGGGAAAATATAAAGAAATCTCAGGTAACCACTGTGTTGATCCTTGTCTTGGGCACTTGTTTAGACTCAGTATTTACCGTTGAGCCATTAAATGTACTACCCAGTGAAGAGAAACATATATATTATCATACTTTTTAGACTAATGAAAAGTTTTATTGATAACTAATTCCTTCATTCATTCATTAGTGTTTCACCCACTCCTACCTTCACTGTCACAGAGTTAATGGTTAATGTATTGAGAACTTTAATTCCTCCTATTGCTAGACACCACATCACACAACCATACAGTAAGAGCCATAACAAGGCACTAATGATAAAGATGCAAAGTAATAGATAGATTAGAATAAAAAGATAATGCAAAGACTAATGATGTATGTTAAGGATAATAGTAATAGAAAAATAATGCAAAGACTAATGATGTTAAAGATAATAGTAACAAAGATAATACAAAGACTAATGATGTTAAAGATAATAGTAACAAAGATAATGCAAAGACTAATGATGTTAAGGATAATAGTAATAGAAAGATAATGCAAAGACTAATGATGTTAAAGATAATAGTAATAGAAAGATAATGCAAAGACTAATGATGGTAAAGATAATAGTAACAAAGATAATGCAAAGACTAATGATGTTAAAGATAATAGTAACAAAGATAATGCAAAGACTAATGATGTTAAAGATAATAGTAATACAGTAGAAAGATAATGCAGACTAATGATGTTAAAGATAATAGTAATAGAAAGATAATACAAAGACTAATACTGTTACAGGTGGGCTGGTTTGGAGGGCTTGAGCACAGCAGGGGAGAGGCAGGGAGGGGATGATGACGGCCTGGCAGGGGGCAGTAGCATGTCCCCCTGCTCACCCCAATACCGACGCCACTCCACAGACACCACCCTCCTCACACCCCTCCACCCCCACCACAAGGCTGTCACCTCCTCCACCTCTGCCACTACTGCTGCTACTACTGCTGCCACCCTACCCAAGACACAAAGCACGGATAATATTTCTCAGGTATGAATTGGGTTATGTATTGGGAGGCAGAAGTGCAGACAGGACTGAATGCATCAAGAGAAAGTGTAGTATTCCTAGGTTTTCATAAGTAGTTTGACTTTCATGGGTGGCTCAAATAGGGATTAATAATAATAATACTATTACTGAAAATACTGATACTGATCATTGTATTGAAGTAATGATTAATCTAGCAGTGCCTATCATATTTTTATGTCTTGTAGTAAGTTTTGTCTAATTTGTGATTTTTAAGGAATATCTGAAAGTATCATGTCATTGTGAATTGGCTGAAATAGGGACTTCTAATCATTGTAACTGAAAATTGACTCCATATTCGTGTTCAGCATGCCCGAAAACTGCTAGGAACAAATTTTCAAGCAAATCTATTTTTCAAAAAATATTGCAAATTTTGCAAGGGGTAGGCCTTGATTTTTTTTTCATCAAGTATTTTTTCAATAACTAAAAAACTATGGCAGATACGTGCAAGAGGTATAGAGAAATAAATATGAAGTAGGTCAAGGGGTATCATTTGGCTTAAAGCAAAATGATTAGGTCATTAGTATTAATGAGCCATGTTTTCCCTCCCACAGGTGCGTGCTGGCGGGAGCTGCCTGGACTCCAACCTTCAACACCTCCTCCTCCTCAACTCCCTGCTGCCAGCCTCCTCCCCGCCCTCCCCGACCTCCCAGTACTCCCTCTTCACGTCATGAGCACCCTGCAAACACAGCAGCACGCAGACCCGTGAGCCTCCCAGTGTTCCGCCAAGGTTTGTGTTCTCATCATCAGCTGCCATGGTGTGCCGAGGCTTGGGATCTCCCCTCGCATGGGGACTCCCTTGTGGTGACAGTTCACGGCAGCTCCGTCTGTAAAGGTATTGCACCATCCTTATCTTTTAAAGCCACTGTATTATATTTAATTTGATGCAACTCAAAGGATTTGATTTTTTTTTTTCCTTCTGTAATGTGTTATGGCTCATCATTCCTGATCTAGAGTTGCAACTTTACTGTGGATGAATTTTGAGGCTGTCCTGACCATCATTCATTTTGAGTCCTGAAGAATGATGTCAGGCGAGTCATGATTTTTGGGACCTTTAAGTCGGCCAGGCAGTAAAGTCTGTTTGAACAATGTTTCAGCTGAACTTTGCATCATTTTGGCCTTCCACTGCCATGACAGTGTCATGTGCATTGATTTGGGAGGTTAAGTCAAGCCAGCCAAGATGAAATGTCCAGAGGTGGGCGAGAGCGATACTTAGTGCGATACTGCGATACTATCGCACCGCCAAAATAGTATCTCAGTATAGCACAAGACATCAAAGTAGCGGAGTATAAGTATCACAACTCAAGCATCGCTTAAATTTCCCGCGATACTTTAAAAGGCGACTTTATATTTAAAAAAAAATTTGTCAGTTTAAAAATAAATATATTACAATGTTTTAATGTGCCTAAACTGTAGTTTAAGGAAAATAGATTTTTTTTTTGGCTAATACAGTGTTTTCCTAGGTAGCAAAGTATCGCAAAGCTAAATTTTTGGTATCGCAGTATCGGAGCTGCAATACTATCGCTTTAAGAAAAAAGTATCGGTAGCGGAGTATCGCAGTATTGCGTATCGTTTTAAGAAAATCCGAAAAAGTAGCGGAGTATCGCGTATTGAACTAGCGGGGAAAAAGTATCGCAGTATCGTTATCGCACTACCAAAAAAAAGTATCGCACCCACCTCTGGAAATGTGTACTTTAAGATTGAGACCTGTGCTTACACAGCGCCGAGATGCCACACCTTGGCCTCGAAGGAAATTATTCAAAACCATACGGTTAGTGATTGGGTGTTTTCTTGTAAATCAAAATATTATCGTAATTAGTTTATAGTGATGAGAGCTGAACAATTTTGTTGCTGTCTTGGTTGTGTGCATTGTTTTTGTTGCCACAAACCATCAATTGAGTTTATTGTTTACTCTCCCAGGTGAAGATTGCTTTATGCTGTGCTGAGGCAAGCAGGGAATGATTTGTCCGTGCAGCTGAATTAGTTTTTTGAACACCCACACGGCGTGGAGTACGCGTTTCATGTATACATTTTCTGTCTTTGACAGGAATATTCTTGCCCAGCCAAGCAACCTTGGCAATCATTTAGTATATAATGGATTCCTTCATAGGATAATTCTGAATATGTATTGATGATTGTCTCTGGTACAGAGATTACTTTATATGAAATCATTTTCAGTGTTGATAAAACTGATTATCTATTGCTATATATAATGATTGTTTTCCATAAGATCATATAGTGTCATTGAGTCACTGACATGTTTGTGTGTGTCTTGTGTAAAGAGCCATATTAATTAGTATTTAAGCATCATATAATCCCATTTTTGTGTACTACTGTTATGCTAAGTTTGAGAAGTGGTTGTGTTTGTGGCAGACACATTCTGGGTGGCGGGGAGGAGGTGGTGGCGAGTCTGCTGGGCTTCTGGGTTACCATTGCAAACTCCTTCTAGTAATTTGGTGGCTGGAGACACTGAACTCTTGGTAGGTCCTTAGAATCCTACCAAGATTTATAATGATTTCTTTTGAAAATCCTCCATTAATCACAGGTATGAATGCACACGAGACCCTAATGCCAATGACTCCCATACATTTATTGTTTAATCATACTGCAGATTACATAGCAAGCATCACAAAAGCAGTAACAAGATGACACCATACATGGATAGCAATTAACTTAAGCTGGGAAGGCTGCATAATTTTGCCTCAGGAAAATTATAGATAGTGAAGTAAAAATAGCATCCCATCGGTCAGTTTGAGGATTGTTATGATGTTTGAAGTAGCAGCATAGGACTGTTGTTTATGCCTCAGTTTTGTTATTCCTCAGCCTAGGATATGAAACTTTAAAGTAATCGTCCAGACCCATTTTTTCTTTGCATAATTATGTTGAATGTTCATTCAAAATACCTAATCCACAAAAAATTATTCATTTCCACACCTTATTTCCCTAAAAACATGGCTTTTGTAAAAAGCGCGGGAAAAACAACAGCCCCATTCCAGCCGTGGCGGGAAACATGCTGGTGACGTCACAGGAGTAAGCCCTAGCCCCTAACTCCCAGCCCTGCCTGATACAAATACACGGAGACTCAGAAAAAATATAGTACTTGAAGAATTTTGGGTGTTTCTGATTTTTTTTTTTTGCGATATGGCATATACTTGCATCCTTCATGGGTACAGCAAGAAAGCTGTGCCTTTCCAGAGAGCTTAGCACCCATTTTTAACCTATTTGGCCAGGTTATGTGTGTGCAGCACCGGTGAGAGGCATGCGGCTAGACAATGTGCTTCACACAGTGCGACTCACCGGCGCTGCACACACATAACCTGGCCAAATAGGTCAGAAATGGGTGCTAAGCTCGTTGGAAAGGTACAGCTTTCTTGCTGTACCCATGAAGGATGCAAGTATATGCCATATCGCAAAACAAATATATCAGAAACACCCAAAATTCTTCATGTGTACTATATTTTTTTATGAGTCTCCGTGTATTTGTATCAGGCAGGGCTGGGAGGCTTACTCCTGTGACGTCACCGAGCCGTGGTCCGTCGTCTGCTGGTCATCAGTTGTGTTTTGAGAGCTCGGGGAATTTTCAGATTTTGAATCACACATTTGAATCACATTTGAATTTGATTGAATCAAAACGGGTGACTGGATGCAAAAAGTGATAACATATTGTTGATATACTCGATCATGGCTATATTTTGACTGCATTAAATCAGGAATGATGAAATGGTCTGGACGATTACTTTAAGAACAAGCAGCTCAATATGAGGCGCTTATTCAGAAAGTCGATAAGTGCCATCAATAAAAAACTAAGAAAATGGCTTCAAAATGTTTCAATATTCAAAATGTCATATCTTTTGAACATTGAAACATTTTAAGCCATTTTTTTGTTTTTTATTGATGGCGCTTATCCACTTTCTGAAATAAGCGCCTCATATGTGAACCAGACCACCACTGAAGCCAAGTCTAGACACCTTGTTACCTTGCTGGGGTTTTGAACAAGCTTGTTATGTGTCTCAAATAAGGCAGTTAAAGTTCTGTTCACAAAAGTGGCAAGAGCTAAAGGTATGTGATTCTATTTTTTTTATTTCACATTTTTCAGTTATTTGTAGTGATGAAAAGCTATTTGTTTATTAATATATTTTTATTCTTTTGCTCTATATTTCTTATTCAACTTGACATTAGGTGAAAATAGAATAGTTGATCTGGCCACTTTTACTTTTTACACGAGTCTGTGAGTCTGTCTCTCACTCACTAAAACATGGGGTTGATATTAACCCCTTCACGCCCAGATCTTAACCTTTGCTATATAAAATTGTCTGTTGTCGAGCCAAAAAATTACGAAAAGTAACTTGATATACCAAATTAGAGTGGACAAGGATACTAAACAGGTCAGCTATAAAATATTGCTTAAGTCACTAAAAATGATCTAATGGTACCCAAATTACAGTGAAAATTACGTTCTGGGCCTCAAGGGGTTAAACACTGGTAGTTCCCTGTGTCATGAACATACCATTGACACTTGCTGAAACTTTGCACTTCTCTCGATCGCCATGTCTCGGAACTTACAAATGATAGTGTAGTGAACGCACGACTTAACTTCACAGCATAATTACTTCCCTCGAGTGCTAATAAGCATAATACACTTCATGATAGTACCGCAATACTTATAATATACTTCAAGAAAAATTCAACACAACCGTTTATTACATTGTGTATAGAGTAATGGTTTAAAGTCAGATTTTTCCCATAAGATCGAGGCTAGACGGCCGATGATACGCTCCCAACTATCTTCCTATCCGTTGCCTGAACTTCTTCAATGCCTAAGTCTTAATCCTCGTCACTATACCTGTTATGCCTCTCCTAGGATGTACTCACGCATTATCACTAGCAAGATAAGAGGCTCATGATTGACAATGCAGTAACAACCTGTATGTCAGTTTTACATGTTTATGGAAATCAATTGTTTCTTGTTAATTATTTGTTTTGCTACCAAGGTTTTCTGTTCTTTCGGCATGCACGTTAATTTGTGACCTATTGAATTCGCTCCTTCCCTTTAGAACTGCTGTGTATATATGTGATTTTAAACATAACACGCAGCAAGTGGTGATTTAACGATGATGAGATGTGTCCAAAGCCACCAAATTAAAGTCTGGTGCTGGATTAACCAAACTTTAATGTCCTACGTAGGAAATATTTACTTCGGTAGCTTTAAACCTTGTGCGTGTGTGTGTGTGTGTGTGTTAAAGTAATGATTTGAGAGGAATGTCAAGGTACCACTCCCCCTGCCAACCACTGAAGGAAGGTCAGAGGTCAGAGTTCAGGCATGACTATCTAGACAGCTGCTACAAAGGGCTCATCAGGCTCCTAAAATTTGAACATAATGATCAGTAAAGCTTATTACAGGAGAACCTCATTTAACCGGCATTCAAAACAACGGCAGCCTCAAAACAACAGCACTAATCGACCCAGGAATTTTTTATTTTATTTTTTATTCTCTTACTGTCTTCTTTATAGGGACTGGCAACTAAGCGGGCTTTTGTGTTACCCATTTTTGTTGTGCCCTTGGCCAGTTCCTTATGAAAAAAAAAAAAAAAAAAAAAAAAAAAATTGGGATTTTGGGCAATTCCATAAGAGTAACTCTAAAAACAACGGCAAAATGAGTTATCCGGCATGCGCTCCCCCCCCGAGGGTGCCGGATAAACGAGGTTTTCCTGTATAATTATCAAAAGCCCTCTCAATGTAGGCTTGCTGTCACATTAATATTTGTTTATAGATAATGATTTTTTCCTTCCAATTTTAAATCATAATAAATTGATGGCATGTTTCTTATAGATAAGGTGACAATTAGATAGCCCATAAAAATCATACAGTACAAAGACTTACTGTAGTATGTGATGTGGTTGCCCCTGTATTCTTTGCAACCTTAACTTTGACCTGCCCTAACTGACAGCCCAAATTACTCCCTTTATGTCAGTCTATTTGTCTGTTGTCTGTCTTTCAAATCTTAACTAACATGTATGTAACTATGAGGTGATGATGGATGGAGTGGTTTATTGAAGGTGTCGGGTTTACATAGAGTGGTACTGAAGAATTAGGGTGAGGTGGTTTCCAAAGAGTGAAATTAGGATGGTTTTTAGAGATGTAAGTTTTTGGTGTGTGGGAAGTATTGAGACGATTGTTGGAGTGTTGTATTGTGACGGGAGCAAAGTTAGGAAAGGTTAATGATTGTGAGATTAGCATGTTACTTTGATGAGGATGACAAGTTGGGATGAAGTTAAAAGATTATGGTCAGGCTGTTAATAGTATTTGATTGATTGATTTAATGCAAAAAAGGGGAATGTGCCAGACAACAGTATTGGAAATCCAGCATAATAACACGTCAATGTGATTAGACCAGTTTAACAGGCATAATAAGTTTCCTCTGATGAATTATTTAGAGCAAGTGTTCAAAATAGTTCCCTGTGACCATTTCTTTACTTCACCTCAACTGTGTAATAGGCAGAAGGCAGCCCATTGTTATAATAAGTATGGGTTTGGCCGAGAGAAAGCATAATTGTATGTCAAGGTTCTAGGATAAGCTTATTGATTTCTTTATGGGAATGTTTGCAGCCGCTTGAAGCTGTTTTCTGTGAATTAGGCGAGGCAGCATTAGACAGGTGAGGTGGCTGGTCCCTTCCTGCACCTGGTACATTAAAAAGATGAATCAACGTTGCAGTTTAATTTTCTCATAAAAAAATACTATATTAGGAGGTTGGATGGATGGATTCATGGATGGGGATGAAAGTTGGGTGTAGGTAGTAAGGTTAAGTAACAGGAACTACCCCGTGTAGGTCTCGCGGCCTCTTGTAGCTTCCTTATTTTCTTATGTTCTCATATTCAGATGCAAGAATGATACTGCTTACACCCATATAATGTAAGGATAAAGGAAAACAGATAAACCTTCAACACAGCTTTGTTCCCAGATTCTCAGTACAGAGATAATAATAACCTAAGTCATGTTGGAATGGTATCAAGTTGCTCTCATTGAGGCTTGGAATGGTCTGGTGCTGTGAAGGTCAAGTCAGGTCAGATGCGGTCACTCCTCAGGCACCTCTATCGTGCCCTCGTCGATGGCCTCAATCACCTCGTGGGGGTTCTGGCCCTCCACGGTGCACCCGATGCTCTGAGGAACAGACGTGGGATCAACAATGAGTCTCTAACCAACAACTGGGCTTAATGGTAAAGTCCTGTTCTCTGCAATCCTAAAGCATGAGTGGTAGTTACTGGGACATAATCATACATGTATTCATCTAGTTGTATTTTACAGGGCCTGAGCTACACTCGTATGGCCCCGTCTCCATATCTACCATTTTTTTCCCTTATTTGATTCCTTACTGTTGGCCGAAACCACCACCCCGGGAGGCGGGTCACAAACCCTCAGCTAACACCCGGTACCCATTCACTGCTGGGTGGACAGGGGCTTGGGTTTTAAGAAGAACGCCCATCAGTCTCCGCTCCGCCCGGGGATCAAACCCGGGACTTCTCGGTTGTGAACTGAGCGTGCTAACCACTACACTACGGAGTACCCTCATACCGTGTGTATTATGGGTGGATCTTTACAATCATATGGAAATCTTTAAGGGTACATTTAAAAAGGTACTTAATTATCAGTTCTCATATTGATTTGAAAATAACACTGGTGGTAGTGATGGTACTACTGAGTAGATAATAGTTGTGGTGGTGGTGATGCCATTGGTACATAACTGTGCTGATAGATGGTGGGAATGATACAAAGCAGCGATGTTAGATATTAGAGAACAGATGCATCAAGGTAGTGGCTCACCTGGGCAGTGCCGAGGACCTCCTTCAGGGTGCCAGACAGTGCACGCGCCTGTGAGCGGTTGCGCATGGTGCGGGCAATCTCAATCATCTGGTCCAGGGACAGGTTGCCGCCGTGCTTGACTGTAAACACGTAACACTCATCACCACACAGAACACAGCAGTAATAGTCAACTAGGAATACACTCTCAACCCACAATTATTAGTGATCCTACACTCTGACATGAAAACTCAAGTCAGTTTGGTAATCTTTAGGCAACTTTTAACCTCAAATACTCAGACTCCTGTATTACTTCATACCCAAACCTTACACTGTTAATCATTGAATGACAGGCCTTTTCCCTATATTACTGGATGATTTTATACTCTGCATGTTTTCGGGATACGTTCACAATGACATATCCTCAGTAACATTTTGTCTAGTACTGTATACTCTAAAAACTACTTACATTCCACTCTCTTTCAGTTACTAACCTCATGCTTCAGGAAGATGAACCTGCCCATCCAATTTATTTGAACCCAGATAGGCAGAGTTCAGGTCCGGTGTTACCCTTACCACCGTGGCTCCAACACCTAATAGCATTAAAACGAGGAGGCACAGGGCTCGTCACCCCCCTGCCTCCCCCTCCTGTATCGTAGGAGCACACGGGGCTACTGCACCACTAGTGGGTGGGCGGTGGGGTTGCCAACTCCCTACGCCATGGCTATTAATAATCTCTCCAGAAAAGGTACCGACTTTCATACTAACCTCTACTCTATGGCTATGTAGTATTGTACAGTTTTCTTTATACATAAATTCATATGAGTTCTTCACAATTTGAGGTGATGAGGAATGGCAACAATTAACCCCTTGAGAACCAGAACGTAATTTTCATTTAATTTTGGGTACCATTAGACGATTTTTAGTGAATACAAGCAATATTTTATAGATATGACCTATTTAGTATCCTTGTCCACTAACTAATTTGGTATATTCAGTTACTTTTCGTAATTTTATGGCTAGACAACATACAATTTTATATAGCAAAGGAAATATCTGGGCGTGAAGGGGTTAAGATTGGATTGCAAAGACACTCACTGTGTTTGACCTTCTTCCTGTCACGGGGCGGTTCCTTGAGGGCCTTGATGACCAGGGAGGCGGCCGAGGGCACCACCTCCACGCGCGCCTGACGGTTCTGGATGATGAGCTTGACAGTGACCTTGAGGCCCTTCCAGTCCCCGGTGGCCTTCATGATGTCGTCACCCACCTTCTTGGGGGACAGACCCAGGGGACCGATCTTGGGGGCCAGGGACGAGGTGGCGGCCATCTCGCCTCCCACGCACCGCAGGCACACTGTAAGCAACAACGCACACTATTATAGTAAGTATGTAAAAAGTAAGTAAGTACCAAGTAAGTAAGGTAAGTGTAGCGCCCCCCCTTTATAGGTTTATTACTTTGACGTTAATTCAAGAGGGCTCCACAATCCTGGCTATTACGCTGCCAAATTACTTACTAAGTGATATAGTACGCCCACAACCATGAGACTGGTTGCAACATGAATGCAGAAACGTGGGTAAAAGTTCATTGAATGTATGAATGCAATATATTGGAATGGATATGCATATATTGGATACTGTAATATCAAGATCAGGAACTGAAACTCGCCGAAATTAGGAACACTCGCCGACGTGAAAAATTGGAACACTCGCCGACGTCAGTGAGAATTCCTATCGGCGACAGTTCCAGGTACCGTTTAACACAGCAATAAGGGATTCGTGACACGATTGGAACTCAACAGCTTAAATATTACTTAAGGTGTTGCAATATGGCCATACCTACCCTATGTAACCCAATAATACAACGTTATGTACTTGAAAAATCAAGAATCCTACATATAACAATTGCAGGGCATGGGCTTTGCTTACTTGCTATAAAAAAAGACTGAAAAATTTGTTATTGGCAGTACAACCAATCTCATAACACCCCGTACTGCAATTTCCAAGGCAATGATCTCGTGGCTTTGATTCCCGTAGTAAACATGAATGAAACTGACTTAATGACAATTACACTTAATAAGCCAACACAAGTCAAGATTGATTGATTTCATGCAAAAAAAAGGTGAATGGTGCCAGACATCAGAGGTCATATGGCACTATGGCAAAGCATAAAAAGGGGAAGAGTTATAGAAAAATAGTGAAACGTGAGGGAAGGGGAAAGAACGGCATGTTACAGCAGGATGGTTAGATCAGATGCAGGAAGTGGATCTGTTGGAGGAAAGTTGAATTATCCAGGGAGAAGGAGGGGATTAGAGGGAAGGGAAAGGGAGGACAAAGGAAACACAAACAGCAACAGACCATTAGGTTCTTAGATGGCTGTTTGATTTAACTACACTACACTAACTAGATAATAAGAGAAAGGGTAGGAAAGTAGAAGGCTCCTCCCCACCCACAAATGAGGGAAGGAACAGGAACGGGCAGTAGTAAGATGGGGGCAGGATATTAGGACATGTTGGACAGTGAGAGGAGCTTGACAGGGTGTACATTAAGTATCAAGTAAGTATTCCTAGTTATCCTCTACCTGTTTTCAATGTATTTCCCACTTCAAACTTAATCTACATCACTAACCACACCTTCCACGCATCTATAGGCATACAAAAACGATATAAATACCACTATAGTAACCTAACAACCATTATATCATCAACATATCACATCAATTCTTCCCACAAACAGCTGACATCCCAGGCGGTCTCATTCACGTGCCATCATAAATCACAAAATACAACACAATATATCAACTTACCGGTCTTAATTTCCGTGGGATCGAACTTGGGAGGCATGTTGGTGTATGTAGGAGGTAGGAGGGTTTAATATGACAACTCAGGTGGAGGATGAACCGCGATTAGAACTACCCCAAAAGTTACACCTTCGTTTGCCTTGGCTGGGAGGCTGGGAAAGGCTGAGGACGTGTTCGGATTGACTAACATTAACTTCTGCTTATCTCCTCTTCTTATCTCCTTCTTTTTCCTCTTATAATTATGTCTTCCAATAGTTCTAATTCCTTTTAATATTCTCTGTGGTAAATTCCTTATTTTTTCTAGGTATTCAGAGGACGTGTTCGGATTGACTGACCGTAACTTCTGCTTATCTCCGTCTTTTAATGGTACCCAAATTACAATGGAAATTACGTTCTGGGCCTCAAGGGGTATAACATTCAACACAATGAAAAGACACGCAATACACAAGGCCTGTTTGTATACAGAAGAAGTATATAATATGGATATGAATAACTCTACCTTTTTCTGTATTATCTCTCTATCGTGTATAACTTTATGACTTATGACTAATGCCTATCCATGTCACAGTGCATCTCCATAAATCTCGTAAATGAGGAAAAACATAACACAACAACCTAAATAATGATCAATAAGTGCCTTGCACTGACGTCACGATCTAGCGGCTTCAAGCCAAATGCCGCCCGTCGGAGCTACGTAGGTGGAGGAGTCGGAGGACCAACAAACTCCACTTGCCGCCCGTGTTTGCCAGCTTATGGTAATTTTCCCCTACCAAATATATGTTTATCAGTATAAAAGATATACTGTTATTTTCGGAAATGTTTGTTCTATAATATTATCAAATAAAAAATCGTAAAACACACTAAAGAAAGGCCATTATGAGACTCAAGAAATATGCATGAACTTAATATTCAGCAGCTCCAGCTCCCATTTACAATTTTGCGAGAAAACATATTACATGGAGAATATTAATAGAAGCGGAATTTCATTAGCTTTCCATTAATATATCTCGTTTTCTGATAAATGAATTAGCAGCATGCATAAATGAGTGTTAACTAAATAAATAACATCATGAAATCGGAATTTTTCCCCCGATTGATGAGGTTATTTATTTAGTTAACGCTAATTTATGCATGCTGCTAATTCATTTATCAGAAAACGAAATATATCAATGGAAAGCTAATGAAATTCCGCTTCTATTGATATTATCCATGTAAAAAGTTTCCGCGCAAAATATTAAATGGTGAAGAGTTAACTGAATATTAAGTTCATGCATATTTCTTGAGTCTCATAATGGCATTTATTTAGTGTGTTTTACGGTTTTTTATTTGATAATATTATATAATAAACATTTCCGAAGATGACAGTATACCTTTTATACTGTTAAACATATATTTAGTAGGGGAAAATTACCTTAAGCTGGCAAACACGGGCGGCAAGTGGAATTTGTTGGTCCTCCAGCTCGCTCGACCGGCGGCATTTGGCTTGAAGACGCTAGATCGTGACGTCAGTGCAAGACACCTATACTTTTACTGTATGCCTTCGGGTGAAAAGAGAATTATTATTATCATTATCATTATTATTATTATGTGTATATATATAATGTGTGTATCTATCATTTTTACATAATGAAATCGCATTAATTATTATAGCATCATTCCCGCAGCCCCAGGCCAAGACCCATAGCAAAGCAGCGGTGTCATCGGCGGCAGGCAAGGGGCGAAGGCTTACATGCTTATTACTCGAGTATTACTACTTCGTGTGACCTCTTGTATCGCCTGCACCGCCACAAGATCACTCAGGCCCTCGCTGGTGTCCGTGGTAAGCGTGAACGTGGCGTAGTGAAGGTGTAGTGACGGGTTCAGTGATGGAGGATTGTCATTATTACTTGACAATCGGAGTGGCGAGAGAGAAGTATTATTTTACACTAAGACCGAAACTCCCTACACAATTGGGAGTGTGGTTTCTGTTTACCTTATTGGATTCTAGGAAACATTCTCTCAATGAGCTTCCGTCGCAAATCATTACTTTTGGAGATATGACATGTACTTTATAGGGAGGCGAGAGACAAGTGTTTACGTGCCTCTCACTCTTCTTCCTCTTGGTTAGGTTAGGTTAGGTAGACAAGGTGTATCTGACAAGCTGATAACAACATCAAGGGCCTGGATGTCATCACCAAGCACTGGGTAGTGGCACCAAAGGAGAGGGTGTCGTGCATATAATTGGTGTGTGTTGGGGGGGGGGGTATAATACAAAGTAAAATAAAAATAATGTTGTGCATCTATGTAAAATGCTAGTTATGTTTTAATAGTTCACAGTCTTGTTATAGAACTTCATAGGTTTCTTAGGTGGTAGAAAGAAAAACTGACTCATAAGGAATTAGATTACATTGTAAGTATGGGGGGGTAATTACAGAGCATCATTACCCCCGCCACCAGCCTCACCACTTAACACAATTTCCTCCTCAGCTGAGAAGTTGTGGTGTGACGCCGAGGATGAGTCACAAGGCAGCCATGGAGTACCCGAATGTGCGGCGCAGCGACATCGCCGAGGAACTGCACGGCGTCAAGGTGGGCGGCACAGGGCGGTGTATTAACCCCTTGAGGCCTGAACATAATTTCCATTGTAATTTAGGTACCATTAGACGATTTTTAGAGAATACAAGCAATGTTTTATAGATATGACCTGTTTAGTATCCTTGTCCATTAACTAGGTAATTTGGTATATTACGTTACTTTTCGTAATTTTATGGCTAAAAACAGACAATTATTTATAGCAAAGGGAAGATCTGGGCGTGAAGGGGTTAATAATTAAGTGTTAGTTACTATTAACTAATGATATCCAGCCATGTAATGAACTTATATATGATTAACAAGTAGGGGAGAACGGGGCAGGTTGCATCGAGGGTAGGTTGCATCATTGCCTCTAACTCGCATGTTATCACACGTACATCGTCTTAATACTACTACTACTACTACTACTACTACTACTACTACTACTACTACTACTACTATTACTACTACTACAATAAACTACTACTACTACAACTACAACAATAATAATAATAATAAAAAAAGTTAATGCGAGTTAGAGGCAATGATGCAACCTACCCTCGATGCAACCTGCCCCGCTCTCCCCTAAATATTGTTTCAAAGTTTTTCAGCGGTAATTTTTTTGGGGTTGCTTCTTGTATTTTCCATTGGGCCAGAATATATTTAAGCCTTATTACCTTAACTCATGCACAACCGATACAGGGAAAACTGTGTTGATTAACCTGAACTAATTCTTAACTCTTTCCAGGTTGCCGACCCATACAGGTGGCTTGAAGATCCCGACTCAGAGGAGACGAAAGCGTTTGTGGACGCTCAGAATGCGGTGACGGTGCCGTTCCTGGAGCGGTGCAGCGTGCGGGAGAGCATCAAGGAGCGGCTCACCAAGCTGTGGGACTACCCCAAGTACTCGTGTCCCTTCAGGCGAGGCGACCGCTACTTCTTCTTCATGAACAGCGGCCTCCAGAACCAAAGGTAAAGGATTGGAATGGACTCAGTAGACAGGTAGTTAGTGCGGAGTCATTAGATCGCTTTAAAGGGAGGCTAGATCAATTCATGGATAGGGATGAGAGGTGGATGTAGGTAGAGTTAATAAACAGGAACTACCTCATGTAGGTCTCACGGCCTCTTGTAGCTTCCTTATTTTCTTATGTTCTTATGTTCAACCACCTCTGAAAACCAATATATAGATAGGTAACCTCTAATATATTTCTCGCCCTTGCAGTGTGTTGTATGTGCAAGACAAACTAGAGGGTGAGCCGAGGGTGTTTTTAGACCCCAACAAGCTCTCCGAGGATGGCACGGTGGCTATCAGTGGCTCGGCATTCAGCGAAGACGGGGAGATCTACGCCTACGGACTCTCTTCCAGCGGCTCAGACTGGATCACTGTCCATTTTAAGAAGGTGAATAGAGGCTGTAATGTATATAATAGCAGTCATATGTTGTACCTCATGATATAACTGTGGCTTGTTGATGTTCAAAGCTGTGGTGTTGCCCTAGAATTCCTAGAGTTATTTTCACTTGTCCCCTTATTTATTTATTTATTTATTTATTTATTATTTATTTATTTTTTTTTTTTTTTTTTTTTTTTTTACATCATAAAATATACACTTATAATTTTTTTACATCACATGCTCTTTCCTATTAATGATGTCAGGTATGAAAAGCCCTATCACTCTATCAATTTTTTCATGCCCACGTTCATTTGGGATTTAGTTCATAAGTTTAAATTTAGCCATTGGAGCTTAAAGATTGTGAGCACTATTGTAAATAAGTGAGAGGACATTGCATTATCTTTGTCACTTCTTAGCTAGTGAATTTGCTTATTTGCTTTGTGCCATTTATTAACTGAATAGAAAATAAGGGACAATAAGGTTTCGAGACTCCATAAATTTGTTCCTCAAGTATGGAGTATGTGCAATATTTGACTACCTTTGTGTGTCTTTTTTTCTTTTTTTTCTTTTTTTTTTGCGTTGAAGCCTACTTTTACTTCTTTTTTTTTTGCGTTGAAGCCTACTTTTGACCTTTTCTTTTTGCGTTGAAGCCTACTTTTTTTTTTACTTCTTTTTTTTTTGCGTTGAAGCCTACTTTTGACCTTTTCTTTTTGCGTTGAAGCCTACTTTTGACCTTTTTTTTGCATTGAAGCCTATTTTTGACTACTTTTTATTCCCCGTCACAGGTGTCTAGCGGAGAGGACTATTCAGAGGTACTGCAGAAGGTGAAGTTTTCCAGCCTGGCCTGGACTCACGACCACAAGGGCATCTTCTATGGGGTGAGTCCTGGAATGGCGTTGTGGGTGCACAGAAACCCAGAAAATTGAATTACACAACTGATAGCAGATAACTTGCAGATTTTGATTGGATTTTGATGCATTGTTGCTGTAAGGTTCCTTTCATCTTGGCTCATCCCTCTTGTTTTCACCCCAGAGTTGGTAGTGGGGCTGTTAGAAAGAGACAGAGATGGTAGTGTGGGTGGCGGGTGCATTGTAGTTATAAGGCTCCTTTCATCTTGGCTCATCTCTGTTTTCACCCCAGAGTTGGTAGTGGGGTTGTTAGAAAGAGAGAGAGATGGTAGTGTGGGTGGCGGGTGCATTGTAGTTATAAGGCTCCTATCATCATGGCTCATCCCTTGTTTTCACCCCAGAGTTGGTAGTGGGTCTGTTAGAAAGAGAGAGAGATGGTAGTGTGGGTGGCGGGTGCATTGTAGTTATAAGGCTCCTTTCATCTTGGCTCATCCCTGTTTTTCTTCCATATGTCAGCCTGTATCACTTCATGGTCCTTTGCTTTGTATGTCCTTTCTCTAATCAGTTGGGCTGTTGGATAGAGAGATTTCGAGTATGGGTAGCGGATGCATTGTTGCTATAAGGTTCCTTTCATCTTGGCTCATCCCTCTTTCTTTACCCCAGAGGTACATCGACCACGCGGGCGCTGCGGACGGGACGGAGACCAAGAGTAACGAGAACCAGAAGCTGTTCTACCACCGCGTCGGCACTCCGCAGGACGAGGACGTGCTGGTGGTGGAGTTCCCGGACCATCCCAAGTGGCGGATGTAAGTATGGTAATGACGACCCACGCTGATCGTCGTCGTTTATATTTATTAATCATAAATACGTTAGGTTATGTGCTAGATTATATTCGTACATCATCATTTAGCTGTTACTTGACAAAACCTGTAGGGAACACAACTTTAAGCTTTGTGTGAGCAGGGTTATGTAAACTTATTTCAAGTATTGGTTATAGAAACAGATTATGTATACAAATAGGTTATCTTCCCTTCTTAACCCCTTCATGCCCAGATCTTTCCTTTGCTATCAAATTATTTAGTCGACAAGAATACTAAACAGGTCATATCTATAAAATATTGCTCATATTCACTAAAAATCATCTAATGGTAGCCAAATTACAATGAAAATTACAGTCTGGGCCTCAAGGGGTTAAAACACACACAGCAGGAAAATTTATTCTCTTTCATGACAATTCCTAATGTGTGTGTGTGTGTCTGCACTGGCCTATGTGTGTGCATGCGTGTGTGTGCTTGGGGCAGCCCAGTGCGCGTGTCTGACTGTGGAAGGTTCCTGCTACTGAGTCCCTTGGAGCGTGGGTGTCACGACCACCTCTTCATCGCCCTGCTGCCCTCCCTCTGGGGCCTGGACATTGAGAGGCACCTCGACCTCCTCACCATCATCGCCTGTGTATCGGGCAAGCTTTGTGGTGTAGGTCTCTCTCTTCCTCTCCCACAATTTTTTCTTCCTCTCCCACAATTTTTTCTTCTTCTCCCACAATTTTTTCTTCCTCCCACAATTTTATCTTTTCCTCCCACAATTTTATCTTTTCCTCTCCCACAATTTTATCTTTTCCTCCCACAATTTTATCTTTTCCTCTCCCACAATTTTTCTCTTTCCTCTCCCACAATTTTTCTTTTTCCTCTCCCACAATTTATCTTTCCTCACCACAATTTTCTCTTTTCCTCTCCCACTTTTCCTCTCCCACAATTTTCTTTCCTCCCACAATTTATCTCTTCCTCTCCCACAATTTATCTCCTCTCCCACAATTTTATCTCCATCTCCCACAATTTTATCTCCTCTCCCACAATTTTATCTCCATCTCCCACAATTTTATCTTCCTCTCCCACAATTTTATCTCTCTCTCCCACATTTTCTCCTCTCCCACAATTTTCTCTTCCTCTCCCACAATTTTATCTCTTCCTCTCCCACAATTTTCTCTCTTCCTCTCCCACAATTTATCTCTTCCTCTCCCACAATTTTTCTCCATCTCCCACAATTTATCTTTCCTCTCCACTTTCCTCTCCCACAATTTATCTTTTCCTCCCACAATTTTATCTCTTCCTCTCCCACAATTTTATCTCCATCTCCCACAATTTTATCTCCATCTCCCACAATTTTATCTTTTCCTCCCACAATTTTATCTCTTCCTCTCCCACAATTTGATCTCCATCTCCCACAATTTTATCTTTTCCTCTCCCACTTTTCCTCTCCCACAATTTTATCTTTTCCTCCCACAATTTCCTCTCTTCCTCTCCCACAATTTCCTCTCTTCCTCACCCACAATTTCCTCTCTTCCTCTCCCACAATTTCCTCTCTTCCTCTCCCACAATTTCCTCTCTTCCTCACCCACAATTTCCTCTCTTCCTCTCCCACAATTTCCTCTCTTCCTCTCCCACAATTTCCTCTCTTCCTCTCCCACAATTTCCTCTCTTCCTCACCCACAATTTCCTCTCTTCCTCACCCACAATTTCCTCTCTTCCTCTCCCACAATTTCCTGTCTTCCTTTACCACAATTTTCTGCTAATCAGCCATCTTCTCCTCCTCATACATATCATACTGGTTCTTTGTAACTCCTCCCAATTATTTTTGAAGACTCTTGTACATGTCTCTCTCTTCCTCTTCCACAATTTTCGTCTAGTCTGATCCTCATACTCTTCATTCTGGTTCTCTATATCTCTATCTCTTCCCCCAATTATCTTTGAAGACTCTTGTACTCTCTTCATTTACGTCTCTGCCCTGTCTCTCTTTTCCTTTGCTCTCTCTGCCACCACTTCTCCACGAGTTCTCTTTCTTCTTGCACTGAGATTTGTGTCCATAATGATATGTATTTTTTGGAACATCATATGGACAAAGCGTCAGATATCAGAGTCAGTGTTTGTTGTGCCATGGCCTTCAGAGTGCTCGCAAGAGAAGGCCTCCTGACATCTCTCTTCACGCCAATCCCTGGGGCAAAACCCACATGTTTAACAACGACATCCGCACCCAGGTACTCACGCAACACCCCGCCCCACCACAGCCCCTGCGTCACACACTCACTGCCTGCCGTGTAGTGCCACCTCAGGCTCTGTGTTGTTGATCCTGGTCCCCCCACTCATGTCACCCCACGACTCTGTATTGAGGATTGAGTCAAGCTCCTAATGCCTTATATACCAAAGCTATCATAATTTTTTTTGAACTATTTGATACAGCTTTAACTGACAAGATCACATCTCTCATTTTCTGAAACTCTCTATCTCTCTTTTGAGACTCCCATGAGCAGACTCAATCCCAAATAATTATAACTAGGTTGTTTCCTCGGAGCAATGCCGAGAGCGACCACTTCTTCCGTATGTCTCGGTGTGTGTGTGTGTGTGTGTATGTGTGTATGTCTACACTGATGTTATCATATTGTATGCATTCAATAGTTTGTGCAATGGCCATCATTGATTCTTTCCTTGCACACTGAATGTATCTCAGTCACTGTTGGGTCCACCTCCACCATCATCCTCATCAGCAGTGCCGTCACCCCTCACTGCTGCCACGGAAGTAGGGAAGGGTGGCATTGTATGTTTATAGATAGAGTGGCATATCTAGAGACATTGAGTTATGAAAGAAGGCTATGTAATGCTTCACCATAGTAATGATGGGTGTCAATGGCTGGTGATGAGAGTATCGGGTGAGGTGGTTTATTTGTGGTTATCCTATTTAAGGCTGATAGGAACGCATCACTCTACATTTATATAAACACACCATCACGATCACACTATAAACAACTTGACATCACACTCGTGCATCCTCACATTAACAAAAACTCCTCATCCATCTTCACTATTACGTAATACTGAAAATACTAAAACTGATCGTTGTATTGAAGTAATGATTAATCTAGCAATGCCTATCATATTTGTATGTCTTGTAGAAAGTTTTGTCTAATTTGTGATTTTTAAGGAATATCTGGAAGTATCATGTCATTGTGAATTGGCTGAAATAGGGACTTCTAATCATTGTAACTGAAAACTGACTCCAGATTAGTGTTCAGCATGCCCGAAAACTGCTAAGAACTAATTTTCAAGTAAATATTTTCAAAAAATATTGCAAATTTTGCCTTGATTTTTTTTTATATCACTTTTTTTTTTTTCAATAACTAAAAAACTATGGCAGAATGGTGCAACATGTCTAGTGAAGTAAATATGGAGTATGGAGTATGGTTCTTATGTGTGGAGGGGCTAAGGTAACAATCGGATAATTCGGACTTTCGGCTAATTCGACCCAGGTCTCCCCCCAATTAGTTCAAATTAGAGAGGGTTTACTGTATAGTCAAGTCACGTGTAACTCAGAAACACACACACACACACACACACACACGCACGCACGCACACACACACACACACACACACACACACACACACACACACACACACACACACCTCCCACTCATACCCCCTTCCCTCCCTGCTCCCTCCCTGTTAGAGGTGCAGAGGTGACAGACTGTGGGAAGTACCTGCTGGTCACGCCTCAGCAGGACTGCCGCGACAACCTCCTCTACCACGCACCCATCCCACCACACATCTCGGGGAAAATTGAGCTCTCCTGTATCATAGGCACTTTTGAGGCAGACTATGAGGTTAGTGAGGCTGGGTGCTTAAGAGTGAGGCTAGATATGTTATGGTGTGTGAATGCTTTGTGTGGCTTTGTGTCTGCGTAGGAGAGTGGAAGTCAGCAGTTCATCCCATCCACCCTGCTGCTTCTCTAACCCCTTCACGCCCAGATCTTTCCTTCGCTATAGAAAATTGTCTGTTGTTAGCCATAAAATTTAGAAAAGGTACTTAATATACCAAATTAGTTAGTCGACAAGGATACTAAACAGGTCATATCTATAAAATATTGCTCTTACTCGTTAAAATCGTCTAATGGTACCCAAATTACAATGGAAATTACGTTCTGGGTCTCAATGGGTTAATGTCTGTTAGTGGTCACAATACCTTTTTAAAGTATAGGACTGTATTTTCTAGATTCACTTTGTTATACAGTCAGTTTTTCGGAGCTTAATTTTGTACAAAGCTATAAAGATATTTTTGTACAAAGATATGACGTTGACCAGAACTGGACACTTCCTATGGAGTATTCGTCAAGGCTTGAGGTGCTGCTGTGTGTGTTGAGTGGCAGAGGGTGTGAATGGGTGCTTTAGTGCTGTGTGCTGGGCCTGGTTTGCTGATTCAGGGCTGGCGAGTCACAATTTGTACGGGAATCTTGCATTGTCTCTCTATCCTTCACATCCCTTAGATTTTTTCAAGAAACTGAATATATAAAGCTGCTTGGAAGGTAGTAGAAAGTTGGGGTTTTTTTTTATGCAAATGCAGAAGAGTAAATATTTTTGATACATTATAACAGGGAAGCTTCAGCCACAAGTGTAAATAGCTTGCCTTTTGGTGGTGATGGGTTGTGGTGGAGGTGGTGGTGTTGGTGGTTGTGGTGGAGGTGATGAAACGCGTCGCTTTGCCATACTAAAGTGTTATCATCCCGTAAATAGCAATGACAAAAAGATGATATATTTACAATCACAATAGAAGAACTCATTATCTTGTCGCTTTACCATTCAAAACCGTCCTATTTTTCCCCGTAAATGGCAATAACAAAAATGTGATATATTGACAATCATAATAGAAGAGTTTATTGCTAATGGTCCAGTACTCAAACTTGTTCCCCCATGGGTGTACTATAGCCATACTCCTCACTTACCCTCGTGTAGGTCTCGCGGCCTCTTGTAGCTTCCTTATGTTCCTATGTGCTGCCACCCACCCCGTACCCCTATTACAGTGCATGCCGGGTCACCCAGTGTGGGGGCTACCTGCTGGTGATGCCAAGGGAGGGCTGCCGCGACACACTCCTTTACTTTGCCCCGCTACCCCACCACGCCCCCGACACCTCCCACCTCCCTCTCCTCCTCACCTGCATTGTGGACAAGTTTGAGGCGAATTACCAGGTTAGGGCAGTGGATGGGTAGTGTAAATTATGCATTTGTTATTTTCTATCCCTACAATTCACAATCCTCGCACGAAAATGTATTCTATGAACGTTGGTGCGATTCTTTTTCTCTGGTGTGTTTAGGTGTTAGTTACCGGGTGAGGATTGTAAGAACTAGGATAAGTAGAAGTACACCCTTTTTGTTTGCATTAAGTGGCAAATGTTCTCGATGATGATAGTTTGACCTCTTGTAATGGCTTAGTTTCCTTAATTTAGGTCATGTTTTTAGGGATGAAAGGGTAAGGGATGCTACTGTTACTGTTACCTTCCTTGTGGTACCCAGGCTCTCTCACCACTACTAGTTCCTTCTGTGTGGCTGGTGCATGGTGTGTGTGTGTGTGTGTGTGTGTGTGTGGGGGAGGAAGGGAAATGTAGCAATGTGGGTTTGTATGGTATGTTGTACGACTGAATGTATGTGTGCATCTATGTTGTATGTGTGAATCTATGTTGTATGTGTGAATCTATGTTGTATGTGTGAATCTATTGCCCGTACTCGTAGTCACATACCATCATTGTACGTGGTCATTGTTCACTTTTTGTCTTGTCCTAATTAAATCAATATGTCATGCCAGCTCTGTTGTGATTGCAATAGGAGTACTGTATGATTGCTCTAGTACTTTCCATGGCAGCTACAAGATCAAGTGAATAATTTTGACTGAGTAGAAATGGAACAAAATCATAGCAATTACCACGAGCAATGATGGTATGTGACTACGAATACGGGCCTTTGTTGTATGTGTGAATCTATGTTGTATGTGTGAATCTATGTTGTATGTGTGAATCTATGTTGTATGTGTGAATCTATGATGTATGTGTGAAGTGTCATGATGTCTGTGTGGATGTGTGGATGAGAAGCTGGAATTCCCTGTAATTTGATTGAATTTTATGTGTATGTAGATGTAATTTGAACGTTTAGATGAGCCCTGCACAGGTATGTTGATCAGTAGATAGTGATTTATGGTTAAAGTGTTCAGGTGTTTACGTAGTTGTCACAATCTTGCACCTGTTCATGTATTTAATGTTTAATGTTGTATTTTGTGGTCGTTTTGTGAATAATTTGTTAAAGTTAATAACCTTCATTTTTTATTTGCATTTATTTTATTCAGAATTAGAAAAAAACAGGTATTTATGTTGATATTTTGGTTAATTGCTTATTCATCCAAGGCTAATTTTTGTATAGACGATATAATAATTCAGCTCAAATGTTTCCTTGACTATTAGAATGGCAAGATAGGAATTTTACTATGAAGTATCTTGATGCAGGAACGTGAAGTTAATTAGTTATGATACTTAACGTTGCTATTATATTTATCCAAGGCCTGTCAATCAATCTCATATCAATAACCTCTCACCTATAAAAGAAATGCAAGTTAGGAGTTTCTGTTCATGAAATATACTGTCAGGGGTAATTCATTCAGTTAGTGGGAATAATGGTAACGTTATTTTATCCTTTGTAAATGAGGTAACAAATAACGCATCTCTTACCTCCACCACCACCACCACCACCGCCTCCGTAGTACATCACCAACGATGGATCGGTGTGTATCTTCCGCACCAACAAGGGCGCCCCAAACTACCGCCTGGTGAAGATTGACCTCGCCTCGCCGGCCCCCCAAAACTGGGTCACGCTGGTCCCCGAACACGAGAAGGATGTGTTGGACTGGGCCGCCTGTGTGCACCAAGACAAGCTGGTCATCTGCTACATATCGGATGTTAAGGTGGGGCTTTAGGGTAGTAGTAGTAATAATAATAATATAATAATAATAATAATAATAATAATAATAATAATAATAATAATAATAATACAGTAAAACCTCTCATATTGGGACTAATTGGGCCAAGGAGTGGTCCGAGTAATGCAAGGATCCGAATAATGGGGGGGTTATATATGGGGGTATTTAGATATGTAAAAAAACAAGAAAACAAAACATGCTAGGTTAGGAAATTTCAACCCCTAAAAAAACAAAAAAACATTCTAGGTTAGGAAATTTCGACCCCTAAAAAAAAAAGAAAAAAAAAGATTAAAAAAAAGAGAGAGGTCCGAATAATGAGTGTCCGAATACGAGAGGTTTTACTGTAATAATAATAATATTAATAATAATAATAATAATAATAATAATAATAATAATAATAATAATGATGATGATAGTAATTCTCTTTTCACCCGAAGGCATACAGTAAAAGTATAGTGATGTGCTCCTTCTGTACTCTTTACTTCATCATATTGATCATTATTTAGGTGTTGTGTTATGTTTATCCTCATTTACGAGATATTTATTGTGTAATGGAGATGCACTGGGACATGGGATAGGCCAGTTAGTTCTAGTTTCAAAATATAGAACGTCATGGGATAGTAACCGTTATTGGTTCAACATAACTGGCAAAAAGTCGTCTTGAATTATCATTGTAAAACCATAACTTCAATAAGGCACTGAAAGGTCCTATCATGGAAAAAGTGGAAATGGGAAACAAATTGACCAGTACAGGGAGGTCCCGAAGATACGAACAGTCAGGTTGATGTTAGATGTCTCGTATACCGAATGCTCGTATAACGGGACCTCCCTGTATATGAAATGGGAAGTATAAGCTAGTATATAGTAAGGAAAAATATGTCAGTTTTTAGCACAGCAGAAAGTTAAATTATTCATTGCGTAACTGGTCTTGGTCTCGCCTCCCCACAGCAGCCCTACAGCCACCACCCACCACACTGGACATGTCACACACTCCCTACATGCACCACACACTTGCCTCCTAACACCACGCTCGCATCCAACCAAGTAAACATTTTTGGTCAATTTATAGTTTCACCCAAACAATGATTTTCTGATGCGCCTTATGTTTTTCTGGTGTGTTTATATGTTTTGAATGAATCTGCTAACCGTTTCTGTCGCAATTTTTTTTTTTTTTTTTTTTTTTTTTTTTCATTAGGTATGGGAAAAAAAAAAAATTGTGACAGAAACGGTTAGTAGATTCATTCAAAGCACATCAAAACACACCAGAAAAACATAAGGCACATCAGAAAATCGTTGGTTGGGTGAAACTATAAATTATCCAACATTTTATATCTTAATAACCTTTGATGCCTGGAAGATAAGAGTGAAAATATGGGTGCTTTTTATGTATAAGAGTATACGTCTTTGAACATTATTTTTGATGTGGCATGTTCTTCCCTTTTGTTTAATTTTTACTCGCTTTTTTATGCCATATTCATGCATTTCTTCACGAAGTAGTGGTTTTTGCAATATTTCATCAGAGTGACTTAAACAATACGTAATGTAAATGGTATATATTTGTTTTCTTTTCTGCCTACTAAATGATTGTACATTCCACCTGAGCTCATTTTACTCTGTGTCACTGTTTCACTTGGGTCTCCTATGATTCCATGGTATATTTCATTCCTTTTTGAAGATACAGGTTGAAGTTCCCAAACTCGGCAACCTCGGGACCAGCGCCGAGCCGAGTAATGGAATTTTCCGACTTTTAGAACGTAGATATATTAAGGGGAAAAAAAGCATGAAAATCACATGAAAAAAATCACAGAATGCACCACACACTTGATGCCTGATGGTGTACACAAAATAACAGTGTACACAACTCTACAGTCACAACACCACTGAACAATAACAACAAACAAATCGGCGGGAGAAACCAAGCGGCCTAGTGTGGTGGCACCTAGCGGCCAACCCGGCAACTACGCGCCGTGTTTTGGGTGTTCTGCCGTGTTTTGGAAAATCCGGAACCATAGCCGAGTTTTGGGTGTTGCCGAGTCTTGGGATGCAGAGTTTGGGAACTTCAACCTGTATAGGAAATACTAGAATATGGCGTTTTTGGTGGTGGGGATTGTATTTTATCATATTTTACAAACCGGGTGTGATTTATTGGTGGCTGCAGGGGCAAGTAAGTCTATAATTGTGTTTGAACATACCCACACATCTAAAGCAGTTTGAAACTTTGGCCTTTTTTCCTTCCGTGTTTTTATTTTCGCTTGCTTTAATGTCGACCTTTCTCTCCCATATAGTGTCCTAAACATACCCACACATCTATAGTAGTTTGAAATTAGACCTTTTTTCCTTCTGTGTATTATTTTGTCTTGCTTTTGACCTCGACCTTTCTCTTCTTTCCTTCTGTGTTTTATTTTTGTTTGCTTTAATGTCAACGTTCTTTCTCCCATGTAGTGTCCTTTTTTCATTCAGTGTTTCATTTTTGCTTACTTTTATATCCAATCTTTTTCTCCCATGTAGAGTGTGCTGCAACTTCACAGCCTCACCACGGGGGCCCTGTTGATGCGGCTGCCCCTCGACATGGGCACCATCAGCGGCTACTCCGGCAAGCGCCACCACTCTGAAATGTTCTACCAGTTCACCTCCTTCCTCTCCCCGGGCATCATCTACCACCTGGACCTCACCAAGGAGCCCCTCAAACCCAAAGTGAGGCCTTATTACTAGACTTATTATTATTACTACTAGGCCTTATTACTATTAAGAGAAGTACATATTGGGTGTGCGACTGTGCGTGTGTGTGCCTTTTCTGGCCTCTTATTGCGTGTGTGTGTGTTTTCTGGCCTCATACTTATTGTGTGTGTGTGTGCGTGCATTTTTTGGCCTGATACTTATTGGGTGTGCGTGTGTTTTCTGGCCTGATACTTATTGGGTGTGCATGTGTGTGTATGTGTGTCTGGCCTGATACTTATTGGGTGTGTATGTGTGTGTGTGTGTGTCTGGCCTGATACTTATTGGGTGTGCATGTGTGTGTGTGTGTGTCTGGCCTGATACTTATTGGGTGTGTATGTGTGTGCATTTTCTGGCCTCATACTTTATTGTGTGTGTGTGTTTTCTGGCCTCATACTTATTGGATGTGCGTGTGTGTGTGTGTTTTATGATCATTATCTTTCTCCATTTCCAGTCCATTGAACCACCTTCTTGGTTTTGCCTGCGTATCAAATATTTTTACACTTATACTTCTAGATATATACAGCTTTTATGCGCTAACCAGGCTTTGGATATGTTCAGGCTGTCACATCATATAAATGTAATGTGTCCTCAGTCATGATTCAGTTACTCCCATAGCTTATAGTGTACCATCAGCTACATCTATTTATTCATTATCACTAACCTCCAATCAGTCCTCAGTTATACCCTTTAAGACTTATATAGGTCACAGAAACCACATGAATAGTCTACATAGCTTTACTGACTCTTTCTTACACTCGGAAAATCACTCGGACCTTCTCTTACATATCCAGGTCTAACGAGAAATCAAAATTGTCCTCAGTCCCATAATCAGTCCTCAGTTATACTCTTTAAGACTTATAGGTCACATAATACACATGAATAGTCACATAACTTTACTGACTCCTATGTTCTTACACTCAGAAAATCACATAACATTAGAAAATAAGGACGCTACAAAAGGCCGCGAGATCTACACGTGGTAGTTCCTGTAATTCACACTCACTTTCTCACACTCAGAAATCACACTCACTTTCTTACACTCAGAAATCACACTCACTTTCTTGCACTCAGAAATCACACTCACTTTCTTACACTCAGAAATCACACTCCCTTTCTTACACTCACTTTCTCACACTCAGAAATCACACTCACTTTCTCACACTCAGAAATCACACTCACTTTCTCACACTCAGAAATCACACTCACTTTCTCACACTCAGAAATCACACTCACTTTCTTGCACTCAGAAATCACAGTCACTTTCTCACACTCAGAAATCACACTCACTTTCTTACACTCAGAAATCACACTCACTTTCTTGCACTCAGAAATCACACTCACTTTCTTACACTTAGAAATCACACTCACTTTCTTACACTCAGAAATCACACTCACTTTCTTACACTCAGAAATCACACTCACCTTCTAGCACTCAGAAATCACACTCACTTTCTCACACTCACCTTTTTACACTCAGGAATCACACTCACTTTCTCACACTCAGAAATCACACTTACAAACTTTCTCACATATTTCCAGGTCTTCCGAGAAATCAAAATAGACGGCTTTGACCCATCGGAGTTTGAGACACGGCAGGTTTTCTACCCCAGCAAGGACGGCACCAGCATCCCCATGTTCCTGGTGCACGGCAGGGACCTGGGCACCAAGACGGATGCCCCCACACTCCTCTACGGGTACGGCGGCTTCAACATCAGCATCCAGCCTTACTTCAGCATCTCTCGCGTCATCTTCCTGCAGCTCTTCAAGGGGATAGTAGCGGTGCCCAACATCAGAGGAGGAGGGTGAGTGGTATGCCTTGGTTGGTGTTGTGTTCACATGTGTGCTGGGCTGGTACTAGATTTTTTGTTCAATAAGTCTCAATGTGTTCTCTCCATCACTTGTGTACCAAAAAATATTACTTCATTTTTTGGGTGTGCAGGGTTATGTTCCAAATTTAGGGTATTCAACCACTTGTTCCCTGTCTATGCTATTCGTCTGAACTCTTTTAATAATAATGTAGTAATAATAATAAGTAACAACAACAATAACCATTTGAGCATATTTCTTCCAGTCTGAGGCACATCTTTGAAACACCACCTCATTCCTGACCCTGTCTATGCTATTTATCTGAACTCTTTTAACCCCTTCAGGCAGGCCCACAACGTAATTCCCATTGTAATTTGGGTACCATTAGACAATTTTTAGTGAATATAAGCAATATTTTATAGCTATGACCTGTTTAGTACCCTTGTTCACCAGCTAATTTGGTATACAGTTATTTTTCGTATTTTTATGCCTAATAACAGACGATTTTATGTAGCAAAGGAAAGATCTGGGCGTGAAGGGGTTAATAATGTAATATTTAAATAATAACAACAATAACAACAACCCCCAGGGAGTACGGCGAGGGCTGGCACAACAATGGTCGCCTCATCAACAAGCAGAACGTCTTCAATGACTTCCACGCGGCGGCAGAGTACCTGGTGCGTGAGAAGCTGACGCAGCCCTCACGCATAGTCATCCAGGGTGGCTCCAACGGCGGCCTGCTGGTGGGAGCGTCCATGAACCAGCGTCCGGACCTCTTCGGCGCCGCCATCGCCCAAGTGGGGTAAGATTAAAGTATTCACGGCACTTTTAATAGTAATATATGGTTTGATTTTGTATGCAAATTTTAATGATGAATGCAAACCAAAGGAAGCGTGTCATCGACCGTCTAACCTCTTTAGACATTGTGGGAATATCTGACGTTAAACAGAAAGATGATGATATGAAATAATAATACGCAATTCACCCAAAAAAATATTGAATAAGCTTGTCTTGCATACCATACTATACTTGAAAATTTAATCCAGGATGCATGCCAAACTTTAAATTATCTTGAAAACATATTGTAGGTCAACCTTGGAGAGTATTATTACCTTGAGGGAGACAAGTGTGATTAAGTTGCAAGGAAATAATTAATTTGTTAAGTTTTGGACGGAAGTTGTACAAGATTTATTACTGTTTATTACTACATATTACTGCCATTGCCCAAGTAGGGTAAGTAAAGCATTCACGTCACTTTTAATAGTAAGAGATAGTTTTATTTTCACACGTAACTAAGACCCGTTTTGTTGCCCGCAGCGTGATGGACATGCTGAGGTTCCACAAGTTCACCATCGGGTATGCCTGGTGCTCTGACTACGGCAACCCTGACGAGAAGAAACACTTTGACAACGTGTACAAATATTCGCCTCTGCACAACATACGGGTTCCCGCGGCCGGCAGCCAGGTGTGTCCCCACGTCTTGAGAGGCAGTGAAGATAGCAGTCCTACAACCACTTTTGTCTACTTTTTATTTTAATATTATATCTTTTTAAGAGTGTGTATGGTAGAGGGAGTTATGGTTACCAAGTTTGCACCACAAGCAAGAGGTCCCAAGTTTTTAATCTGGCCAGCTGTAGACATTTTAGGGTTGTCTCCTTATACATTGTAGGCCTTTTGTCACTTAGCAGCAAGAGATTTAAAAGTTGATTAAGAAACATAGCTAAATTAATAGAGAATAGACTGTTGAGATAGGTACTTTGTAATCCTACATGGCCTCTGTCTGTTCTCCCGTGCAGTACCCGGCCACTCTGCTGCTCACGGCCGACCATGACGACAGGGTGGTGCCGCTTCACTCCTTCAAGTTCATCTCCGAGCTGCAGCACCAGGTGGGTTGTCTGCCCTCCCAGACCAACCCTCTCCTCATCCGCATTGAAACCAAGGCGGGGCATGGAGGAGGCAAGCCCACTAAGAAGGTGGTGAGTGTCTCGGATGACTGGAAATTGTCTTGCTGAACTTTGTCGTGATTCTTTAGCACTGTACTAGCTATTCTAATCTATTCCCCCTAGGTAATCAAAATATCTCAAGCTGAGGAGAGAGGACCTTTATTCCTAACTATACTCTATTCAGTTTAATCAAATACGACAACTTGTGTATCAGTACCTGGTGTCTTAGTCGCCTCGCCGTTTGATGGTTAAAAGGGAGGTCTATTCAGTACGGCAAGGACACGCGCGAAAGCTCAGTCCCGGCAACTCCACTTCCCTCGGCGCGGCAATCCACTGTTAGACGAACAAGTTTTACGTTAGTTTTTTTTTACCACGTACATATTTTTGTATTAGTATATGACACGTACGAATGCAAAAATAAGTAGGTGGTCTAAAATGACTATTATGTAAAACTTGTCCGTCTGACACTGGATTGCCGCGCTGAGGGTAGTGGAGTTGCCAGGACTGAGCTATCGCGGGTGTCCTTGCCATACTGAATAGAGTATAGTTTCTCCCATGGGGCTTCTTCAGAGGAATATGTCTCGGAGGCCGACTGTCCTAGATTTATAGTAATGATGAGGCTCCCTGGCTGCATGGGAGGGCAGTGATGGGTCCGTGCTCATGTCACCTGGGTCAAGCGTACTACTCGCTGGTCGGTGTCTGTAAGAAGGAACCAATCAGTGAGTAGGACGCTTGACCCAGGTGACGCGAGCATGGACCTATCACTGTCCTCCCATGCAGCCAGGGCACCGTCACGATTAGTATAAGTCTAGGACAGTTGGCCTTCCAGACATTATCCTGTAAAGAAGTACTATAGGCGAAACTAGTTAGGAATAAAGGTACTCGGTTCTCAGCCAGTCTCTCCTTTGTAATGGCTCAAATAATCTAGACAACTACTGACCAAGCGGGATATCTGTTTGGTCTAGTCACGTGGTATCATCCCGGACTGTGAAGGCGACGTCTGTGGCGGGAGGGATTCGAACCGACGCCATAGATGTCGCTCCTCCAGTCAGGGACAATACCACTAAACTAGACCAAACTGATGTCCCGCTTCGTCAGCAGTCGTCTATAGATTATTTGAACCATTACACCTTCATTATCTTAAGTTTAATGTCCATACGTGTTTTCTTTCTGCTAGGTGATCCGGGGCTGCAACACGAGGACAAAAGTAAAAAATTGTCTGACTGGTTAAGGATTCGAACCCTAATAAGATCACAGTAATCTTGTGTAAACATGATGCACATTCGGTACTTTTTATAACCATATTTTTCCCCACAGATTGAGGAGCACACGGACATCTTCAGTTTCGTCATGTTGACACTGGGGCTGGACCCATCTCCGTCACCTTCATAGATACATACCTCGGACTACTCCAGCGCCGCACACTGGAACTCCTGTGCCTCCTCATCTTACCCACACCTCCCCCTAAGAGTTTCTTTAGGATTGCTGCAGCTACACACCCTGCCGTGACATCATCTTACCCACACCTCCCCCCTAAGAGTTTCTTTAGGATTGCTGCAGCTACACACCCTGCCGTGACATCTTCGTTGTCTCAAACACCTCTGCCTTCCTTTGACCTTTGTGTGCACCATCGGACTTCATAGTTGGCAGCTCCCACGCCAAAGGGCTTTTTCATAACAGGTATAACGGCAAAAGTAGATCTGGTGTAAATTGTAGAACATTTTATTCATGGGGATATTTTTCATGGTTTTGAATTCTGGAAGTGGATAAATAATAACTTTTTGAGTAATTGCTTCTCTTTCCTCGTTTCTCTGTACATCCATTCCTCGTTTAACACGCCTCGCTTTATGAAAATTCAGTACTGCAAAAAAATGGTTTATACCCTGATTAATTTAATGCATGAAAAATTATAAGTTAACTCACAAAATTGTTTAATGGATAGAATTCCTTAAACACCTTTTTTGCTTAACACAATTTTTGGGGGAAAGTAACTAGTGTGTCAAACGAGGAATGGGTGAACACGTGGAAGAGATCTGATGATTGATCTGATGTCATCCACATGGTCGCCAACAAATGTTCTGCACAATACATCGGTGCACACTCGTGAGATGAGTATTTTTGGTGGTGCCGCGGTGTCTAAAATTGTGGGATCAAGATGCGTGCGATGCGTGACTCTACTGTATAGTTTGAAATCAAGGCAGTTTGAAGAAATCCAGAATCTATCTTGAGGCCATATCATTTGAGTTTATAGTTACAACCTGGTGTTTCATTGACATTACTTTAGTGGGGGCTGTGACGTGTGGTTCCAATAGCCCAGGGATTTAGTGATGTGTGAAGTATTGCTGCTAAGAATGCTAATATGTAGTGTGAACAAGAAACTTTTATATGTCTTATTGACAAGCTACAATAAAGAAATAATACATTAATTACTTTATAACTGTCTTCCCTCCCTTCCACTTGAAATATATAAACCTTGATTGAGAATATGTACTGTATGGGTGTATGGGTGGCCTAGATTGAAAGATACTAGATTGCAACAACAGCTAGAAGAGACATGAACATGAAATAGTATCAGAATATACGTGGGATGAGATGAGACTACATTAGGGTGCTCCAAAGTAAGGTGAAAGTACAAGGGGAGGAGTAGAGCTTGGTATCATATCTGAGGTGGTGAGGACCAGGCAGGCGGCGCGGAGGCAGTGCATGAAGGCGGTGAGGGAGTGCAGGAGGGGGTTGGGACAGATGGACACGGCAGACACCACCACGTCGGCCGACACACCGGGCGGCACAAAAGCGTTCAGGAGATCCCCAACGGCTGTGTGGTTCACCGTCAGGTCTGGGTTGAGCTGTGTGTGGGAAGAGGAAATCAAAAGAAGCTCACAATACACGAGATAAGTCGAAGTGGCAGACAAGTTATTACCTCCGCCAACGAAGTTGGAGGGAGGTTATGTTTTCACCCCGATCTGTCTGTCTGTTTGTGTTTGTTTGTTAGTGTACAGGATTTCTCGAAAAGTTACGAATAGATTTGGACCAGACTCGGTATACCAAATGTATTTGGTATAAGGAAGAACTGATTTAATTTTGGAGGGAATCTATTCACAACTGTTGCCATGGCAACCAATTTATTAAATATTCGGGCGGACATATGCGCTCATACTGAGTGCATATATATATATATATATGTATATGTATGTATGTATATGTATATATATATGTATATATATGTATGTATATGTATATGT
>JACEEZ010005117.1:57500-60000 GCA_016584305.1 Chionoecetes opilio
ATCTACGTGAAATTTCTCAGAGCAGTCTTATTTTTTTTAGCTATTTGTTGTATTTTAGCATCATCAGCAAACACGAACTAGAATCTAACATCATAAAGAGAATATTTTAATAGAAGGTAGTTATTCGTAACTCATTCCTAGGGGGACAGATACGATATTATATGTATTAGGGTATAATTTAGTTCCGTGATTACTGATAGCTGTTGGTCCTGATCCGCACATTTACACCTAGACCTCATCAAAGAAAGGGTGAATATGCTGCAATAAGTGGCATCTCACTACTTTCATGGGAACTACAAACTGGCTTAGGACTCTTAAAACTTATGAGTCAATCTTGTATTTCAGTTCAATCTCCCCTCATGTAATTCTACAACCCATAATTGAAGACTATCATAAGAACTCTAGAACTACAAACTGGCTTAGGAACCTTATAACCTAGGGGTCAATCTTGTATTTCAGTTCAATCTCCCATCCTGTAATTCTTCCAACCCACAATTGAAGACGATTTTACATAAGAACATAAGAAAATAAGGAAGCTACAAGAGGCCGTGAGACCTACACGAGGTAGTTCCTGTATATTTTACTTACGGAAGGGTACGAGGCTGGCTTGTGTGAGGGGTTGAGGGGGCTGGTTGGCAGTGAGGCATTCCTGGAACTCGATCGACAGGGAATCGGTGGAGTTCGAGTCAGGGTCAAAATCAGGGTCGGGGTCGGGGAACATGCCGGAACACACCTCGTCCCTCTGTGCACACTCGTCATCCTCCACATCATCGCCGCAGCCTAGGTCTAGAAAATTGTGGGTTATTAGGAGTTTGGTTAAGTGGTCTATTCTACGTGCTATTGCTGCGTTAGATCTTCCTGTTTATTCCATTATTCGTCATTGTTTATTGTAGGAAATTTACATAAGAAAATAAGGAAGCAACAAGAGGCCGTGAGACCTACGCGAGGTAGTTCCTGTTACTTAACTCTACCTACATCCACCTCTCTTCCCCATCCATGAATTTATCCAGACTCCTTTTAAGGCTCCCTATAGCTGAATATGAGTTAAAAATATGAAAGTATGAAATTTAGAGTCGACTGGTGCCCCTGTTAATCTTTCTATAAAGATAGGTATAAGTAGGGTTGTCCTTTATTGTACGTACATAAAGGAGAGACAAGGAGGAGTGTCGAGATGGAGAATTAACCCACCAATCTATGCACAGCCCTAACTTTTTGTCGACCTATTTCGTGCCTCCTGACTGCCGTGTAGTAAAAAGAGAGTAAAAAAAAGAGAACATACACTATAAAGATGACTGACCACTTGTCAAGCTACGGCAGGTACATTGAAGACCAAGATTAAGAACTTAAGAGTGACTTGTGTATTTACATTTTTCTTCCCCCTCTTCAGAAAGGGACGTCCTGATTCCGTTTTTTCAAGGCGTTAAACCAGTGCAAGGATCAATGGTTGCTCGTCATTGAGCCATAAGCCTTAACACAAGGCAATAAGCAGCACTTAATCATGCTTACTTTAATGCACAGCCCTTGCCTCTTACGTTTAGTAAATAACTTAGATTATACTAAAGCAGTGGCGTATTTAGGATCTTGAAACATTGGGGGCGTAGCCTAGCTAAGAGATCTTAAAATTTGTATAGGATAATTTTAAATTTATTTATGAGTATAATGAATATAAGAATATAAGAATAAAAAAAATGCACTTAAAAAATTTCACTTTAAAAAAAATGCACTCCACAGAAAAGAAGTGTGTCCCTGACCCTGGGAGAATGCCTGCCACACTGCCAGAAATAGTCAGTGATAAACTAGTGAGAGTGGTGACGAGTGAGGCGGAACTTTGTAACTAAAGTCTACACTTGTTGCGTGATGAAGACTCGAAGACTCATACAGTCATACTAAACATTCATATTTACTGTATTTTATCCCTATTCCCCCTCCCTATCCGGCCCTCCTCTCCCTCTTCAGAGTGGAGGTCATGCAAGCAAGCCCAGAGTCCCCTGCACGCGACAGAGCAGCAAGTCTGCTTAAGAAGTCGCCGTGCAGCTTACCACAGGCTCATAATCTCCGCGCGTCATGGTCATGCACACACGAGGGCAAGTGTAAGTAAAGGTAGGAGTTTTATACTTATTCACATGTGTACAATACCTATCTGTCTGTCTCTACACACACACACACACACACACACACACACTCCGTAGTGTAGTGGTTAGCGCGCTCGTTCACAAGAAAAGTCCCGGGTTCGATCCCCGGGTGGAGTGGAGAAAGATGGGCGGTCTTCTTTAAACCCAAGCCCCTGTCCACCCAGCAGTGAATAGGTACCGGGTGTTAGACGGGGGTTAGTGACCCGCCTCCCGGGGGCATATTCCCGTTTTCTGGAACAGTATGTCTCGCTTACTCTTGAACACGTCAGGTTAGGTGAAGATTTCCTACTGATCGAATAATGTGTAACTTTGTGTGGGAATCACAATGAGGGTATTTTCGAGTAAATCCTATGGTTAGTTTCGGAGCT
>JACEEZ010005117.1:65000-105000 GCA_016584305.1 Chionoecetes opilio
AAGGAAGGAAGGGAGGGAGTAAGGAATGAAGGTAGGAAGGAAGGAAGGGAGGGAGTAAGGAAGGAAGGTAGGAAGGAAGGAAGGGAGGGAGTAAGGAAGGAAGGAAGGAAGGAAGGGAGGGAGTAAGGAAGGAAGGAAGGAAGGAAGGAAGGAAGGAAGGAAGGAAGGAAGTAAGGAAGCAAGGTAGGAAGAAAGGAAGGAAGGTAAGAAGGAAGGAAGGAAGGAAGGAAGGTAGGAAGGAAGGAAGGAAGGAAGGACGGAAATGAAGGAAGGAAGGTAGGAAGGAAGGAGGGAAGGACGGAAATGAAGGAAGGAAGGTAGGAAGGAAGGAAGGAAGGAAGGTAGGAAGGAAGGAAGGAAGGAAGGACGGAAATGAAGGAAGGAAGGTAGGTAGGAAGGAAGGAAGGAAGGAAGGAGAGGGAAGGACGGAAATGAAGGAAGGAAGGAAGGAAGGACGGAAATGAATGAATGAATGAATGAATGAATGATGAAGGAAGGACGGAAATGAATGAATGAATGAATGAAGGAAGGACGGAAATGAAGGAAGGAAGGAAGGAAAGAAGGAAAGGAAGAAAATTAGACTATTACGCATTTTCTCTTTCATTTTTTCTTCTTAAACAGAGCGACATAAGCAGTATTTTTACACCTACTATATTCTTGTCTTAGTGGAACATCTCTAACAAAAATGTGGTTTCAGTTGTAAAAGTTTGTATTAAATTCCTTCCTGCATTCTTTCCTTCCAAAAAATTTCTTCTTTTTTCTTCATTACTCTCCATTCCTCCCATTCTTCTTCTTTCCTTCTTCTTTCTCTTTCCTTCTTCTTTCTCTTTCCTTCTTCTTTCTCTTTCCTTCTTCTTTCTCTTTCCTTCTTCTTTCTCTTTCCTTCTTCTTTCCTTCCTTCCATTCTTTCTTTTTCCTTCTTCTTTCTCTTTCCATTCTTTCTCTTTCCTTCTTCTTTCTTCTTTCCTTCTTCTTTCTCTTTCCTTCTTCCTTCCTTCCATTCTTTCCTTCTTCTTTCCTTCCATTCTTTCCTCCCATTCTTCTTTCCTCCCTTCTATTCTTTCTCTTTCCTTCTTCTTTCCTTCCTTCTTCTCTCCGTCCTCCTTTCTTCTTCTTTACCTCTTTTTCCTGCCTCTCTCCTTCCCTTCTTCTCTCCAGGGCAAATCTTTCTACTCGCATCTTTTTTTTTTTTCCTTTCTTTGTCCTTTCCTCCTTCCTCCCTCCTATTGTTCCACTTCCTACCTTTATCAAACCTCCCTCCTTCCCTCTCTTCCATCATCCCTTCCTCTCTCTTTTCTGTTTCTTAAGTTATTTTTCTTCCTTCCTGATATTATTTTCCTTGCTTCGTACCCTTTCCTTCCTCCTCCTCCTCCTCCTCCTCCTCCTCCTCCTCCTCCTCCTCCTTCTCTTCTTCCTCCATCAAACCCAACACTACTTTCACCTTCTCTTCCCTCCTTGACTCTCTTCATCCCCCCCTCTTCCTTCCTTCCTTCCTTCTTTCTCCCCCTTTCCTTCCTTCCTTCCTCCCTCCTTTTTCCAAGTTTTCAAGAGTCTCCTCCTCCAACCACACGCTTCTCAAGATCGTGTGTGTGTGTGTGTGTGTGTGTGTGTGTGTGTGTGTGTGTGTGTGTGTGTGTGTTTATGGCTTTGATATGTAAAGGCCGGATAAAGTCAGCCAGAGACAGAGATTCACACACACACACACCACACACACACACACACACACACACACACACACACACACACAAACAACACACACACATACACACACACACACACAGAGAAACCTCCACGTAAATGTAAATGACAGGCAGGAAGGGAAGTGTCGAGGGTGGAAAGAAAGAGAGGAGAGGGAAAGAAAGAAAGAAAAAGAGATGAAAAAAAGAAAAAAGAAAAGACGAAGAGTGACAGCAGAACTATCTAGAGCAAACTATCTAGAGCAGCGTTCTTCAAACTTTTTCCATCGGGACCCAGTTTGATTTTATGCATTACATTCACGACCCTAATACACCTCTACGACCTCTGTAGCTGCTTTCTCTTTCCGATGTGTTGTTTTTTTGACAATTACATACATACATATGCATATAAATCTACATACATATATACATACATACATACATGCGTCTATGTATTCAAAATAATTGCATATGTTTGAGTGTGCCAATGTAAATTATATCTATTAAAAGTATTTAAGAAATATGTAGAAGTGCTCTGTAAATTGTAACTACGTAAGTACACTCTCAGAAATAAGGGGTATATTAAGGGTCGAATTGTTACATCGCACCATCACTACCCTTTTTAAACCCTATGTCCAGGCTGGAGGGTAGATGCTGCTGATTATACCCTTCATCTACCCTTTATCTACTCTTTTTAGACGAGAGGCTTGAGAAAGGGTATATTTGGGGTTGGAAAAGGGTATATTTAGGGTTGAAAAAGGGTATATTTGTAAGGGTAGAAAAAGGGTAGCAGTATTTCATCACTACAAACACCTTTTCTACCCTTTTCCTACCCTTCTTTTCTAAGAGTGTAGAGAAAAATAGTATTAATTGATTGACAAGTGAAAATTATGCGTACAAGTCCTGCCTTCTCCCATCAGCATTCCCTCTTTCTCTATCTCTCTTATTAATGCATTTCACATTTTGATTATATAATTATCAGTTTACGATGTGGCGACCCACTGAGCCAAGGCTTGCGACCCAGTATTGGGTTGCGACCCGTACTTTGAAGAACCCTGATCTAGACCTCTCTCTCTCTCTCTCTCTCTCTCTCTCTCTCTCTCTCTCTGCCCTTCCTTCCTTCACGACGAACTTCTCCCTTCCCTCCATCCTTCCCTCCACTCTCCTTCTCTCCCTTGACACAATCCAGGCTTTGAAAGGAGAGACACTACTGAAATGCCTTTGGGCCTTACCCTAAACCGCTCTGACACCAGCCCCCCCTTCTCTCTCTCTCTCTCTCTCTCTCTCTCTCTTCTCTCTCTCTCTCCTCTCTCTCTCTCTCTCTCTCTCTCTCTCATTCACATTCCTCCTTTGTCCTGTTTTCTCTTCTATATCCTGATCTTTTCTGTTACACTTTATCTTATTTATATTCCTTCCTTTATCCATCCTGCATCCTTTTCTTTCTCATAATCTTCAATTTTCTTATTCTCATAAAATCCTCTATTTTTTTCTCATAAAACTCTTCGTTATCTTCCTATTTTCAGCCTTTCTCCTTAAATTCATGTATCCTCCTCCTCCTTTCTTCCTCCTTCGTCTCCTCCTCCTCCGTTTTCCATCCTTTCTCTTTAAATTCCTGTATCCTCCTCCTCCTCCTCTCCTTTCTCTTTAAATTCCTCTATCCTCCTCCTCCAAGTCCTGCCTCTCGCTTCCCTTCCAACAAACTCCATTCAAGTAGCTAAACCCGAGAAATTACTCTGGATTCCGCCAAGAAGCCCGCGGGAAGGAACGGTCGGGTCGGCTAGGAAAGTGGCGGCCAGATAATATTAGCAACTTTGGGCAAATCTTCCACTTTACTCTCTTCACTATAACCACTTTCATGCCGCTACCACACCATAACCACTATTTAGCAGCTACCTCCACCTCCTATAATGCTCTCTGCTGCTGCTACTGTAAATAAGAGTACTATAAACTAACGCATCCTCGAGTTATGTACTGCTAATGATGATTGAGATTTGGGCTAATATCTCCGCCACTTGTTCCTACTATCTGTATGCTACTTCGTAAATGATCTACTACTACTATTATCCGCTATCTATAACGTTCGTAACTGATATTACTATTAGAAAAGTGACAATTATACTACTACTACTATCTACTACTACTACTATCACCATCTCCATCACACATTTTTCCTCCCACTTTTCCCGTGAACCAAGTTTTTTTTCATGATTTTGAGCGATTTCAGCTATGATAATGATGATGATGGTAAAAAAAAGTACCTGTTTTGTTGTTTCCATCTATTACCAGCATACAGAACAGGTAGGATCATTATTACACAAAACAAGTGAATACCCTCTAAACACTGAAAGACTCTAAGTGATTCTAAAAAAATGAAAGTGGTGTTTATATAATGATAAAGGCAAGACCACCACCACCACCACCATCACCACCAACACCCCTCCCTTTCCCACTGTCCACCATCACCACCAACACCAACACCCCCTCCCCTTCCCCACTTTCTACCATCACCACCAACACCAACACCCCCTCCCCTTCCCCACTTTCTACCATCACCACCAACACCAACACCCCCTCCCCTTCCCCACTTTCTACCATCACCACCAACACCAACACCCCCTTCCCCACTGTCCACCATCACCACCAACACCAACACCCCCTCCCCTTCCCCACTGTCCACCATCACCACCAACACCCTTCCCCACTTCTCCCCCACACCATCTTATCTTCTGAAAAAGCCCCCCTCCCTCTTGAATCCCCAGCCCTCTACTGTTTTTCCCCTCCTATAAGTGTGTATGTGGGCGTGTTTTTTCTTGCTTTTTATTTTAATATTTCCAAGCTTACCCTCATTCCTGTGTCCTGCGGCGCCTCTCTACTCCTCCTCCTCCTCCTCCTCCTCCTCCTCCTCCTCCTCCTCCTCCTCCTCTCCTCTCTCTTCTTCCTCCTCCTCCTCCTCAGTCACCACTACATCTCCTTATCCTCCTTCTATCGGCTTTTTTCCTCCTTCTCCTCCTCTTCTTCCACTATTATATGTCTCCTGCACCTCCTTAGGCCCCCTCCTCCTCCTCCTCCTCCTCCTCCTCCTCCTCCTCCTCTTCCTCTTCTTCCTCCTCCTCCTCTTCTTTATCCGCTCTTCCATCCTTTTAAAAAACGGGACAACTTTTGAGAGAGAGAGAGAGAGAGAGAGAGGAGAGAGAGAGAGAGAGAGAGAGAGAGAGAGAGAGAGAGAGAGAGAGAGGATAAGGACATACTCTCTCCACCTCTCTCACTCAACTCACTCACTGCTTCACACACTCATCTCATCCTTTGATCTTGTTCTTGGTGAAGAGTTCATCAGGACTTTTTTTTTTTTTCTCTCTCTCTCTCTCTCTCTCTCTCTCTCTCTCCTCTACTCTATATACGTTGCAGGGTTATGAAAAGTAAACAAAAGGTTAAACAAAGCGAAGTATGATAAAAATATGATAAAAATAAGAACGGTTTGTCCCTCCGCTTCCCCCCCCTAAAACATACTCATTATTCTCGCCTTTTTTTTCGTTTTTTCTACATTTTTCCTTCTTTCCCTCTTTGAGTTCTTTGTTTTCTCTTCCCCTTCCTCTATTTTTATCCGGATTATCACTTATCTTCTCTTGCTTCTCACTAATGATTCCAGTGTTTTTATCTTAATTATTTTATTTCTGGTGTTTTTTGGGTTACGTTTGTGTTAAGTCGTTTTTTTAATCTGTCGTGCTTGCATCATTATCATCATCAGTATCAGAAGTCTGGGTGCACACACACACACACACACACACACACACACACACACACACACACACACACACACACACACACACACACAGATAGACACCCACACACACGCAGACACCCACACACACACAGACACCCACACACACACTCACACACACACACAAAGTGCCTTCCGATGTCCTATTCCTTCTTTGGTGAATGAAAAGAGAGAGAGAGAGAGAGAGAGAGAGAGAGAGAGAGAGAGAGAGAGAGAGAGAGAGAGAGAGAGAGAGATTCAGTTTATTATAAGATACCACGTCGCCTTTAGTAAGGGTGGTAAAGTACACTTCTATTTATTATATGACTGGCTGATCTCTCTCTCTTCTCTCTCTCTCTCTCTCTCTCTCTCTCTCTCTCTCTCTCTCTCTCTCTCTCTCTCTCCACCATGAATGATAAATCAATCACGTATGTTGCCTGAAGATTAATTAATCTCAAGAAAGGAGAGGAAGAGGAGAAGAGGAGGAGGAGGAAGCGGTGGTGATTGTGGAGGAGGAAGACTCAGACTTGGTGAAAGGAGGGGATGATGATGATGATGATGATGATGATGATGATGATAATGATAATAATTACTATAATGATAACGAGTCTAGGTTAAGATGAAAATTAAGATGTGAGGATAGAAGATGATGAACAATCCAAATAGGGAATTTAAGAGAGGAGAGAGCAGGGGAAGAGCATTAAGAGCAGAGAGAGAGATCGAGACCGTTAAAATTTCATATTACACCATTACAATCTATAATATAAGCAAAAGTGTGTCTGTTGTGTGTCCGCTGATTAGGTGGGCGACCTGTGTGACGCAATCCCATCATATGGCACAGTTGGAGCGGGTCGGCAGGGAACATTTAGCGTACTTAGGGGATGAGTCGAGCACTTTTCTGTTTTTTTTAGTAGCTATTAGCGAGAATGTGAAAAAGTGGGTTGCGAGGAATTGAGGAGAACTGGTGAGGGTGATGGGTAATGGGTGAGTGAATGGGTGTGTGGTGATGGGTAAGGCGTTAATACATACATTTCTACATCCATGAATTCAGGAAAGTTAGAAGGGGCTATCTGGAGAGTCTGTGTTTGGTGGGCCAAACACAGGTGGTGGGCCGAAGGCCCACCAATAGCCCTCCGCAGGAGCTAGCCAAAAAGTCCGCCCGGAGGTCGGCTTTGCGGCTAGTGAAACATAAATGAAAAAACAGAAAAAAACGGACATTAACAAAGCATTAATGTCTTTATATCAAATAATACAACAAACTTTCAATGGGAAAACTTAGTGGTGGGAGAAGGGAGAGAAAAAATGGGAGAGGAGATGAGGGAGAGAGAGAGAGAGAGAGAGATAGAAAGATGAGGAGTTGAGGACAATGAGGAGACATTAATCTATCTCAACTCTTCACCTCTCTCTCATAGCGACACGAGTCTAGAGTCTAAACCCAATAACACCAAATAATATGCTCAGTACGGGGCGCCTCCGAAGCAGAGAGAGAGAGAGAGAGAGAGAGAGAGAGAGAGAGAGAGAGAGAGAGAGAGAGAGAGAGAGAGAGAGAGAGAGAGAGAGAGAGAGAGAGAGAGAGAGAGAGAGAGAGGGGATGTGGTAGCCTGCCGGAGCTGCGTCAGTGTCGGTGGAGCAGCGGGCAAGGGAGGGTCGTCACCACCACCTTCTTGGACTCTCATTCGACTCCTCCTCGGGGCGCGCGGCGGACTAGTGGCGTGCGGGAAAAAAACACGAGAAAAAATGAAAAAAGAAAATGCTAACTACCGGTACTAATTTTTCTAATCTTTCCTTCCCTTCTACTTTTTCATTCTTTCTCATCTCCTTTTCTTCCTCCTCCGCGATCTTCCTTGCCTCCTCCTCCTCCTCAGTGAACAATCGCTCATTTGAACTCCGCTAAAGACGTGACTAAGAACGATAATAAGAAAGGAAGGAATAAGAATAGGAGTGAGGAAAGGATAGACAGAAGAGACAAAGAGGAGTAAAGAGGGAGGAAGAAAGACTTTAAAGAAAGCGTTATGAAGACCTCAAGTTTTTGGATTTCTCTTCAGAGCGATTACTGAGCTGCCAAGGTGAGTGGTGGTGGTGGTGTGTGTATTCATCTAGTTGTATTTTACAGGGCCAGAGCAACGCTCGTATGGCCCCGTCTCCATATCAACATTTATTTTTCTCATTCATCTTTAGTGTTGGCCACCCCGGGAGGCGGGTCACAAACCCCCGGCTAACACCCGGTACCCATTCACTGCTGGGTGGACAGGGGCTCGGGTTTTAAGAAGACCGCCCGTCTATCTTCGCTCCGCCCGGGGATCGACCCCGGGACTTCTCGGTTGTGAGCCGAGCGTGCTAACCCTTACACTACGGAGTTCCCTTGTGGAAGTGTGTGTGTGTGTGTGTGTGTGTGTGTGTGTGTGTGTGTGTGTGTGTGTGTGTGTGTGTGTGTGTGTGTGTGTCATCGAGTCTATGGAACGAAACAATAGGAGAAGAAAAAAAAAGGAAACGGGTAATGGAGAAAAGATTGATCAAAATTGCTAAAAAAACGCATAAAAATCAAATAAAAAACATTCATAAATTTCGTGATCAAACGCAACGGATGCAAATTTCAACGAGAAAAAATAAATACACAAAAATCAAAACCAACTAATAAACAAATAAATAAATCAGATACAATATTTTTTTCCCGGATTTCAGTGTCGAGGATTTTCAGTACAATTTACAAACCTACATAAATACATACAAACCTACATAAATACATACAAACCTACATACATACATACAAACCGACATACATACATACAAACCTACATACATACATACAAACCTACATACATACATACAAACCTACATACATACATACAAACCTACATACCTACATACATACAAACCTACATACATACATACAAACCTACATACATACATACAAACCTACATACATACATAAAACCTACATACATACATACAAACCTACATACATACATACAAACCTACATACATACATACAAACCTACATACATACATACATACATACAGAGGATAATTGGGCATCATTATCTTCACAAGTGGCGACGTGAAAAATAGAAATAATTAGTGTTACCTTCATATCTTTCTTTTGTCTCTTCAAACAGCCAATATTAGCTCCTCTTCTTCTTCTTCCTCCTCCTCCTCTTCCTCTCATAGCTTCTTCAGTCCATTCTTCTCTTCCTCTTTCATTATCTCTTTTTATAATCATCTGCTTTTTCCCTTCTTTCATTTCTTCCTCTTGTTCTGTCTACTCTTCATTTCTCTTGACCTGTGTGGAGGAAGAGAAAAAAAGGCTGAAGAAAGAAAGATCAAGGAGTAAAATGATAATAATGATAATGCTGACACATAATAATAATAATAATAATAACAGTAACATGAATAATAATAATAACAATAACAGTAACAATAATAATAATAATAATAACAATACAATACAGTAACATGAATAATAATAATAATAACAATAACAGTAACAACAATAATAATCATAATAATAACAATAACGGTAACAATAATAATAATAATAATAATAACAATAACGGTAACAATAATAATAATAATAATAATAATAACAATAACAGTAACAACAATAATAATCATAATAATAACAATAACGGTAATAATAATAATAATAATAATAATAACAATAACGGTAACAATAATAATAATAATAATAACAATAACGGTAACATGAATAATAATAATAGTAATGACAATAACGGTAACATGAATAATAATAATAATAACAATAACAATAACAGTAACAACAATAATAATACTAATAATAACAATAACGGTAACAATAATAATAATAATAATAATAACAATAACGGTAACACGAATAATAATAATAATAACAATAATGACAAGAATGACCCGGTAATACAAAAGTAAAAAAAAGCTATAACAAAAACGATTACATTGTTGTGACGTCAAAATAATAATAATAATAACAATAATGACAAGAATAATACAAAAGTTTAAAAAAATCAGCTTAAAAAAAACGCAGGTAATAATAATAATAATAATAATAATAATAATGACAAGATTTCACACAAAGCTAAAAAAAAAAAAAAAAACCTAGACAAACGAATTTATTGTTATGACGTCAGCAGCCTGGTCAGCCAATCAAATGAGCGCCTGTGTCAGCCAATCGCAGACTTCCGTAGGAGAAAGGCTAGACCAATCAGGTGGCAGGAATCTTTCGAGGGGAAGAATAGGTATCATGTGACTGAAATTATCTACCTAACTGACCTATTGAGAGAGAGAGAGAAGAGAGAGAGAGAGAGAGAGAGAGAGAGAGAGAGAGAGAGAGAGAGAGAGAGAGAGAGAGAGAGAGAGGAGAGAGAGAGAGAGAGAGAGAGAGAGAGAGAGAGAGAAGAGAGAGAAGAGAGAAAAAAAAGAGAGAAAAAGAGAAACAGTCAAGACCCTAACAGAGAAAAATAACATAATCACTTAATGAATTGTGGAAGGAAGCCAAGCGTGAGACTGATAGATAGAGGGAGAGAGAGGGAAAGGGAGAGAGGGAGAGGGAGAGAGAGGGAGAGAGAAAGGGAGGAAGAGAGACGGATGGCAGCAATTGGGAGTGGAAAATTGCAGAGGAAGTAGGAAAAAGTTGAATTGAGAGAGAGAGAGAGAGAGAGAGAGAGAGAGAGAGAGAGAGAGAGAGAGAGAGAGAGAGAGAGAGAGAGAGAGAGAGAGAGAGAGAGAGAGAGAGAGAGAGAGAGAGAGAGAGAGAGAGAGAGAGAGAGAGAATTTTGATATAAATGTAAAACTTACCATGGATAAAAGCAAAAAATAGAATAGGAAAGGCAAAGAAATTTAAAAGAAACATAGAAAGGAAGGCAGAGAACAAGGAGGGAGGAAGGGAGGAAAGAAAAAATAAAAGGAAAATAGTGAAACGAAAAATAACAAAAATCAAAATCAAAAAGGTCAAATCATATAAAGAAAAGACAGGAAAGAGAAATTTAAAGTGATAAAGACACCAAAAATCTCACTACTCTATTCCTTTTGTCTGATTTGCATAATCCACAGCAATTTTTTCTCTTATAACTATTCTAAACATCTTCTGGTTAATATATTCATGTAATCACCTACCAGCGTGTGTGTGTGTGTGTGTGTGTGTGTGTGTGTGTGTGTGTGTGTGTGTGTGTGTTGCTTTAGAGGTGAAAGAGCAAGGTAGCACAGGCCTTAATGACTTGTTTTATGTATGTGTGTGTGTGTGTGTGGTGTGTGTGTGTGTGTGTGTGTGTGTGTGTGTGTGTGTGTGTGTGTGTGTGTGTGTGTGTGTGTGTGTGTGTGTGTGTGTGTGTGTGTTACCTGCGAGACTGCCGAGTTAGGACAGGTGAGCAGTGAGCTAATTAGGCCTGAGAACGTAATTAGACACCTGACGAGAGAGAGAGAGAGAGAGAGAGAGAGAGAGAGAGAGAGAGAGAGAGAGAGAGAGAGAGAGAGAGAGAGAGAGAGAGAGAGAGGTTTGTATAAGATTATAATTCTACATCTTATAAAAAAAGAATAGTGTAAACTTTACAAAAATTTCCATATCAATGTAAAAAAAATTCCCTTTGTTTATTTTTTTCTTTCTTCTTCGTCAGCATGAGTGACAGCAGCTGGGCGGCGGCAGCCATGGGGCGTGTGATGATCCTTCTGCTGCTGCTGCTGACGATACTATGGTAAGTATGCCTCTCTCTCTCTCTCTCTCTCTCTCTCTCTCTCTCTCTCTCCCAAACTCATTTCCATGGCCACATTATTCACTCGTTTCATCACTGTCACCTACATTCTAAAATTGCGTTCAGAAAATTCCTTGTCAAATAACCCTACGACACACACACACACACACACACACTACAGCAGGCAAGCCATACCATAGCCCGCAAAAAATAACTTATGTGTTTGCTCCGATCATTAATCACGTGAACGCCGGATTGTACAATAAGTAAAGCGATAAGTATTGGCTGAAATAGGGATTTTTAATCATTGTAACTGAAAACTGACTACAGATTCGTGTTCAGCATGCCCGAAAACTCTTAGGAACAAATTTTCAAACAAATCTATTTTTCAAAACATTTAGCAATTTTTTTAAGGGGTATGAAATAGGGACTTCTAATCATTGTAACTGAAAATGGACTCCAGATTCGTGCTCATCATGCCCAAAAGCTGCTAGGAACAAAATTTCAAGCAAATCTATTTTTCAAAAAATATTGAAAATTTAGCAATATTTCTTGAAAAATAGATTTGCTTGAAAATTTGTTCCTAGCAGTTTTTGGGAATGATGAACACGAATCTGGAGTCAGTTTTCAGTTACAATGATTAGAAGTCCCTATTTCAGCCAATTCACAATGACATGATATTTCCAGATATTCCTTAAAAATCACAAATTAGACAAAACTTACAAGACACAAAAATATGATTGGCATTGCTAGATTAATCATTACTTGACAACCATGAGGTGTTTTGATAAGCCGATTACTGCATCATGTAGAACACCTCAACATGAACCTTTGTTACTTGGATAAGTTTTTTTTCTACGAATCATAGTTTTGCGGCAAAATAACAAAAACCTGATCGTCGTCAATTTTGGAATGTTTTTGAGCAGCCAGAAATCCGAAATATTTTTTTCGGTAGATAATTGGAAATGCCGGGGATACAATTGTAGATCCATCCATTTACAATAACTTTTGATGGGTAAGTGTTGCTGTGTGAAAAACAAGTTGCGAACGCGTTATAGTAAATATTTTAAGTTTATAATTCAGAAACCGTTCATGATAGGTCAGTGTAGAGTACCTTCAATAATATATATATATATATATATATATATATATATATATATATATATATATATATATATATATAATATATATATATATATATATATATTATATAAAGATATCAGTGTTATCATATATAAAGTATATATATATAATCCTATATAAGAGTATAATATATATAGAGTATTATATATTATATAACAGGAACTACCTAGTCAGTGTTCGCCATCTCAGTGTAGGGAAGGTTATCTAACTCTATATGATTTCCACGCATAGTAATATATCATACTTCTAGTTTAAACCAGTTTTACTTTGAAAATAGCAAGTTAGACTGAACCTAAGAACAAAAAATAGAAATTGTGTATGTGTGTGTATTCACCTAGTTGTATTTTACAGGGCCTGAGCAACGCTCGTATGGCCCCGTCTCCATATCAATTTTTTTTATCATTCATCCTTAGTGCTTAGGGTTGGCCGAAGCCACCACCCCGGGAGGCGGGTCACAAACCCCCGGCTAACACCCAGCACCCATTCACTGCTGGGTGGACAGGGGCTCGGGTTTTAAGAAGACCGCCCGTCTGTCTTCGCTCCGCCCGGGGATCGAACCCGGGACTTCTCGGTTGTGAACCGAATGTGCTAACCGCTACACTACGGAGTTCCCCCGTGTGTGTGTGTGTGTGTGTGTGTGTGTGTGTGTGTGTGTGTGTGTGTGTGTGTAGGGAGGTATATGCTAACTTATGAGTATGATAGAAGCATTACAAGGTGAACTAGGGGGGGGGGGGGCACTCAGTAGAGCGCATACCTCCGCCCGAATATTTCATCAATTGGTTGCATGATATATATATATTTATATATAGATGCACTCAGTATGAGCGCATGCCTCCGACCGAATATTTCATCCATTGGTTGCCATGGCAACAGTTGTCAATAGATTTCATCCAAAATTAAACCAGTTCTTCCTTATACCAAATAGACTTGGTATACCGAGTTTGGTCCAAATCTATTCGTAACTTATCGCGAAATCCTGTACACTAACAAACAAACAGACAGACAGACAGACAGACAGACAGATCGGGGTGAAAACATAACCCCTCCAACTTCGTTGGCGGAGGTAAAAATATGTGTGGGTGTATAATCTAATCTTTAAGTAGTAAGAAATTGATGGTTTATGAGTTCGTATGTGTATATGTTCTATTGTAATCTGTATTGTTATTATTATTAACATGTGGTTTTGTAAGTGTGTGTATTTATAATTATAGTATAAATACGATGGTTTTGGTGAGTACATGTAATACAATATGTGCTGTTTTGGCATGTTTGAGTGACTTATTATTGTGTGGAGGGGCTAGAGGTAACCATCGGATAATTCGGACTTTTGGCTAATTCGACCCAGGTCTCCCCTCAATTAGTTCGAATTAGAGAGAGTTTACTGTAGTAAATAAATGTTATAAATAGTGCAAAGTGAAAAGTGAATTAACTGTGCGTTCCGGTAGCAGCCGATAAGATTCCGATGCCATTAACAGATTTGAGTAAGGCGATGAAACACAGGTTCGCTTAGCATTAGCCCGATTAACTCACACACACACACACACACACACACACACTTGTTTTTCTCTTGTTTGTTTTGTTTAGAGGATAATGCCTCAGAGCCATAGTGATCTACCGCTGCTGCATATTAGTGTTGGCCGAAGCCACCACCCCGGGGGGGGGGGGGGGGGGGGGTTACAAACCCCCGGCTGGCACCCGGTACCCATTCACTGCTGGGTGGACAGGGGCTAGGGATTTAAGAAAGACCACCCATCTATCTTTCGCTCCGCCCGGGGATCGAACCCGGGACTTCTCGGTTGAAAGCCGAGCGTGCTAACCACTACACTACAGAGTTCCACACACACACACACACACACACACACACACACACACACACACACACACACACCAAAACGTACTCATGGATTCTTCTTAAAAAAAAAATAAATGCGATTGGACGAAAAAAAAAAAGTTCACTACAATATAATTACGAATTGAACATAAGCGTAAAAATATTTCTTCGCAGCAGCCAAATCCAGCTAAATACAATACAAGGGTTTAATTTACCTTATATAAAAGTGCAGGAATATCAGAGGTTTTTCAGCGTAGTGATAATTAAACTCTCATAAACATCACAAAACACACGAAGACATTAACAAAACGACAGATAATAATAATACCCTGTACACTCAGAAATAAGGGGTATATTAAGGGTAGAATTGTTACATCGCACCATCACTACCCTTTTTAAACCCTATGTCCAAGCTGGAGGGTAGATGCTGCCGATTATACCCTTTATCTACCCTTTTTAGACGAGGGTTGCAAAAGGGTATATTTGCGTCGATCCGAAAGGGTATATTTGTAAGGGTAGAAAAAGGTAGCAGTATTTCATCACTACAAATACCCTTTTTCTACCCTTTTTTTCTAAGAGTGTAGAGAAAGGAAGATCGTAAACATAAACCACTTTCTTTGAACTAAATCAAGTGCTCTTTTATGGTTCTTCTACATGAAAATATAACAAATAAAGAGTTCCTATATACGTAATGGCAAGCAAAGTGACAAGTGAATTAAAAACCATAAAATAACTAAAAACCATAAAAAAAAAACGAAAGGAAATTATGTGGTTTACGAAACGAGTCAGTAAATTACGAAGGATAACTGATTTTCCATTCCACATTATCTGCACCCATGATATAGCCCGGGAGGTGCGTCGCCTTTACCCAGCGGTGTCATTAGAGGGTCGGTGAGGCTTTATACACTGCGGCAATAAAAGGTAATATGATAAGCTCTCTGAATGCACCTCCACAACTGCGCTTTCCCTTTGTAAACTGAGATTCCCTGAGGTAGAATTCTAATATCGTTCATTTATCTCTTTTGTTAAGTGTTCATTTATATAATTTAGGAACAGGTTAATGAGGGTGTGTGTGCAGTCTCTCTCTCTCTCTCTCTCTCTCTCTCTCTCTCTCTCTCTCTCTCTCTCTCTCTCTCTCTCTCTCTCTTGCCTTAAGCCATACGATCTCTTCTATCCATTTACCAAGCTCTCCTTTCTCTTACTTCCTGCTTCTGTACCTCCTCTGACCTCTCCCTTTACTCCATATTTTCCCCGACTTCCTCCTCTCCCAATGTAAGAAAATTAGGGTTGAGTCTAGTCCACACGATTTACAGAAATATTACTGAATCCTCTACTACTATTACTACTACTACTATTACTACTATACTACTACTACTACTACTACTACTACTACTACTACTACACTACTACTACTACTACTACTACTACTACTACTACTACTATACTACTACTACTACTACTACTACTACTATTTTACTACAATATACCTCCACCGCCTCTACTACTACTATTACTACTACTATTACTACTACTATTACTATTACTACTACTACTACTACTACTACTACTACTACTACTATTACTACTATACTACTACTACTACTATCAATATTCTTCAAATTATATCTTATTAATCATCGGTGACTAATTATTATATCAAATTAACTTCATTCGCCATCCGAGTCCGAGAACAAGCTCTTCTCAATTGCGGAAACTTGCCCGTAGTCAATGCTAATTGTTATCTTACTTAACTTAATAAGACAGGTGTGAATTCGATGTCTAACTAACTTAAGGTGATGATAAGGAAGTGTGTGCATCAAAGTGGTTCTCTGTTTGCCTGTCTGTGTCTGTCTGTCTGTGTCTGTCTGTCTGTCTGTCTGTCTCTATCTTCTTGAATGTCTCAGCCACAGAAGTCAATGGAAACCTAAACTTTCTGCATCCCATTTCACACACACACACAGAGAGAGAGAGAGAGAGAGAGAGAGAGAGAGAGAGAGAGAGAGAGAGAGAGAGAGAGAGAGAGAGAAGAGAGAGAGAGAGAGAGAGAGAGAGAGAGAGATAGAGAGAGGAGAGGGAAGAGAGAGAGGAGAGAGGGGGGGGAGGAAAAACAGTAAAGTTCTCTCACGACAAACTGAGAACGAACCACCAAAAAACTATTATTTTCTTCCCTTAATCTTTAAGCGCTCCTCCGCTACTTCTCCCCCTCCCTCTCCCTCTCCCCCCCTTCTGCAAACCATCCCAAGCGCATATGTGTGTGTGTGTGTGTGTGTGTGTGTGTGTGTGTGTGTGTGTGTGTGTGTGTGTGGTGTGTGCGTGCGTGCGTGGTGTGTGTGTGTGTGTGGTGTGGTGTGTGTGTGTGTGTGTGTGTGTGTTGTGTTGTGTGTGAATGACCTCTGTTTCTTTTTCTTGTTCTCTTATTACAGTGAGTGGCGAGAGGGAAGTGTAACAAGGAATTAAAAAAGAAACCGTGTCTAAAGTATATATTTAGGTTAATGTAAAGACGAACTCCGTAAAAAAATATAGGAAAAAATAGAAAAAAAGTGAAGTTTAATGAAATGTGTAAAAAATAATTGGCGGAAACATTTGAAAACGGTAACAAAATGCGACACGTATTAACTACATAGACTTTTCTTATTATCAATATTTCAACACACACACACACACACACACACACACACACACACACACACACACACACACACACATACACACACACTGGAAAGAAAGCCTGGATAAATGTAGATATGGAGACAGAACCACACGAATGTAGCTCAGGCCCTGTAAAACACAACTAGGTAAATACAACTAGATAAACACAACTAGGTAAATACAACTAGATAAACACACACACACACACACACAACCACACACACACACACACACACACACACACGCATTCACACCCTATCTTTTCTACCTCCCGCAGCGGCCCTGTCGTCAGCGCCTCAGGAAGTTTCAGGCAGCGAGAGAAGCAAATCATCGACGAAATCATCGGACCCGCAAATTACGACAAGAGGATCCGGCCGGCGGGAGCCAACGACACGGGTGAGTCCCCAGCGCGGCGCCCTATGCGTTATGTAAGCCCCTGCATCATCCAGTGTCTCTCTGTAAGCGTTATTATTATCATTTTTTCACGTTGGAGCCTATAACGCCTGTAGGCTATTATTATTAGTTTTTCCTTGCGGGCTCAGGTGGACGGTCCTGCACAACCGAAAGTAATAGTAATAACAATTATGTATGCTTAGTTTTGAATAATATTGTGCATGTACCTACAATACATTTCCAGAGTATTAAGGCATGACATAAAACGTAATTACATCTAAACTCATTATAAAGTATAGATGGATCTACCTTGGATGGATGGATTAACGAGCCCACGGAAGGGATTGAATTCGGTGGAAACTTTTAACCAAGTCGAATATTTTAGTTGCCACCTTGTTACGATGTTAGTGATGCTATAGAGTGACGCCCTAAGCTACCTTCACGCTGCCCTCTACACTATAGATGCTGGAAAGACGGCCGACTTTACCGCAGGGAAAGTGCCGAGGCGACGCAGTATCGGCCCACCAAACATATCATATCATATCGTATCAAACCATGAAAGATATACTCGAAACGTAAAGTGAAGGAGAAAATCTGCGAATCATTATTATTATTATATGTTATATAGAGTCGCTGCATTTCATGAGTTTTGGCTGAAAGATTTGACGGCCGGATACACTTCCTGAGATGTAGCTCTTTCCATATATCCGGGTTTAGGATTGGCCCTGGATTATGCTGGTTTGCACCCTCAGTGGCTGGGTTTTAAGCTGTAATTCTGCACATAATAATTCCGCTCAAAATATCTATCCTAATTACGTTCGCACACAAGCCCTGGAGCATGTGTGTCCTGCGTCTGACGGCATTCCCATTACTAGTCCAAACATAACCTAGATATATTCACCCTCATTCCCAAAGGCTGATGTCATCAATGTCTGGTGATGAGAGCTCGTTTACCACTGTCCTCCTGCTTTGAAACTTCACGTATTTAATCTTTTTGATATTTGACTTTAATCCCTGCGTACATTAATGTAGTGCCTATCAAGTTGTCAAGAAAGAAAAAAATACAGCTATTTCTAGTTTTTCGATGGGGAATTAATCAAAATTTTTCAAAGAATCCTTTTGCATCATGAGTCACTTCTAAAAGTTTTCTGTCGCTTTTACTTTACCACAATGATTTCTAGTCATTTTTGAATCACTTGAATGAATATCTGATTATTCATTAATTCTCTACCTAAAACAACTCAACTCATGAATCCATCGTATAAAATCTAGGACATTACACGTCCCTTTGACCCAAAAATGATTCACAAACCTCCTAATTAGTCACTGAGGTCGTACGTCTCCATTAAATATATCTTAACCAATCGAGAAGTCACCTGAGTCACAGTTCGCATCCCTTTAGTCACCCTATTACAGTGAGTCGCCGTATTAGAGGAGTTTACTGGAGTTAATCAGAATCCTTGCATCACTCCACTAACCCTTCAGTCACTTGAGGACACACGTAGCAAAGGACCCTCAGATACCCACTACCTGTTCCTTCCCTTCCCACAGTCCTATTATTGACTCCATTTACTTTCCTTTCTTACCACAAACTGTTCTTTTCGTTCCCTTTCAATGTTTTCTTTACATTTTTCCTACACATACACACACACACACACACACACACACACACACACACACACACACACACACACACACACACACACTCACACCCATAGTCTTTTCCCGCAGGTCCAGCCGTGGTGCACATTAACATCATGATCAGGAACGTACAGACGATCTCCGACGTGAAGATGGTGAGTGTAGGGATGGGGAGGGCAGGAAGGAAGGGGGGGAGGAGGGAAAGGCGGAGGGTAAGGCTGAGAGAGAGAGAGAGAGAGAGAGAGAGAGAGAGAGAGAGAGAGAGAGAGAGAGAGAGAGAGAGAGAGAGAGAGAGAGAGAGAGAGAGAGAGAGAGAGAGAGAGAGAGAGAGAGAGAGAGAGAGAGAGAGAGAGAGAGAGAGAGAGAGAGAGAGAGATGGAAAGTGAATTAGTGTGAAAATGATTGGAGGAAGTGCTAAAAAAATTGAAGAAAAAAAGTCAGTCAGGACTATTAACGAATTATAAAAGTTTTACAGACGCTGAAAAAATGCCTTATGATCTTACTCAAGTGTTGGACTGCACTCTTCTAAATTAACTTACTTGTACGACAGAAAAAAAATAGTAGTATAATAAAAGCCTCCTCCCCACCCATCCATCCATCCAAAGAGAGCAATACCGAAGTTGTACGGTAAATAAATAACAATAAATTTAGGATCGAAAAAGCAGCATGAAAGTCACGTAGAAAGATGAGAATGCCGAGAAATAAAAGTACAGGATTGTGAAGAACGGGTATACATGTAGGCACAGTGTATAGAAAGAGAAAGAGAAAGAAAGAGAGGAGAAGGGATATACAGCATATAGGAAAAGAGAGAATGGGTGAAATGGAAAGAGAAAGGAAAAAAAGAGGAAAGAAAAAAGAAAGAATAAATAAATGGATGATGAATGAAGGAAGAGGAAGGGGAAATGGACACAGGAGAGGATAACTATAAATAAAGAGTAGGGACTGAAAGGGAAGAAAGGCGAGCGGAATATATAGGAATAGACTAGTAAAAGGGAGGAGAGGAGAGAGAGAAGGGAATAGAGAAAGGAGGGCGGAAGGGAAGGGTGTGAGAGTAATGAAGAAATAATTGATGAAGCAAAATGTCATTAAGTCATGTCCTACACGTGTCTGTCTGTCTAATCTCTGTCCAATCTCTCTTTTTTTTTTCTTCTCTTTTTTCTCTCTCTCTCTCTCTCTCTCTCTCTCTCTCTCTCTCTCTCTCTCTCTCTCTCTCTCTCTCTCTCTCTCTCTCTCTCTCTCTCAACCCACAGGAGTACAGCATCCAGATCACCTTCAGAGAGCAATGGCAAGACCAAAGACTCATCTTCGATAATATGAAAGGTAAACAATTTATCTTCCCTCCATCCCTTTACCTTTCCTTAATGTCCTTTGTATTCATATTTCCATACTTTTTATCACCTTCTATCCCATACCCTATATCTCTCTATCCCTCCATCCCTCTCCCTTCCTCCTTTTATCACACTTCCCATCCACCTTTCCTTCCATCCCCTGCTCCTATTCCCTCTATCCTTTACCTTTCTTCTCTCTCTCCATCCCTTCTTTCCTCCCACACGAATGTCAGCTTAAAACTTTAAAAAAATACTGAAGCGCGATTCTATAAACACCCACACCTGACTTTCTCTCTCTCTCTCTCTCTCTCTCTCTCTCTCTCTCTCTCTCTCTCTCTCTCTCTCTCTCTCTCTCTCTCTCTCTTTCACAGGTCGCATCCAGTACCTCACCCTGACCGAAACGGAGATGGTTTGGATGCCTGACCTTTTCTTCAAGAACGAGAAAGAGGGTCACTTTCACAACATCATTCTGCCCAACCTGTACATCAGAATCTATCCTGACGGCGGTGTCCTCTACAGTATCCGGTGAGTGCGTAGCAAAGGGCGTGAGGGGGGGATTTTAAGGCATGGGTAGAGAGGGACGAGAGTGGGAGGGTTAGGATTTCATAGGAGGGTTGAGTACCCCACTCATCCCTCTTATGAAATCCTAGCCCTCCCACTCTCTTCCCTCTCTACCCAGTACCCATGCATTAAAATCCCCATCTCACGCCCTTTGCTACACACTCACCGGATACTGGGGGTGAGTGAGTGACAAGAAACAGGATTGGTTAGTCACTGGAAAAATAATAATGAAAAATGAATGAGAGAGAGAGAGAGAGAGAGAGAGAGAGAGAGAGAGAGAGAGAGAGAGAGAGAGAGAGAGAGAGAGAGAGAGAGAGAGAGAGAGAGAGAGAGAGAGAGAGAGAGAGAGAGAGAGAGAGAGAGAGAGAAAAAAAAAAATCACAACCAACAGAGAAAAAAGAAGAATATACCAAAACACCCCAAAAAATGAAAAAGTGTGATTAATAAGTGAGTGAGAAGAATAGGAAGGAGTTAAGTACAAGGACAAGAAAGAAGAGGAGAAGGAGGAGGAGGAGGAGGAGGACAAGAGGCGGCTTCATCCCTTATCTCTCTGTTTCTCCTTCAGGATCTCGCTCACGCTCTCCTGCCCGATGAACCTCAAGCTGTTCCCGCTCGACCGTCAGCAGTGTCAGCTCCTCATGGCTTCCTGTGAGTATTTCTGACACACTGACACACACACACACACTATGAGAAAAAACCCATTATCCCACAATATAATCCGTTTCTGGTTGGCTAAGTAGATAAAATATAAATGAATAATAACGTTCACTTATTGTTAAATTTTCCAAGCATAGTTAACTTGTGTGGACGTTTCTTTAATGGCGAGTTTTCTGGAAAGCTAACGCCGCCAGATGTCTCTCGCGCTCTCACTTCCTCTGCCCCTTTGAGCCTGAATGCTCTATCATTTACCGTAAATTCCCTGTACTTCTTCGGGAATTAACAGAATTACCAAAAATACAACAACTGAAACATTTCTTAATAAAAATTGTAGTTTACCATTTTATTTCTCTGCACTTGATGAAAATACTGGCAAAACAGAATACTTGAAGAAAATTTTTTTTAATCGCCTTTTCATGGAAACACTGCAAGTTCAAGCAGAATGAGACTTCAGGAAGTATGTACTTGTATGTAAGCTTTCGCTCAGTACCTGTTTTGGGTGTGTCTGTCTTTCTTGCGACGAACATTTAACCAAGAAGTAATTTAAGTGCTTGGCACCTCAACGACAGTCCTGTATGCAAGACAGTTGAAACGTTTGCTTACTAAATACAAGCGGGAGCTCCGCCGCCACGTTCTCTCCCTCTGATCACCCTATGTCCTCTGGTTTATCCTATGTCAACAGGTTTATCTGTTGGAGGAAGAAGACTAACTTAGTCAGTGCGGGAATCTTTAAAGACAATCAAAATACAAGGAGTTCGGTAGAGGGAGGAGAAATGACGTTTGGAGAAACATGGGTTGTTAGTTTTCTGAAGGACAAGGCAAGAGGAAACAAAATCGTAATTAGGAATCAGGATATGCATGGGAGTAAATAACAAAATGTTCTCGGAGGCAGAGAACTTGAAGCTCAGAGCACGAAATAAGGAGACGAAAGTCTCCGGTATGTGGGAGCGGATGCCGCGAATATTCCAGTAGAGGACAGACAGTGTGAAGAGATCAGCGGGTGATGATAGTTAGGATGACAGCCTCTGGGGTTGAGGGGTTAGGAGTATCAGGGATGTGAGCCGTGAGGTAAGGGAGCGGCGGCCAGCAGGTGCTGGTGGAGTTGAGCTGAGTCCCTAGCGGTGTGATGACAACAGGAAAGTGAGTGATAACAGATCCTGACCGCGGGATGGTTTCTGTGAAGATGCTGAACGCCACATTGTGTTTTGGTTATATTTTCGTCGTAAGAGAGACAGACACACCCAAAACAGGTACTCAGCGAATGCTTACATACAAGTAGATATTTCCTCAAGCCTCATTCTGCTTGAACTTTGCGTATTTTCATGAAAAGGCGATTTTTAAAGATTGAGTTTTCAAGTATTCAATTGTTTTGCCAATATTTTCATCAAGTGCAGAAAAATTAAAATGATAAACTACATTTTTATTAAGAACTGTTTCAGTTGTTGTATTTTGGGTAATTCTGATAATTCCCGAAGAAGTAAAGGGAATTTACGGTAAATGATAGAGCATTCAGGCTCAAAGGGGCAGAGGAAGTGAGAGCGCGAGAGACATCTGGCGGCGTTAGCTTTGAAAACTCCTCATTACCTGCAGAAGTGTGTGTGTGTGTGTGTGTGTGTGTGTGTGTGTGTGTGGTGTGTGTGTGTGTGTGTGTGTGTGTGTGTGTTGTGTGTGTTGTGTGTGTGTGTGTTGGTGTGTGTGTGTGTGTTGGGGGTTGTGTGTGTGTGTGTGTGTGTGTGTGTGTGTGTGTGTGTGTGTGTGTGGGGGGGTTTTTTTTGTGTGTTGGTGGTTGGGGGGGGGGGTGTGTGTGTGTGTGTGTGTGTGTGTGTGTGTGTGTGTGTGTGTGTGTGTGTGTGTGTGTGTGTGTGTGTGTGTGGGTGTGTGTTGTGTGTGTGTGTGTGTGTGTGTGTGTGTGTGTGTGTGTGGTGTGGTGTGTGTGTGTGTGTGTGGTGTGTGTGTGGTGTGTGTGTTGTGTGTGTGTGGTGTGTGTGTGTGTGTGTGTGTGTGTGGTGTGTGTGTGTGGTGTGTGTGGTGTGTGTGTGTGTTGTGTGTGTGTGTGTGTGGTGTGTGGTGTGTGTGTGTGTGTGTGTGTGGTGTGTGTGTGTGTGTGTGTGTGGTGTGTGTGTGTGTGTGTGTGTGGTGTGGTGTGTGGTGTGTGTGGTGTGTGTGTGTGTGTGTGTGTGTGTGTGTGTGTGGTGTGTGTGTGTGTGTGTGTGTGTGTGTGTGTGTGTGTGTGTGTGTGTGTGTGTGTGTGTGTGTGTGTGTGGTGTGTGTGTGTGTGTGTGTGGTGTGTGTGTGTGGTGTGTGTGTGTGGTGTGGTGGTGTGTGTGTGTGTGTGTGTGTGTGTGTGTGTGTGGTGTGTGTGTGTGTGTGTGTGTGTGGTGTGTGTGTGTGTGTGTGTGTGTGTGTGTGTGTGTGTGTGTGTGTGTGTGTGTGTGTGTGTGTGTGTGTGTGGTGTGTGTGTGTGTGTGTGTGTGTGTGTGTGTGTGTGTGTGTGTGTGTGTGTGTGTGGTGTGTGTGTGTGTGTGTGTGTGTGTGTGTGTGTGTGTGTGTGTGTGTGGTGTGTGTGTGTGTGGTGTGTGTGTGTGTAGAAGGTTCCATAAAACGATTCGCTATTAATCCATGATGATGATTAGGCGGCGTTACTGGAATCTAGCGACCCTTAAGGGATTTGCTTGGGGCCCCTCAGGGATTGTTAGCCGAGGGCGTGGCGGGTTTTCACTATAATAGTAAGGGGAGATAAATAAGCTTCGAGGGTTGAATGTATCACTCTGGGGCCGCGGGCAAAGTGTTGGTTAGAGTGGGTAAGAGAGGAAATGAGGGGAAATGAGGGGTGGAGGTGACGAGAGGGGTGAAAGAGGAAAAAGGAATCAGGGAAGAAGAGAAAAGGGAAAGGAGCTGGGGAAGGGTACAAAGGGGAAAGGAACTGCGGAAGAGGAGTTAAAGGGAAAAGGAATTATAAAGGGGAGGAAGGGGAAAAGGGCTTGGGACGGGGAGAAAGAGGAAAAAAGAAATAAAAGAAAGGAAAGAAGAAAGGGGAAAATAAGCTAATGAAGGTTAGAAAGGGGATAAGGAACTAGAATAAAAAGAGAAAGGGGAAAACCTAGGGGAAAATAGCAAGGGGAAAAGGAAATAAGCAAGGGAAGAGGAAAATGAACTAGGCAAGGTTAAGAGAAGTATACAGGAAATGAAGGGAAATGGAGAAGTGGAGGAGAGGGAAGGGGGAAAATGAGGGCTAAAGGAACGTAGTAGTGAACGCGCAGGTCGGAATTTCGGAGTTCTATACAAAGCAGGTCATTCCCTCGAACTGCAATGTGCTATTTACAGGGGGGCGGCGCGGGTCTCAGTGGAGGCGATGACGACACGCAGTTATACCAAATGGGGCGCGATATTTTTCTTTCCCTGGAACGAACAATACAGTGAACGTATCGGCAGCTCTGACACACACGAGGCAATATGAAACAACGAGGACTAGTGTGCGCTCGTAATAATAAATGTGTTGCTTTTACTGTGTCTGTTCGGTCTTTCGCTCAATTCATTTTTTCTTTCGGTTGTACAAAGACGACGTTTGATGCTTTTGTAGCTGACTATAAAAGTAACTTAGTACAAAATCTGTGGATACTCAGAAAATATAGACATTCTCCGTATCAATATCGGATCAAAATCAATATCGGACAATAAGTATATAGAATACCTCAGAAAGAGAGAGAGAGAGAGAGAGAGAGAGAGAGAGAGAGAGAGAGAGAGAGAGAGAGAGAGAGAGAGAGAGAGAGAGAGAGAGAGAGAGATATGGAGGGCCCGATATTGCTACCCCTCCATCATTCCTCCACCTCTCCCTCCAATCCTCCTTCCATTTCAACCCCCTCCCCTACCCTTCCCTCATTAGCTGTCACCTGCGTCCACAAACCCTCATCACTTCCGAACGCCTGTGATGATCCGAAGGCCGATCTGATCAACGCCTCGCTAATTGGCTGTTAAGCATGTTAAGCATATTTGCCGACATCAACGCCCGTCATGCCCAATGGTGCTAGAATTGTGACAAGCTTTGCATCTCTCTCTCTCTCTCTCTCTCTCTCTCTCTCTCTCTCTCTCTCTCTCTCTCTCTCTCTCTCTCTCTCTCTCTCTCTCTCATGGTCCGCAAGGCTTGTGTACAGTACGAATGCTTAAAAACGAATGAAAAATAATTGCTTGGAAAATATTGTTCCTGTTGTCTGATAGAATACGTATGAAAACCTACATACATATATACATTTACAAATTGAATACGCTGACAGAAATATGTCATTGATTACAACCATGGTGAATTTTTATGCAACACACACTGCAACTCCCTCCCCCCCCCTCTCTCTCTCTCTCTAATAAGCTCTTAATGCCTCTGATCTTTAGCGTAGCCTGACACACACACACACACACCTTTACACACCTCCACATGTAACCATTTTAACCGTTTTGCTCTTCCTTTATTCACCACTCGACCACAACCTTTACTCATCCCTCTCCCCTATCCACCCTATCTCACCTTGTTCTACCGTTTATCGTCTCCCTATTCCCCTGTCTCCACCCTGTCTCCAACCTTGTCTCCACCGTCTCCACCCTGTCTCCACCCTGTCTCCACTCTGTCTCTACCCTGTCTCCACTCTGTCTCCACTCTGTCTCCACCCTGTCTCCACCCTGTCTCCACTCTGTCTCTACTCTGTCTCCACCCTGTCTCCACCCTGTCTCCACCCTGTCTCTACCCTGTCTCCACTCTGTCTCCACCCTGTCTCCACCCTGTATCCACCCTGTATCCACCCTGTCTCCACCCTGTGTCCACCCTGTCTCCACCCTGTTTCCACCCTGTATCCACCCTGTGTCCACCCTGTCTCCACCCTGTTTCCACCCTGTGTCCACCCTGTCTCCACCCTGTCTCCACCGTATCCACCTGTCTCCACCCTGTTCTCCCACCCTGTCTCCACCTTGTCTCCACCTTGTCTCCACCCGTCTCACCCTGTCTCCACCCTGTCTCCACCTTGTCTCACGTACCCCTGTCTCCACCCTGTCTCCACCCTGTCTCCACCCTGTTTCCACCCTGTCTCCACCCTGTCTCCACCTTGTCTCCACCGTATCCACCCTGTCTCCACCCTGTCTCCACCGTCTCCACCCTGTCTCCACCTTGTCTCCACCGTATCCACCCTGTCTCCACCCTGTCTCCACCCTGTCTCCACCCTGTCTCCACCCTGTTTCCACCCTGTCTCCACCCTGTCTCCACCTTGTCTCCACCGTATCCACCCTGTCTCCACCCTGTCTCCACCTTGTCTCCACCGTCTCCACCCTGTCTCCACCTTGTCTCCACCGTATCCACCCTGTCTCCACCCTGTCTCCACCCTGTCTCCACCTTGTCTCCACCGTCACCACCCTGTCTCCACCTTGTCCCGGTCGTGCCTGTACAGACGGGTGGACTACGGAGGACTTGGTGTTTCTGTGGAAGGATGTGGAGCCGGTACAGATAACCAAGGACCTCCACCTGCCGCGCTTCACCCTCGAGAAGTTCATCACCGATTATTGTAACAGCAAGACTAATACGGGTACGTGTCCTGTCCTCTTCCTGTCTTGACGTGTGTGTGTATTTTTTTTCTTTCTGACAGTTTAATCATTTATGGGTTTTTTAAACTCAACATTCCTGTGCAGTGATTCATATATAATGATACAATAATTATTTTCTTCTAATTCCTTTTTAATACTTCATAATTTTGATGCTGATATCATTTTCTTTTTGTTTCGTTATTTTTTTCAGGTTAATATTCTTATGTTGTGCTTCTGCCTTCATGACCAGAGAAGCTCAATGTGACATATTGTGATATAAATGATTGTATTTCACCCTTTAAACACTAAAATATCGGAAAAAATGGGGAAATGTATGAAAATGGATTACATATGGAGTACCACAAATCAAAATAATATTACAAACACTCTTATACCGCTTAAGAATACCTTCTCGTCTCTTCACATTCTTTTCATAACTCAGTAAGAGGCTTTTATTCACGTAATCCTTGTGTTGTAATCTAAAGCATAGGAAAATACAGCGAATTTAATCATACATGGCACAAGTGTTCTTTCAGAGTCCTTCCTTTTATCGTGGTCTTGAATTTTCACGGACAATGAATGCATCACAAACATTTTAAAGTATATATACGTTCTTTTTTTCCTTTTCTTTAACATGCGAATATTTCTTTTCTCTCTTATCTGCGTCCTTGAGCGTCTAAACATCTCTTTACGAGGGTGCTTAAATAAATGTTGAAGAATGTGAGTGGCAACGGTGGCTGGTAAAATACAGGCTTATTTTGATATTCTTGCTGAAAACTTATGATAAGAGACAGACACTCTAATGCTTAAAACGGAACCTGCAATTCCGTCATCCTTACTTGTATTATTCAGTCTATTGAGTCTTCGTATTTGTTTGTCACGCACACATGCAGCTGTGGCGAAATGTGAACCGAAACTGACATCCCTCCAATAGCTGGAATCGAACCCAGGGGAGCGTCGTTACCATGCACACACACACACACAGACACACACATTTGGACGCCAGCCAAAAGTCAAGAGGAAATGAGGAAAAACGGCCGCTTACTGCCACTAACTTAATGGGGAAAAAAGAGGAAAGCAAAAGTGATGATTAGATGTTAATTCCTGACGCGTTTTAAAGTTTCATCATTTTAAGGCGTTGTGCAAAAATTATAAAGAAAAAAAAAAAAGGTTCTCATTATCGTGAAGGTCAATGTTAATGTTACCAGGTGTGAGGTGTTTAAAGGGACGCACAGGTGTGATTGTGGTAATAATGTACACTGAGGTTATGGCTTTAACGGTGCCGATATCGGGGTATGAATCTCTCTCTCTCTCTCTCTCTCTCTCTCTCTCTCTCTCTCTCTCTCTCTCTCTCTCTCTCCTATCCCCTCCTTCCCATCATCACCTCATTATCCCCTTCCTCATTCCATCTCTTCACTAACATCACCATCAAGACTCGACCCTTTAATTAAACGCAAAACACCCCAAACAAGCAATTAGGTAGTAGTGGGCTTATCATTAGTAGTAACGATAAACAGTAATGATAATAACAAAGTAATAATGAGCTTAATAAGTCAACTTGTCTCCGCAAACGTCACGAAATATTTATGGTGATGGAAAGTTAACGTGGGAGCAAATGACCTACGTGGGTTCTATAATGAAGTTGTTATTCTATTTGAGCGTTTTTCCAATGTTTCATGTGGAAAGTTCCCGACCCAAAAGTGATGAGAAAAATATTTATCGTGTAATTATCATCCCTTTAATGAATACCACTAATAATAATAATGATAATAATAATGTGAATGCTACCAACTATTTGCAATCCTCTTTTAAAATTTCCTTTCCATTTACATTCCATGCATTAATTTTCCTTATTTCTCTCCCTCCCTCCACACAGAAGGGCAGCAGTATTACTAACATTTATTTTTTCCTTTCCAATATAACCCCTTGAGGGAATGGGGCTAAGGGAAGGAGGGAAGGAAGGAGGGAAGGAAGGAGGGAAGGAGGGAGGGAGGGAAGATAAAGTGGGAGGTAAAAGTGGAGAAAAACATACTTGCAGACTTTTTTTTTTTTGTGAAGCCAAACATCCAAACATGTTCTAGCTTCTTTACTTTTTTTGCATAATTTTGGAGCTAATTATGAATATTTTCCTTAGTAATTTTCAGGGTTTTCGTCGCCACTGACGTTCCCGGAGTAAAGCTACCAAAAATCTCTCTCTCTCTCTCTCTCTCTCTCTCTCTCTCTCTCTCTCTCTCTCTCTCTCTTTCTCACTCTCTCGATGGTGGTGCTGGTTCTGGTTTTATCCCAACTTTGCGTTTGTCTTTTTCACTTTTATACCATCAGTGTGCGTGTGTGTGTATTCATCTAGTTGTATTCATCTAGTTGTATTTTACAGGCCCAGAGCAACGCTCGTATGGCCCCGTCTCCATATCAACATTTATTTTTTCTCTTTCATCCTTAGTGTTGGCCGAAACCACCACCCCGGGAGGCGGGTCACAAACCCCCGGCTAACACCCGGTACTTATTCACTGCTGGGTGGACAGGGGCTCGGGTTTTAAGAAGACCGCCCGTCTGTCTTCGCTCCGCCCGGGGATCGAACCCGGGACTTCTCGGTTGTGAGCCGAGCGTGCTAACCCTTACACTACGGAGTTCCCCAGTGTGTGTGTGTGTGTGTGTGTGTGTATGTGTGTGTGTGTGTGTGTGTGTGTGTGTATGTGTGTGTGTGTGTGTGTGTGGTGTCAACCGGTTCCTTTCTTAGGAGTGCTATAATACAGAGGGATGATATTTCTCTCTCTCTCTCTCTCTCTCTCTCTCTCTCTCTCTCTCTCTCTCTCTCTCGTGTGTTTGTGACTATAATTCTCTTAAATTACTCCTCATTTACTCCTTTTCCGTCCTCTGCTCTCATTTTTTCATCCTTTCATTATCATATTTCTTCTTTCTTTTCTCCTTGTTTTATTTCTTTCATTTTTTTCCCTTCCTTTCGTTCTTTTTGCTCTCTCTCTCTCTCTCTCTCTCCTCTCCTCTCTCTCTCTCTCTCTCTCTCTCTCTCTCTCTTCTCTCTCTCTCTCTCTCCCCGCTGTCTTTTCTTACGTCCGTTTCCAAAAATGCTTGTGTCATCATTTTCCGTTTTTCCCTTTCCTTTTCCTGTCACATTTCCTCTTCCCCACCTTACCCCCTCCTCCTCTTTTCCTACTTTCTTCTCTTTACCCCTAATCAGTGTCTCCTTCTCTTGACGCCTGGCCTCATTTACCCATTCCTGTGTGTGTGTGTGTGTGTGTGTGTGTGTGTGTGTGTGTGTGTGTGTGTGTGTGCGCAGGTCACACTTGAGGCACTGGTATTGGTGAACTTCATGCACGATGGTGAACCTTTTGCTCACTTTTTCGTTCCTCTCGGATCTATCGCTCACATATTCATGTCCTGCTCCTCCCTGCCTCCATAGCAATTAATGTCTTCTCGTTTACTCTACTTCATCACCCTATCCCACTCTCCCTCCCTACCAGCAGGCCACCAGTCTCCCCTCCCCCCTCCTCCAGCCACTCCAGTGACAGGTGGAGGCGCGGCAGTAATCAGTTTCCCGCACAGGTGAATACTCGTGCCTCCTGGTGGCGCTGATCTTCAAGCGCGAGTTCTCGTACTACCTCATCCAGTACTACATCCCGTGCTGCATGCTGGTCATCGTGTCCTGGGTGTCCTTCTGGCTGGACCAGAACGCCGTGCCCGCCCGCGTGGCTCTGGGCGTCACCACCTTGCTTACCATGTCCACCCAGACGTCCTCCATCAACCAGTCGCTGCCGCCCGTGTCCTACACCAAGGTAGCGTGTCCTCCCCCAGGGTCGCACTAGTAACCCCTTGTAACTATCGGTACAGGTGAATACAGTTGTCTGCGGGTAGACCTGGTCTTCAAGCGCGAGTTCTCGTACTACCTCATCCAGTACTACATCCCCTGCTGCATGCTGGTGATCGTGTCCTGGGTGTCCTTCTGGCTGGACCAGAACGCCGTGCCTGCGCGGGTCTCGCTGGGGGTCACCACCCTCCTCACCATGTCCACGCAGACCTCCAGTATAAACAATACTCTGCCGCCGGTGTCCTACACCAAGGTCAATCCGCGAGTGTATCGGTGTGTCCTGCATCCCGTGGGGCCAGCACGCCCTCGCCTACGTCACGCCCACGCCGTTACCTGCATGTTCCCCGCCCTACCACACCCTGCTCATTCCACACCCTTCCCTGCCAGGCACCAGTTCACCCTCCACCCTCTCCCGGGACGCAGTTTGATTGTTGTGTCGCTCGGGTGTCTGAGTGTTGTGTTGCGTGTGCGTGTGTGATTTAAGCGTGTGTGTCTGCATGTATGTGTGTTATTTACGGCCAGTGTTCACAATGGCGTCTGGTCGGAACAGTGTTAAAAATGGTGAGAGAAGAATCCATTCTTTCTTCAACTTGCCGTGTCTTCCTGAGCCCCTTTTATTACGCCTCTCCTCCAGCCACTCTCCACGGTACTTAGGGCCTCGGCCGCCCGACGCAAGGGCGTCTTGTAGCAGCGATGAGGCGGAGGCGCCTCTGCGTCGCCTGCCCGTCGGCCCGTAAGTCTGTGGCACAAGAGCGCGACACTTCCTCTCCCTGGCTGCCGCCCTTACCAATGCTTCATATGCGGACTGTTTCTCCCTGATGGCGCCTTCCTTCCCTTCCGCCCCCCGCTGCTTCTAAACAGCATGCCTTCCCACATGCCCCCTCCCCCGCCCTGCCCCGTCCCGCCAAGGTGCCTCTCCCCCCTCCCTCCGGCAACTGCGCGACCTACGACTTCTGGCTGCCTTCTCCTCGCTTTCAGTGTCACGCCCCGCACAGAGGCTGGACTCGAAAGTTATGTGTCAACCTTCTTTCTCTACCCAACAACTTCGGTGGTGGTGGTGGTGGTGTTGGTTTCGATGATAATAATGATTATGATGATAATGATAAAATGTTTACGTGTTTGCATGATATGGTATTAATAATATATGAATAGCGTAAATTCATCAATATATTTGTGTATACATCCTTGCATTTGTGTGTGTGTGTGTGTGTGTGTGTGTGTGTATGTGTGTGTATGTGTGTATGTGTGTGTGTGTGTGTGTGTGTGTGTGTGTGTGTGTGTGTGTGTGTGTGTGTGTGTGTGTGTGTGTGTATGCTTGTATTCACCTAAGGTCTTGCCCACGCGATCTGGACCCGGGTTCGCAAGTGTGTGAGTTTGTGTGGGTGTGTTTCCTGTCAGTCCCTTGGTGTTACTGACACGGCTTTTTTCTCGTCGTCTTGTCTGTGGTGGTGATGATGGTGATCTTCGCACTGATGGTCGTCGTGGTCGCCTTGGTCCCGTGGTCTTGGCGATGGTCGGGGAACGTGCAGGCGATCGACGTGTGGACCGGCGTGTGCCTCACCTTCGTGTTCGGCGCCTGCTCGAGTTCGCGCTGGTCAACTACGCGTCCCGCTCCGACAAGCACCGCGAGAAGGTCAAAGAGAAGCTGAAGGAGATGAAGGAGCAGAAGAAGCAGTGGGAGATGGAGCAAGCGGCGGCGCTAGAGGCGGCGATGCAGGAGGCCGGCGAGGACTGCCACACCTTCGGCATGGTGGGTCAGGAGGATGATTTATCTCACTCTTGTACTTTCTGGTGCTTCTGCTGTTGCATTTTATATTCCTTTAAATTCTTTACATTATACGAACATCCCTTATTGTATCGCGTCCATTAGCGTGCAGTATCTCTGACCCTATACCATTATCTACCCTCTAACACTCCCTTAATACAACCCCTTAACAGCAACCCTTTGCTAATACACACCATCTTAGTATCGTAGCATCCTTTTAAATCTACAACCTCGTGTTGTCGTCCTTTTTCTCAATACATTTTGTTTCCTAGTCATGTTAACTCATCCTGGTCTCATTATTCATTGTTTCTTATATGACCAACACATTTCTTCGCCTTGTATCGCCTCCCATTCTTGCTCTCACTAGCCCCAAGTATGAGTATGTGTGAGTGAGCGCGCGTGCACGTGTGTGTGTGTGTGTGTTGTGTGTGTGTGTGTGTGTGTGTGTGTGTGTGTGTGTGTGTCCCTAAGACTGGCGACGTGTGGAGACGCCCACTTTCCAATTCATCCCTAACCTGGCAAGTATCCCAACCCAACCGCTAAACCCTTTCCTTCTATACGAAGCAGAATTTTCTCCTCTTCCTCCTTCCCCTCATCCGCCTAGAAGTGATGTTCCCTTTGTTTCCACTTTCTCCACAGATCGCTTTTTCAAATCCTCCATTTAATACTCCTTTTCTGCTTCCCTTCCTCCCATCCCATGCCCTCCCTCACCCACACTAACGGAAAGACTGGTCAGGGCGAGTGTGAGTCACGGAAGTAATATTATTGTTGTTGCTGTTGTTGTTTCATAAAGAGAATTTCCGTCTTGCCCCGCCAGCCGGCCCCGCCCCCGCGACCCCGGCGGCTGATGGACATCCTGATGGCCAAGACGGTGAGTGGCGGCCCCGCTCCGCTCCGCCCCGCCCAGCCCCGTCCTCCGGGCTCCTGTGCACTCGAGCCTCACACTCTAATCTCATACGACTCCCGCTGCCTTTCTATGCTGACACTATACCGACACTCTTTGCACTCTCCTGACTACCCTTGCCTATCCTCATCTGTCTGTCTATATAAACGTACAGTGTTTAGGAATACCCGTCATTGTTCTGGTTGTTCCTTGTCACTTGTCACTTACCGTCCTGTCTTACGTCTTGGCCTCCTGTCCTTATAGGCTCTAGTGACTGCTCGTGTTTCCTATGACTGACCTTTGTACCCTGACACAGCCTTGGAGTTCTTGACCCTGAGCTGACCTTTCTATCCCTGATATGACCTTTTTGTACCTGTTATGGCCTTCTTGTCACCATCCTGACACTTCTGTTCCTGCCTTAACCATACTGTCGCTGCCCTTCCCTATCTAGCTTCCGTGTCGCTGTCCTTGTCAATGACCCTCCTGACGATACCAAGCTAACCTTTTCAGTTTCTTGAGCCTGGTGTTCCTGCTGACTCGCTTCACTGGCTCATGATCTGCTGACTTCGCCTCAGTAGCTGATTAGCCGCTCTGTCGGGACACTTCGCGCTATGAACGACCTGACTGACGCCGCAGACGGCTTGACTCATAACGCAGACCACCTCACAGCCTCACGCATGCCACCCGCTTGTAGAAACATGGCAAGACGTTTATGCATGCATAAAATATATATATATATATATATATATATATATATATATATATTATATATATATATATATGTGTTGTGTGTGTGTGTGTGTGTGAGTAAGTGAATGAGTTTGGTAAGTCAAGGGTTAGAGTGCTGGCAGCCTCATCGCTGCACGCCGTCGGAGGCAAGCCGCTTAGCTGCCTAGAGAGGAATGAGGTGACAATTTGCCACCAGTGGGTGACTACGAGAGGGCCCGGCCCATCCCACCGCTGCCACCATAATACGGCTTTGGGAAGGACCGGGCCATCCCACCGCTACCACCAAATATGGCTGTGTGACGGCAACAGACTGATCCTTTTGCTTTAGTCTCCAGAACTCCAACAGGCCACATTACTTCACTAACGCTCTTTGCCTAAATTCTTGCCTTCCAGAGGCCCCTGATTTCCCGACACAACGGCGGTATGGGCGGCGACAAGGGGCGGCCGTGTGAGATCCACCTGGCGGCGCCGCGCCGGAACTGCTGCCGCACCTGGCTATCTAAATTCCCTACGCGCAGTAAGCGGATCGACGTGATCTCCCGCATCACCTTCCCCATTGTGTTCGCCTTCTTCAACATGGCGTACTGGAGCACCTATCTCTTCAATGAGGAGTACGACGACGGACCCGAGAAGTAAGTGGTAAGCTACGATGATGGATGTGAAAAAGAAGTTATTTTGGAGAATATTCTAAAGTGAAGTGTAGAGACATGAAGGAGCGAGAAGACGACGGAGCGAGGTGGAGGGATTGAAGGAACTGAAGAATGTGATGCTGCACGTGAAAAAACCCTCAGTGATTGACACTGACGGAGGAGGAATTTCAAACGCGGAGACGCAGCAAGTTGCAAAGAAGGAAAAGATTGCATCCAGAGATAAATTGAAAGGCGTTGGATGCGAGGAAAATGAAAGGTTCGTAAGCGAGTGAGGGGAGGCAAACCAACAAGAGAGATGAGCGCGACGTGTGTTCCGTGATGTTTCTGTACGAGTGTGGACGAAGCACAAGAAAATTCGTGATCATTTAGATGTGAATACAAAATGGTGAAACAAAAAAATTGGAAAATTAAATTCCTATGACAATATGCGATAAGAAAAAGAAATAACCATCACAATATTTCATTTTGTCACTCGCATTACATCATCAGTGAAACAGAAAATCAGGATATGAAACGGGTGTTGCAAACCACTGAAGTGCACGTGGAAATAATGGAGAAAAGTCAGATAATGTTTTCACGCGTGTCCTACCTTCATTTTGAGGTGATCGCATTCACCTTGTTGTTCTGTTTCTGTTGATATTATGAAGGTTGACACCACTGAAGAAAACAGGGTGTGAAGAACATTCTTGTGACGTCACTTGGACTTTATTGACGTCAAAGGTTAGTTGTCTTTCGTCACTGTTGTTAGTGGTACAATAATAATAATATAAATATTAATAATAATAATAACAATAATAATGATAAACAATAACCAGTCAATTGAAAGCAATAATATAATATAACTAATAACACTATATGAAAGTAGATTAAGATTACTTTATTATCATTTCCATTATTGCTATTATTATTATTATTATTATTGTTATATACAGTGCCAAGGTTCCATGCACTAGGGAGTCGTTAGAATTGATCACCACAATAATCATACTTTTATGCATACTCCTCCTCCTCCTTCCTACCTTTAAGCTCTAAACAATGCATAATATTACTAGTTTCTCTCTTAACTACTTTTCTAGGGAAGATCATCAGAGCAATATTTACATGCATACTTATTCTTCTGTCTTTAAATTTCAACACGAACGTAATATATTTTTTTTCTACTACTGTCTACATTTTTTTCTTCCCTCTAATGAACTAAAGCTTTTATTAACTTCATTTAATTTTCCCCAACTTCTTATTTGTTACTATTACATATCTAGTCAAAATCTTTCCATTTTGCTTTTTTCCACTATCATCACTAATTTACCTTCGCATTTAAGTAACTCTAATACACTTTAAGCCTCCGTTCTACCTATTTCACCTAATCTATTTACCTCTTTATTAGTAACGCATTTAGGCCTATTTTAACGCCTCAATTACCTCATCCATTTAACCTCTTAACACATTCTTTTCACCTCTTTATCCCTTTCACTTTATTTTTCCTTAGCCTTACCCATTAACCCAGAAAGGCAGACGGGCCGCTATACACCACATTCCCTTTAGCTCTATGGCCGCTGTGTATTTATGTACATAAGCCTGTATAAAAAGGTTTGACATAGGTAGTATAGGCACTAGGACCGCCCTTAGTCCTCGCGGTCCTTTAAGAAGTGCACGGCAGCCTTAGACAGGAATTTAAAGAGATCTTGCCCTTGCTCAGTGTATAGAGTGGTGATCTTGTTTTAGTGCTGCTGCTATTATTACTACTACTACTACTACTACTACTACTACTACTACTACTACTACTACTGCAGTATTTGAAAGTGAATCAAAGACCTTCCTCATTTTGTCCAGTGAATTCTAGAGCGTAGCTGAACATTGTGAAATAGCGATGTAAAGTGTTAGGCAAGTTAGGGTTTTTTGGTCATTTCGTGTTGCGTTTGTTCAGAATTTGGGAAGATCCTTGACTCGACACTCGTACGGTTCTCGGCATCTCTTTCTGACTGTAGTGACTGACTGACTGGTGTTTAGCAGAGGGCAAGGACTGTATATTGCATGTCTCAAAGTATTATCTAACTGCGATATCTTTACTCTTCACCTCGTTGTATGAATTTCTTGGTATTAGACAACGTTACTATAGTCTCACACATCACTATACCAGACAGGGATGCTAAGAAACTGTACTACATTCCAATAAAAACAATTTGTATCGTTAAGGTTATGTGCCAAATAATACGACAAACTGAGTGAAGAAAGTTTTGTGTGTTGAAGCGGTTGGTTTTTGCTCATTTTCTGAAGAGCTTTAGTGAAGGAGGTGAGGCGTGTTGCTCTTACCGCTGACGTTGTGTTGTGATTATTGTAACATGAGGAAGGAGAGCAGTTTATCTACGAAAAATCAGTAGCAGATATTTGATAACGATATTAAGTGTTTTTAGGGAGAGGTTTTAGACTATTTTATGTCAACAACACCAACACCATAACTACTACTATTATCACTGACACTACCACTACTACCATCACCAGTGACACGATCACCACTACTACATGTCACTCCTGCTATTTCCATTATACTGACACCACTAACGTCACCACTAACATCACTACTACATAAACAGCAATTCTACTACCACTTCTATAACCACTATTACTACATCTATCACCACTACTACCACCATATCCTAACCACTAACACTCCAATGCCTGACACCAGCCACAACTACTACAAATATAACCACTACAATAGTACTACAACCACCACTACTTCGGTAACCAACGTAACATATCACAAACTACGAAAAATATTACCACTGAATATACAGAAACTTCCACCACCACCACTTTATCGCACCACACACACACACACACACACACACACACACACACACACACGACTCGACCGCCCTGTAATATTGACGCCAAACTATCTACTACTGCGCCTTTAGGAATACGAGTTAGGTCACCGCCACGCCAGGTCACAAGTCACAGAGCAGTTGGCATAGCATAGTAAAATATAAAGAAATATACGAATCAGTCACTAAATAAAACCCCAAATAAACCGAATAAAGAGCTTTACTCCCTTTGATATGATAGTAAAAATAATAAAAAAACGAATATTTCCAAAACGAAAGGGAGGGGGATCGTTTATGTGTACCGCCTAAAAGAACGATATTTTACGGTTCTAAAGTGGGTGTAAATCCAAGAATTTATAAATGACGTCATGTCCTTCCCTGGCCAATCCCCAGGCTGGAAATATGCGAGCCACGCCCACATCCTGACGTCACCAGCACTCTTAGCCAATAACAGCCTTGAAAACAAAGTTGCATATGAATAGTGCTCTTATACATAATATACATAATGATTATAATAGTAATAATAATAATGTAGATAGTAATAATAGTAGCAGTAAACAGAGCTGAGTTAAGCATACTCTTTACCTATTAACTAGCTATCTATTGTTCCATCTCATTCATTAAGCAGACACACACACACACACACACACACACACACACACACACACACACACACACACACACACCACACACACACACACACACATAGCCTGTGTGGTCTGATTGGAAGCATCTGCGCTCGCTGTTTAGCATGTCGGCAGTTCAAGCACCGTTCAGGCCGAATACCGCTTGCAGTACAGGTTGTTCCTGTCCCCCTTGAGCAAGAGGATGGCGTGTGTGTGCGGTCTCAGCCTTACCCATTGATTTGCCTCTATGAGCTCTAAGCCTTTTCCGGGAGGGTGAAAACTTGCGATCGCGAGTCCAGAGCGCGTGATCAAGACTATGGGTGGATTACACACACACAAACACACACACACACCACACACACACACACATATATATATAAATATAATACACTCACACTTACATATGTGCTAGAGGCATAGGTAGAGGTGCCTAAATAGATTGTGTGGTTGGCGTATCTGACTTCAGAAAAATAGAGACCACGTTACCAGGCCAGGCCACTAGACGCCCATCAGACACCCTAATACTACGAATACTTGTACTGATAACACCAACAATGTATGTCAATTCGCTATGTGTGGAAGCAAAAAAAAGTATGTTAGTGAAGTCCAATAAATGAGGAAATAAATGAATCAAAGTACTACTACATATGTGTTTTAATTCGACCTTTATGAGGGTTACTGTTATCGTTATATCATTACTATTATTATCATCATTATCATCATTATCATTATATTTTTCAGTTTTATATTTATTGTGTTTGCGTTTGCCTGCCAATAAATGTCAAAATAGCAAAATCCTATGTTAAATAAAAAAATAAAAAAAAAAATAAAAAAAATGGAGCCTGCACTTTACTCTTTTATATTGAAAAAAAAAAAAAAAAAAATCTTCAAGAATTCTCTCCTCCACTACGGACCTCAAGGATGCAAGAGGAAAAAGAGAAGGCGAAAGAAGAAGAGGAGAATGAGGGAGAGATATTAGGAGGCTGAAACACCTTATTGAAAACCGTGGGAGGGGACAAGAAATAGCGTTATCCGGGCCTGAGGAGCAACAAGGCTAAGTGATGGGGCAGGAGGAAGATAGGAGCGAGGGAGGAGGAAGGGAAGAGTATAACAAGTGGTGGGTAGCGGGAGGGATGGACCAGGAAGGTGGGTATATAAGATTAAATTGGGTGCTTGGTAAAAATGGATTATTATGTGTGTTTAAGTATGTATGTACGTGGGTGTGTGGGGAGAGGGTTAGAAAAGGTCCTTAAGTGATAATATACATGGGAAGATGGTGAATGTGATGTAAGAGGAGGAAAATAAATTGATTAAGAATTTCTTCTCAGACTAATATGTTTTTCTGTCCCATGCAAGAATGAGAGAGAGAGTGTGTGTGTGTTAATAATCTATATCAGGGGTCTTTACAAATTCTCTCTCTCTCTCTCTCTCTCTCTCTCTCTCTCTCTCTCTCTCTCTCTCTCTCTCTCTCTCTCTCTCTCTCTCTCTCTCGTCGTTTCCTCTCAACGCCACAACTGATTCCTCTCATCCGCCCAAAGAAGTGGAAAAAAACGAGGAGTACGATTTTCTCTTCTTTCTTCACCTCTCCCTCCCCTCTTTGTCTCCCCCACCATCCCCCCTTCTCTCTTTCCCCCCACCACCCACCCTTCACCCCTCTCGCCCACTATCACTCACGAAAAAAATATTGGAAGGCGATGAAGGGTTCGTAATCTTGATATCTTAGCGGTGATATTCGTGCAAGTAGTAGTTGGAGAGAGAGAGAGAGAGAAGAGAGAGAGGAGAGAGAGAGAGAAGAGAGAGAGAGAGAGAAGAGAGAGAGAGAG
>JACEEZ010005117.1:110000-115000 GCA_016584305.1 Chionoecetes opilio
TACTAATACTGATCATTGTATTGAAGTAATGATTAATCTAGCAATGCCTATCATATTGTTATGTCGTGTAGTACGTTTTGTCTAATTTGTGGTTTTTAAGGAATATCTGGAAGTATCATGTCATTGTGAATTGACTGAAATAGGGACTTCTAGTCATTGTAACTGAAAACTGACTCCAGATTCGTGTTCAGCATGCCCGAAAACTGATAGGAACAAATTTTCAAGCAAATCTAGTTTAAAGAAAATATCGCAGCATTTGCAATATTGTTTTATTAATAGATTTGCATGAAAATTAGTTTCTAGCAGTTTTCGGGCATGCTGAACACGAATATGGAGTCAGTTTTCAGTTACAATTATTAGAAGTCCCTATTTCAGCTTAATTCACAATGACATGATACTTCCAGATATTCCTTAAAAAACACATATTAGACAAAACTTACTACAAGACATAACAATATGATAGGCATTGGTAGATTAATCATTACTTCAATACAATGATCAGGATTAGTATTTTCCGTATTAGTATTAGTATTAATCCCTATTTGAGCCACCCATGCGATTGTCAAAGTACTTATAAAAACCTAGGAATACTATAGCAATCCTGTGGGACTTCTAATGCCCTGATAGTGGATACCATCACTATCATTACTTATCATTATTATCAGCATTATAATCATCATTGTTAAAGCTCCTGTCTCTACTACTACTTGAAATGGTGATGGCGGTGCTACTACGACTCTTACTACAACTACTATCACTACTACTACTACCACTACCAATAAAATAATAATAACAATGATAATATTAATGATAAAAAGAAATATCAACAATAATACGAGCTCAGTCAACACCCGGCTACTAGAAAAAGGCAACGAGGAAAAGAAAAAACATTAAACATTTACGAAAACACTGGGAAACGAAAGATGGATGAAGGGAGGGAGAACCGATATCAGAAAGGCGGAAGAAGGGAGCAGGGAGATGGGGAAGGGAAGAACCGGTCACATATACATAATGGTGAAGGGGTAAGGGTGAGGGGGGTGAGTCAGGGGGTAAGATATATAAGAGGCAAGTTCCTGTTATCGACAGACGCGGTACAAGAGATAAAAAGTTCGGAGAATCGCGAAATGGAATAATGACGAGGATAGGAAAGTTTTGCGAAAGTCGAAATATGGTGATGTACGTCTAGTGTTGGAAGTGGAAATTTCAGTCAAGTTAAAATTGGTCAAAGTGAAAAATTACTTGTAGATAATGAGAAGCAAGTGATGAAGTGAAGGAACTAAAAAAAAACATAATTAAAAAAAGCAAACATAGTGGCAAATGGTAACAGAACACTTTGATAAATATTTACTCATGAAAAAACCGTGTGCTTTGGAGTAAAAAATAGGAAGCACGCAATGAAGAATCATACATACATAAACACACACACACACATTTAAAACATCCCAAAATAACATATACAAAAGCTCGTACAATTCATCATCATAATTACCCTAACCATAAGAAAACACGAAAAACAAAACAAAAATAACAAATTTACTGCCGGCATTCCACTAAAACATTTAAGCGCGCGCTGTTCATTTGTCTCCTCTACTGGGAATGCTTGGAGAAACGCAAACTTTGTTATTTTACTGTCTGTAGCTGAGTCACGTCTTGATCTCTGCTTCTTTGAATACTGAGGCTGTCGTACTGACCCCCTTAGAAGCCACCAGTGTATCTTGCCGAAAAGTAATACAAAGAAACCACACAACTGTAGCTTCCTATATAGAGTTCGCTTTCCTTACTCCCCAAAGACAGGAGGAAGGTAAAGGCAGACCGAGGCAGCCAACGAGCACCTGAGGGAGATACCATTTGATTGAAACTTAATACCTTGTCTGTGGTGAGGCTCAGGTGGCGGTCTGCAGAGGCTTATAATAGGACGAAGTATTATGTGGTGAGACAGATTTCTCTCAGATAACCAGGAAGCGATTTATTGTTAGCCGTGAGATGAGAAAATGTAAGGTATATATAGGGAGCCTCAAGTCGAACCCTGGTGCAAGAGAGAAGGGCAGCATGTTTTGATTACTTTGCCATGAGCGGATTTTGTCAGACTGTTTTGAAGGAAGGACTGAAAAAATAGCGATAAACTCAAGAACAAGACTTAGTGAAATGGTAGATAAGGGGAAAAAAAAGCGAACATGCAACAAAATAAGAAGCATGAATGTTTGTTTACAGTTTCTTGCAGTGACAGACGAGGAGGATGTTCAAGTTTCCTCCTCCTCCTCCTCCATCTCCACTTCCTCTTCCTTCTCCACATCCACTTCCTCCTCCTCCACCTACATACCTATAAGAGGGAACGCATCAACTCACCTCCCGAATCCTAACTAATGCTTCTATTTAGCCAGCCTCTCGAGCACTATTTTTCTCCATAGGGTCGAGGCTTAGGGCAAATTCCTACCTAAGACCCATCCCTCCGTCTCTCTGGGTTACAAGAATATAAGGAAATACATCGTAGACTATAAACTATCGAGGAATTTAAGGCCGATTTCTTGTTCCTCGGTTCACATTTACTTGATACATGAGATTCTCCTTCAACATCGCTATAGCCCTCCTCCTCCTCCTCCTCCCTCCTCCTCTTCCTCTTCCTCCTCCTCGGCTTCCTTTCTTCGAGGCCACGTCATTGGTTTTCCTGATGGATAAGTCAAGCTTCTCTCTCTTTCTCTCTTTCTCTCTCTCTCTCTCTCTCTCTCTCTCTCTCTCTCTCTCTCAAACGCACACACCGCCTAAACTCCATAGCTTCAAACACAAAAGGCACAGGTACTTTAAATTCAAACCCATGCACTTTTTTTACATTATAATGACGCGTATTTCACCTTTTATGTTGGGACACGGAATTACAGAGGTGATGGCATGGCCTGGAACAACGCCAGAATTACAGGGGTGCTGTTAGGGGTGGCGAGGGGGGTGAGGTTGCCTGCAGTATTGTTGGTCTTGCAAATATAGTCTGTTTTGGGGTCTGTCTCTCTGTCTGTTTGGTTGGCTGTCTGGTTGGCTGTCTGGTTGGTTGTCTGTTTGTCTGTCCGTCTACTTGGGTGTGTTCGTGTGTCTGTCTTTATCAACTATTTCTTTGTCAAATCCTCTTGTTCACCGTTATCCGGATTTTTTTCTTTCTCTGCTGAGTTAATAACAAAACTTTATTTTTTTTATCGCAGTGAAGCATCAGCAAGTCCAAGCGATTAAAACAAACTTTTTTTGTTGCAACTCCACTATTGAATTTTTATCTAGAAGCAGTATTTCTTTTTATCTTCACATGCACGAGAAAAAAAATGGATTTCGTTCTTGTGTTCCAATAATATTCAGATCAACCTCTCTCTCTATCCCTTCCCTTTTTTCTCTTTTCCCTTATGTCTCCTCCATATTTTTTTCCCTTTGATTCTTCCCTTTCATTTCCTTTTAGAAGTATAGACCTACATTTTCCTCTCATTTTCTTTCATTTATATTTCCTTTTTTCCATTTTCCTCCTCTTATGTGTGGAAATCAAGAGTTCAGAGGATGGTAGCACCGCGAGTTACTCTGGAATATATCACTTTTGGAGAGCAGGTACATACACGCGAGAGGATTCCAGGAAATAACTCTTATTGGAAACTGTGAAACCATTTACAGCTTTGAGTTACAGATCACGCCAGCTAATGGAATTCTGACACAGAGAGAGAGAGAGAGAGAGAGAGAGAGAGAGAGAGAGAGAGAGAGAGAGAGAGAGAGAGAGAGAGAGAGAGAGAGAGAGAGAGAGAGAGAGAGAGAGAGAGAGTGTGTGTGTGTGTGTGTGTGTGTGTGTGTGTGTGTTTAGATGATATCACCGTCGTTAGTTGTTTATAATATATCACACACACTCACTTAGGCAGTCGCTTCATATCGAAAAAAAGTTGCGTGAAAAAAATGTACGACGAAAAAAATAAATATAACAAGGGGGAGGGGAGGGAAGGGTCGATGAAGTGTTTTGAAATATATGCGTCGGGTCCATTACACGCCCCAATTCGTTTGCCCATAAAGGTGATATAGGGATGTAGGGGGCGTAGTAAGTCTCAATTTTTTATATACGCAGCTAACATATACGCCCACACACATATATGGGCACAAAAACATACAGGCCCACTCCCATAACAAACACACATATATACTAACAGACCAGGAAAACCTATATATCATAAACACATTCCTGTTTTTCCTCTTACTACTATTTCATCGTCTGTCCATGTGTAGGCAGCATGATAAAGTAGGGAAAGCTGGAAAGTGATGGCCAGGAGGTGGTATGCAGATAGCTGTTAAGTCTGCGAGAGGGATGAAAAGGTGTGAGGCCCGGTATTCTGCTTGTGTATGTTGTGATGTAAGTGAGTCAATGCTGTGGATTGATCATTGGGGGGGGTGGTGTGTTGGGTGTGGTGTGGTGGTGTGTGGGTGTGTGTGTGGGTGGGTGGTGTGTGTGTGTGTTGTGTGTGGTGTGGTGTGGTGTGTGTGTGTGTGTCCGTGTGTTGTGTGTGTGTAGTAATCAGCTGTGTGGTGTGTTTATGTTGAGTAGTGTTGTGTGTAGTGTGTTTGTGGTGTGTAGTGATGGTAGCAGGTGTGGTGTGCGGGTGGTGGTGTGGGTGAGGGTGTGGTGTTTGAATATTGGTGGGGTCCGTCGCCTGATGTGTTGTGTAAGGTGTTGTGGTGTGTGGGTGGTGTAGTAGATGTGGTATTTGTTGTAGTACGGTAGTATGTCCGAATTTGTGTGTTGAATGCATGGCCATGCCGTAAAACAGCATTATACGTAGAGTTGATAGTATTGATAATGCATTGTGTTTTGTCTTTCTCTGTTGTGTTGTTGTGTGTGGGTCGGTGATAATGTAGGAAGTGGAGTGTGGCCAGGGGTGTATGTGTGCTGTTGAGTGTGTGTGTGGTGGTGAGGGTGTGGGTGCGATATTGTGGTGTGTAGTTGTGTATGTGTGTAAGGGTATAATGTTGGGTGTGCATATGTGTGGTCTGGT
>JACEEZ010005117.1:122500-127500 GCA_016584305.1 Chionoecetes opilio
GGAGGGATAGAGGCAAGGGCAACGCGGCTTTAGGGGTGAATGAGAGAGAGAGAGAGAGAGAGAGAGAGAGAGAGAGAGAGAGAGAGAGAGAGAGAGAGAGAGAGAGAGAGAGAGAGAGAGAGAGAGAGAGAGGGATATCAGGAGTGTTGCAGTACTTACGAAGGAGTGACGGGATGAACAGAGTAAAGAAAGGGAGGAATAGAAAGGAAAGAAGAAGAGGAGAGAAAGAGATAAAAAGAAAAGAATAGGTGAGACTAATTAAAAGTGCCAGGTTATGAAATGCAAAGAACCAACAAAAGTATGGATAAAAGCGAATGAAAAGAAGAAATTGCAGAGAAAGACCTATGCGAATGCGAATAAATAAAAAAAAAACCTGCCTGTGAAAAAAATAAGAAAAGAAGGAAAGATGTGGAAAGAAGTCAACGGTAAAATTCAAGGTAAAATAATATCAAGATGAAGAAGATGAAGATTACTCAGGTTTAAAAGCGAGAAATGTACGATAGAAAACAATAGAAAGTGAAAATGTGAGATAAAAGTCGCGAAGGAAAGCCATGGGAGAAGAGAGAGAGAGAGAGAGAGAGAGAGAGAGAGAGGAGAAGAGAGAGAGAGAGAGAGAGAGAGAGAGAGAGAGAGGGGAGGAGAGAGAGAGAGAGAGAGAGAGAAAAAAAAAAAAGACGAGGACGAGGAGGAAGAAGGTACGATATGAAAAAGAGAAGTAAATAAAAGGACGAACGGAGAGAAAGAAGAGGGAGAGGAGGGAGGAGAGAGAGAGGGGGAGAGGAGGAGAGAGAGAGAGAGAGAGAGAGAGAGAGAGAGAGAGAGAGAGAGAGAGAGAGAGAGAGAGAGAGAGAGAGAGAGAGAGAGAGAGAGAGAGAGAGAGAGAGAGAGAACAGCATCATAAGGGAGAAAAACTTGGCCACCATTCTCCTCACTCAGCTTCTTCTCCAACACACTTGTGAGGCAGATCAACATTTGAAGAGGAAGAGGAGGAGGAGGAGGAGGAGGAGGAGGAGGAGGAGGAGGAGGAGGAGGAGGAGGAGGAGGAGATGAGATGTCCCTGGTGTGCCGAAAAGGAGGCTATATTAGTTGTGTGAAAAATTTGTGTGTGTGCGTGTGTGTGTGAATGCGATTTTCGTTCTTGGGCCAATAATATCTATGTACATATATATGCAAACTATACATTTATAAAGCATGTGTACCAGACACCCCTCTTCCCCTCAACACACACACACACATATATACAGAACATTAATCTCTTAAACCAAACCAAACCCACACAAAACCAAACGGACCAGTTACGTACACGTATCGTCGTTGCGATGCTCTAAATCAGCCCTTTAACTACCCTTGCTTACGACCAATAGCTGTCCACGCTTCCCCGGTATTGCTAGAGATGTGTGGAAGCGGCAGGCTATGTGGAGAGGAGTGTCAACATCAATCTGGGCATATATACTTGTACTTCCGCATAACTGTGGTGGAATGTTCTGGTGGAGTGAACGGGAGGGGAGGTCAATAGTAGTGGAAGTAGTGGTGACGTTGCAGGTTAATTCGTATATATAATGTTCATAGTGGTGGTGGTAGTTGTAGTGGTTGTGATGGTTATATTTTCATACTGTAAGATGTAGACGAGAAAAGAAAAAAGAGAAGAGAAACAAAGAGTATGAAAGTGGTATATTAAGATGGAGTGAGCAAAGTTGCGTGATCATCTTGTGCGACAGTAGGCAATAATGGGGTAATGGTGGGTTTAGTGGGCTGTGGTGTCCTCGTCCACTCGTGCGACTACAGTGTGGTGCAGCGGGAAGGGAAGCGGGAAGGGAAGCGGGAAGGGAAGCGGGAAGGGAAGCGGGAAGGGAAGCGGGAAGGGAAAGGGAACTTGCAGTGAAATACGAAGGGACGGTACCGCAGAGTTTCGCGTGCGTGTACAAACTTTGCTTATCGAGGTGGGAGTGAAATGTGGTAGTGTTGCATGTTAGGACTTGGTTAAGGCGCATTGGGTAAATAGAGAGTGAGAGGAAGGAGAGAGAAGGAGAGTGAAAGGAGGAGGGAGAAAGGAGACAAAAGGAATATTGGAGAGTGGAGAGACCGGTGGAAAACAGAATTTCACGCGTTGATATGTGGAGGTAATTTAAAGTCTTTTGGAATAAGTTTTTCGCTGAGATCCTCCGTAAAATAGACCAGCGTTCGGTTCGGATGCGATCACAATAGCGACTGAAAAACCGAAGTTGAAGAAGACTGGCATTTACGAAGGAAATAGAAAATAAATGACGCAACAGTAACTTAAATACGATATGAGGTCCATAAGGAAAGAGTATTGAAGCCTGAAAAATAAGGAGTCTGAAGCGCATGCATTGGAAAGGGGATGATAGAAAATGAAAAAAAAAGGAAATGCACATCCGACCATGGAGTTACATTTGCTGGTTGAAGATAAAACTCGACACACACACACACACACACACAAACACAGACAATACACAGTAATCTCTCGCAAACAATGGTCTCTCCAGCTGTATGAATAGCCAGCATGAAACACAATAAACACAAAACTCGCAAATAAAGTTTTACAAATAAACATGACTAAAATTATTTAACAAACGATTTATTCCCCCATTATCACCTGGCCTCCTAGATATGCAATTAATATGACGACTAAAAAGGAATTACCCAGTAGTTATTTTTCTATCTATATTTTTTCTTCCTTCCCATGTCTCTTACATAAAGTTAATCAACACCATTTTTGAGTGAATAAATAATCAAGCAAATAAGAAAAACAATCAACGTTGCGTGGGTAGACCGGTATTGACAAAGTTCTGGAGTGACACAAGGCCGATGAGAAAAATAATTGCAGCCGTGTTTTCCCAGTAATTCTAATGATACAATCACAACTTTTATCATGTCGTGTGATTCCCAAGCTGCCCACGCTAATTATACTTCAGTGCCGTGTAATTACAACTTTGAATGTGCTGAGACCCCTCGGTACACCATATAACACATGAATTAAAAAACCTTACAATATTTATTCTGCGATAGTGTGTGTGTGTGTGTGTGTGTGTGTGTGTGTGTGTGTGTGTGTGTGTGTGTGTGTGTGTGTGTGTGTGTGTGTGTGTGTGTGTGTGTGTGTGTGTGTGTGTTTATAGCGCACTGATACTTTGTGTTCCCCGCCATGGCAGCAGCATTAGAGCAGCGAGGAATCAGAGCATAGTGCCAAAATGTAACACGCACAATACCGTTAATCCACGTATGACCATTTTGTACCAAAGTTACCTGACGCGAGTGTGCAATTGATACATTAATACCACTTATGTAATGCACCTGTGTACTCTCTCTCTCTCTCTCTCTCTCTCTCTCTCTCTCTCTCTCTCTCTCTCTCTCTCTCTCTACGGGGTTCAATAACAAAGACGTAAATTCGTGTTCTCCTCAACAGTTTTCCGTTTTTGAAGTCTTGACTAAAATATGAGAACATTTTTTAACATAATTTGCATACCTAAGTTATATGTATTATTATTATTTAACATAAACACGAGTGACAATTCAGGAAACTCTAACAAAACATCCCTTCCAATATTTAACTTTTTTCAGTTACTTTATGATACAGCCTCCCATGTCAGCGAGAAGCATAATTGGACGGCCCCAAAAAAACTGCCAATACGTCGCCTACATCAAACAGGTGGACATGAATCAGTAAACATGACAAAAGTAGATCACGCCTCCTGCCTCACTAATCACATGTGTCCACCGGCAACGAAAACACAAAACTGGAAGCTGAAAAAAACTATCAAATATTGTTACGGAAGTTGAAAGTCATGTGCTATGTAGTATGTATACACACACACACACACACACACACACACACACACACACACACACACACACACACACACACACACACACACACACACACACGCACGCACACACACACACACACACACACACGCACACACACACACACACACACACACACACACACACACACACACACACACACACACACATCTGCATACACATTGTTGACCTTTTATCCCACGTCAGAAGCCATTATTTGTTTTTCTTTATCCATTATCCTTATTTAAGAATTCGTAGGCAAAGACCTAAGATTATAACCAACCACCAACACTGCAAAGATGATTAAGTAAGAAGATTCATTGTTTACTTAAAGAGAATTACAAATATTTCAGTCCCTTTGGCGTGAAAACAGTAACAATAACATCAACTATTTCATGAAGAAAAAAATACGCAAACAAAAAGAATATAAATATTATAAATATTTATAAAACTACAATGAGTCCAGAAATCTCGAAATATTAAAAACAAGAATAAAAAAACGCATCAAATATTATCTAAACACAAATGAAACATATCTCTCAATTAACACATTATTTATTGAGAAAACATTGACAGGAGAAATATTGGGATGAAAACTAAGCCTCGCCGTGTGTGTGTGTGTGTGTGTGTGTGTGTGTGTGTGTGTGTGTGTGTGTGTGTGTGTGTGTGTGTGTGTGTGTGTGTGTGTGTGTGTGTGTGTGTGTGTGTGTGTGTGTGTGTGTGTGTGTTTATAGTGCACTGATACTTTGTGTTCCCCGCCATGGCAGCAAAATTAGAGCAGCGAGGAATCAGAGCATGGTGCCAAAATGTAACAAACGCAATACACTTATGACCATTTTGTACCAAAGTTACCTGACGCGAGTGTGCAATTGATACTATATTAATACCACTTATGTAATGCACCTGTGTACTCTCTCTCTCTCTCTCTCTCTCTCTCTCTCTCTCTCACACTCACACAACAGGTAACACAATTAGTACATGCTACACTATTAATCTGGATAATTCAATAAAGACCACCTCTATTATTACACCTAGGCCGAATAAAACGTTTAGCAACACGAACCAACTTCCAAAAACGACACTGATACACGCATTTTCCCTGTTATGCTTCTGTTCTTCCCTCCTTCCCTGCTAGACCTTCATAACAACAACGGGGGGATTTCAAAAACATGTCCCAGCAC
>JACEEZ010005117.1:140000-160000 GCA_016584305.1 Chionoecetes opilio
GTTATTCTCATGTACACAGTAACCCAGCTGAAGCGTGACCTTAGAGTAGAAATTCCAGCCCCGTATTTTATTGTTTGGTATCATTTGGTGGGCATTTTGACGTATATACTCTGTTTATTAGACGAAATTAAAAACAAACTAATAACCTTGCTGGGGACAGAAAATTAACCACCATTATATGATCATTAAACTAAGATGGCTTCAGTTTCAACTCATCATCATCATTTACGTACTCAAAATGCAAATTAGGATAAAACAAAATTAACATAATCACCATTAAAATATTTAGGGTCCTTCATCCTCTCGCACCCAATACACACACACACACACACACACACTACGGGTACTCCGTAGTGTAGGGGTAGCACGCTCGGTTCACAACCGAGAAGTCCCGGGTTCGATCCCCGGGCGGAGCGGAAATATATGGGTTGTTTCCTTAAAACCCGAGCCCCTGTCCACCCAGCAGTGAATGGGTACCGGGTGTTAGCCGGGGGCTTGTAACCCCCCTCCCGGGGTGGTGGCTTCGGCCTACACTAAGGATGAAGGATAAAAATGTTGATATGGAGACGGGACCATACGAGTGTTGCTCAGGCCTTGTAAAATACTAGATGAATACACATACACACACTTAAGCGTCGCATTAAAGTCGTTGTCAGAGGCTCCAATGAACCGGAAATTGCGTTGTGATGTGAACAGTGAAATAATTACTTTCGATTTCTCTATACTGCAATCTAGAAACACACACACACACACACACACACACACACACACACACACACACACACACACACACACACACATACATACACACATACACACAAGCAAGGCAAAGAGAACATACTAAGTAGTAGAAGTAAAAATTAGGGAAATATGAAGTAACGGCAGAATATAATCACCAAATGAATGCAGAAAATATGAGTTTAATCCTCTTTCTGAATTTTACTGAATTTGCTCGTTGCGCCAGAAAGGGAATTCAACTCCCATTTTAATATACTCTGACTCCAATCTATTTTTAGCTACCCCCTTGTCTCTCTCTCTCTCTCCCTCTCTCTCTCTCTCTCTCTCTCTCTCTCTCGCTGCTCTCTCTCTCTCTCTCTCTCTCTCTCTCTCTCTCTAAACGGCGACGGAATTGTTCGATATTGAAATTTTGGTGTTTCATTATATGCAGCGGTATTTGTATGATTGTATTTATATATATGTGTCTGTGTGGGTTGCAGAGAGAGAGAGAGAGAGAGAGAGAGAGGAGAGAGAGAGAGAGAGAGAGAGAGAGAGAGAGAGAGATACCCTTACTCCCTTTACTCCTAAACGCACTAATGATCGCCTGGAGGAAAGTCTCTCCATCTTACCAACCTTTCTCTCCCTTACACTCTCTCTCTCTCTCTCTCTCTCTCTCTCTCTCTCTCTCTCTCTCTCTCTCTCTCTCTCAACTTCACCTTCACCTGGCTCAATCTAGTCAGTACATTCCCTCCCTCATAACACCCTTCACGAGTAAACTCCAAGAAGCAATACCTTAGTTCGAGCCCTGCACTTTCCTGTTACCTGCGGTCGTAAAGGAGAGGAGTATCACGGTGCCTCGGGAACTGAATTGGCTATAACCCCTTCGGAAGTTTTCTACGGCATGCTTTCCAAGGTAACTGGTGAAGGTTTTGTTACCTCAGAAATAACAATATTTTTCGTGCCGTTTCAGTGAAGCAATACACCACTGCTAGCAACGATAACAACAGCAACACCATCCAAATACGTGGGTTTTAAAATGTGGTATAGAATCTCTTTCCAAAATTGCCCAGGTGGTGACAAAGAAAATAATGAAGAAGAAAATACAAAGGAAATTGAGATGCGAAACAGTAGGAGTATAATAATGAGAAAGTTGAAGAAAATGAAGTAAGCAGATAAAGATATGATCACAGGGACAGAAAAAAGGAGGTAGAAAGAATGAAGAAAGAAAAAAACGAAAAAAATCATGCGTCACAAAAAAGCAATATATATTTTTTTTCATTACAACCACCACCACCACGGTCAAAACAACAATGAAAACAATGAATAAAAAAATAATCTGGGAATTCGGTGACTATACAGGAGAAGGAAGAACAGGAAGAGGAAAAGAAGGAGGAGGAAGAGGGCCGGGCGTGACCTGTGGCTTCGTGCTGAAGTGACCTAGTCCTCAGCTCATTAATACACTTCAGCTCCCCCTCGAGAGAGAGAGAGAGAGAGAGAGAAGAGAGAGAGAGAGAGAGAGAGAGAGAGAGAGAGAGAGAGAGGAGAGAGAGAGAGAGAGAGAGAGAGAGAGGAGAGAGAGAGAGAGAGACCGACATTAATATGCTAATAACATACAAATAAGACCAAGAAAAAAAGAAAAAAAAGACTGAAGAATGAGGAAATTACACACACACATACCATACACACACACACACACACACACACACCACACACACACACACACACACCAGTAATCAAGAAGAAAATATAACTCGTAAAGATCTGGAAGAGCAGAAGGAAAAATGAAAGTGATAAAAGCAGTAATCTTGTCCTTTTAAAGACAAACCAACTGAAAAATACCTTTCCCTTCCACAATATCTCTCTCTCTCTCTCTCACCTTATTGCCCTCCAGAGGAAAATATGAGCCCGCCGAGGTCACGGAGAGAGTGACGAGGAGGAGGAGGATGAGGAGGATGAGGAGGAGGAGGAGGAGGAGGAAGGGTGGGTGGAAGGAGCACTACATATGGAGGGAAGTGAAGGTGAAAAATTACAAAAAGATGAAGTGAGAAGAATGATGGAGAGAGGAGGAGGAGGAGGAGGAGGAGGAGGAGGGAGGAGGAGGAGGAGGAGGAGGAGGAGGAAGTGGAGGAGGAGGAGGAGGAGGAGGAGGAGGAGGAAGAGGAGAGGAGGAGGAGGAGGAGGAGGAGGAGGAGGAGGAGGAGGACAACGACGACAACGAAGGGAAGAAGGGGGAGGAGGGACTGCTTTGTGGATACATTTTTTGGAGCCGAAGTTTTGTGATGCCTGAGTCTGCGGCGTGATGTTGCCATGAAGTTTAATTTACAGCACAGCGAAGCACCTAATACAGTGAGTGTGTGTGTGTGTGTGTGTGTGTGTGTGTGTGTGTGTGTGTGTGTGTGTGTGTGTGTGTGTGTGTGTGTGTGTGTGTGTGTGTGTGTGTGTGTGTGTGTGTGTGTGTGTGTGTGTGTGTGTGTGTGTGTGTGTGTGTGTGTGTGTGTGTGTTATTCAACTTTAAACACATCAATACATCTAACGTTAGCACTTTTATCTTCTTCACATCTCTCTCTCTCTCTCTCTCTCTCTCTCCCTCTCTCTCTCTCTCCCTCTCTCTCCCTCTTTCTCTCTATTAATAACATTGGTGGTCTCCCTAAATGGATAGAAAAATAGAGGGATATGGTAGAGGAGGAAGAATATAGGAAGAGGAAGGTATGTGTTGAGATATTAAGGATTATGAAGAGAGAGGGAAGGAGAGGAGAGAGAGAGAGAGAGAGAGGAGAGAGAGAGAGAGAGAGAGAGAGAGAGAGAGAGAGAGAGAGAGAGAGAGAGAGAGAGAGAGAGAGAGACTGTCAGGTATGCTGGCTGAGTTTAATTACAGGTAAAGGATAGTAACGTTGAAGTGAATGAAGAGAACTATATAATTATGATTCTCTCTTTCTCTCTTTTCTCATTCATCAACTGAGAGAGAGAGAGAGAGAGAGAGAGAGAGAGAGAGAGAGAGAGAGAGAGAGAGGAGAGAGAGAAGAGAGAGAGAGAGAGAGAGAGAGAGAGGAGAGAGAGAGAGAGAGAGAGAGGAGAGAGAGAGAAGAGAGAGAGAGAGAGAGAGTATGTCAACCTTCATCCATAGAGAGAGGAGACAATGGCAAGGGGAAAAGAGTATCTACTCTCTCTCCCAACAATGGAGTGAAGACAAGAACCTAAGTAAACCTTCTACATTCTTTACTACGAGACTGAAGAAGAGGAGGAGGAGGAGGAGAAAGGGGAACTACGAGACTGAGGAGGAGGAGGAGGAGGAGGAGGAGGAGGAGGAGGAGGAGGAGGAGGAGGAGGAGGAGGAGGAGGAGGAGGAGGAGGAAAAGTATTAAAGGTCTTTTTTCCCCTTTCTCTAAAATGACTCCACGGATCTCAGTCCTTAAAAATCTCTCGCTCGCTGCTCTTACTCGCAGGATTTCAAAGGTGATCTTTTTGTTGAAACGCCCTACAGGTTATTATGCTGTTATTTAAATGCCTGAAGGATACGAGTGATTAAGAGTTAGGATAAGTGAGGAGTCTGAAAAGTAAGGTATTCTACATTTCTTCCAACATATTTTTTTCTTATTTCTTTTAAGGATTTTCTTGATTAGTTTTCCTTTTCTTTTTTCTTCCTACAAATTTTTCTCATTTTTTTCTTATAAGGATTCGATGATTAGTTTTTTTTTTTTTTTTTTTTTCTGAAGCCATTTAGATTTTTTTTAAACTAGTAATATTAAACAAAAACAGGCTTGTCAAGAAACTAAAAAACATATATGAGATAATAGGAAATTTTTTTCTTTTTCAATTAGTCTAAACGGTCAGCATTTTGTTCTCCACTTTAAATATTCATAACTGATAAAACACAATATTGAGAATGAATAAAGGAACAATAATAATAACTCAAGTATACCAATATCAAACAAAAATATTCATACCTGTCTAATATATTACAAAACTATGCATTGTATCCTTATCGTCTATATTTATACCTTCAATTACTTCTACATCTTTTATTTCACCTGGATATCCTGCAATAGGTTACAGTTTATCTCTTTATCTCTTTATCGTTACAGTTTATTACCCAGTACTATATCGCCTCCTCCACATGCATTCTTTTATATTTACATTCTATTATATTTTATTGTTATTTTTGTATTCTATATTTGGTTATTTTTTCATTTTTCTCATAACCATTACTATATCGCCTCCTCAACAAGAGTAAACAAATGCTGAGGTCTATTTTTCCTTTCCATTTGCTCTTGTTTACAGTTAATTTGGTTATTTCAGTATTTTGTATTTGGTTATCTGTGCATTTTTCTCATAAGCATTACTATATCGCCTCCTGAACAAGAGTAAACAAATGCTGGGTCTTTTTTCCCTTTCCATTTGCTCTTGTTTACAGTTAATTTGGTTATTTTAGTATTTTGTATTTGGTTATCTTTGCATTTTTCTCATAACCATTACTATATCGCCTCCTCAACAAGAGTAAACAAATGCTGGGGTCTATTTTTACTTTACATTTACTCTTGTTTTACAGTTAATTTGGTTATTTTAGTATTTCGTATTTGGTTATTTTAGCATTTTTCTCATAACCATTACTATATCGCCTCCTCAACAAGAGTAAACAAATGCTGGGTCTTTTTTTCATTTCCATTTTCTCTTGTTTAATTTTACAGTTAATTTGGTTATTTTAGTATTTCGTATTTGGTTATTTTTGCATTTTTCTCATAAGCATTACTACATCGCCTCCTCAACAAGAGTAAACAAATGCTGGGTCTTTTTTTCATTTCCATTTTCTCTTGATTTATCGTAGTGCCGCGTTGACCTCTACTATCCGGCACGTCCACTTTCATTACCCCACCCCCCTTAATTATCTTTGTTAATTAGACTATCAATCTAAACGGTAAACAGGTATAATTATTTAACGCTTGGTTGGTTGGCAGGGGAAAAATATTTTGTCTAACGTCATGAATATTTTAGTGATTAAGTTCTTGATTATTTCGATGGTATAAAAATATTGAAAACTCAGTTCATTAATTCAGTTATTTCTACTAATGGAAAAGCGGGTAATGTATGTAATGGAAGCATAGTGCAATTATTATATTAAAACCTATCATACTAAATTGTCCCTCCCTCTTTTCGTTTTTTAAAGTGAAATAGCATTGATAATTTAGTTTGAGTACTTTTGAAATTAATCGTTATCGTATTTACAGCGAATGGCTCTATAATGGAGTGATCTGTTTAATTAGCTTTCAACAACTCTAAGCTTAGAATACATCTCTCTCTCTCTCTCTCTCTCTCTCTCTCTCTCTCTCTCTCTCTCTCTCTCTCTCTCTCTCTCTCTCTCTCTGTAACTTACGATGGTGTGTTCGCCATTTTTCCTCCTCGTAAGCCTCCTCCTCCTCCTCCTCCTCCTTCCCTCCTCTCCTCCTCCTCCTCCTCCTCCTCCTCCTCCTCCTCCTCCTCCTCCCCCTCTTCTTCCTCCTCCTCCCCCTCTTCTTCCTCCTCCTCCCCCTCTTCTTCTTCCTCCTCCTCCCCCTCTTCTTCCTCCTCCTTCTCCTCCTCCTCCCAAATCACATCCAAGGCTTACACACGTCACAGGACACCCATGCACCTCTGTCCTCTCACTCCCCTCACCAACCTCTCTCACCCTATTCCTTTATCTCTCACCGACCTGCCTAAATAATCGCCTTTCCCTCACCACTCCTCTTCCTTCCTTCCTTTCGGTTTTACTCCATGTTCGCCTTTTCCTTCCTTTCCTCCCTTCCCTTCCTTTCCTTCCCTTCCCTTCCTTTCCTTCCCTTCCCTTTCTTCTACTTCCTTTACTCCTCCTATCCTTTCGCCTTGCCTTAACGTTTCTCCGTATTCCTTTTCTCTATCATATTTCTTCTTCCCTTCTCTTTTCCAGCTTTACCACAAACCCGTCCTCTCTCTCTCTCTCTCTCTCTCTCTCTCTCTCTCTCTCTCTCTCTCTCTCTCTCTCTCTCTCTCTCTCTCTCTCTTATCCACATATTATACCCAGTCTCATATCCCTCCCCCTCCCTCCCCTATCTCTGTACCATCCCACCTCTCTATCCCATTATCTCCCCCTTCCCCTACCAGTCCCCCCTCCCCCTTCCACCTTCCCCCCAGTAATTCCTCCCCTCCCCCCCCTCTCAATGCCATGGGGACAAAGGGAGAACGCAATACCATAAATTTTGGCGATTCACGCTGCCGCCTCCCTTCCCAAAATTGCTCCCTCCCTAAAATGATGCTTCGACCATTTCCCCCCCTCTCGTGACCTCTACTTTCTCTCTCCCCCTTCCTTCCACAGCCTCCCTTTAACCTCTCCTCTTCTCTTCTTTTCTCTACTGTGACCTTTATGTAGCCTTTGTTCCTTTCCTTAAACCTCCTCCTGTGTCATCTCTCTCTCTCTCTCTTTCTCTCTCTCTCGCCAGCTTCTCGTTTTCTGCCGCATCAAAGAAACCGAATATCGGGTCCACTTGCATAAATTCAACGCAGGAGGCAAGGGAATATAATACGTGGAAATATACTTTTTTCCCGTAATTCCTGCTTTCCAAAAATTTCCCTCTGACTCTCACGTTTATAAAGCGGAGAAAGAGAGAGAGAAAAGAGGGAGAGAAAAAAGGAGAGAGAGAGAGGGGGAAATGAGAGGAGGAGAATGTACTCTTGCACCCTTCTCTCACTCTATTTTCGTCCCTCTCGTTTTAGCATCTCGGTCTAAATTTATTCTCTCTCTCTCTCTCTCTCTCTCTCTCTCTCTCTAACCGGATTAAACCGAAAAATGGTCAGTTGAACAAATTCCAAGTGTTTTCATTTTGTTTCCTGACTCGATGAGAGAGAGAGAGAGAGAGAGAGAGAGAGAGAGAGAGAGAGAGAGAGAGAGAGAGATCCGCTAGAAACACATTATAACTCTGTATACAGCCTAATTAATAACAAAATCAATAGGAAAAAAAATATGAACAGAAAAAAATTACGAAACGAAAAAATGTTGATGAAGGAAACAAACAAACAAGCTAACAAAGCCAGTGAAAGAACTTTTTTTACGAATCGATCGAATGAATCCTCTCTCTCTCTCCTCTTCTTCTCTCTCTCCTCCTCTCTCTCTCATGGATGATCCTGTCTCTCTATCAGTATCTGAACAGGGGTAGCTCTGCTGGAAAACTAGGAGGACAGGGAAGGGTGGGGAAGTAGCAGTCAAGGTCATTGAGATCAGAGGACAGTAAGGTTGGAGAGGAGAGGAGAAAGAGAGAGAAGGAAAGGAGAGGGAAGATAGTAGTTTACGATTTGCAAGAGGAGGAGTGAAGTGAGTGAAGTAGGTAAGAGGAAGTGGGAAGGAAGGAAAGAGAAGGAAGTGAGGAAATTTGGAAGCGAGGAATGAACCAACGAACGAATGAAAGAAAGAAAGAGGAGGGAAGGAAGGGAGAAAGGAAAGGATTATGTGATATAGGAGAAAAGGTTGATGAAATTCTGGTGGAACAGATGAAAAAAGGAGGAGAATGAGGAGGAGGAGGCTTGTAGAAAGAAGAGAGGAAGAGAAAGAGAATGAGGAGGAGGAGGCTTGTAGAAAGAAGAGAGGAAGAGAAAGAGAAGAGGAGGAGGAGGTTGTAGAAAGAAGAAGGAAGAGAAAGAGAATGAGGAGGAGAGGCTTGTAGAAAGAAGAGAGGAAGAGAAAGAGAATGAGGAGGAGGAGGCTTGTAGAAAGAAGAGAGGAAGAGAAAGAGAATGAGGAGGAGGAGGCTTGTAGAAAGAAGAGAGGAAGAGAAAGAGAATGAGGAGGAGGAGGCTTGTAGAAAGAAGAGAGGAAGAGAAAGAGAATGAGGAGGAGGAGGCTTGTAGAAAGAAGAGAGGAAGAGGAAGAGGAAGAGAAAAATAGGAGACAAGAGCAACAGAGTAGACAGCGGGGACCCAAACAATCACTGCTTACGAGACTACTTACTGAGATTGACCATAAAACCTTACTACTGGTGTGAGCAGGATAGTACAGCAAGAAGACTCCTCACCAACACACCCCGCCCTCACAGCTAACACAGTCACCAAGGAAAGTCAAGACAAGTCCTGAACTAAGATAATGTGTGAATTATCTTCGTTTATTTCTTTCCTTCTTGCTTTTTCTTTTGCATTAGACAACACAGAAAGAAGTTAATTTCTTACCTAACATTTGGGAGCTTTCTCGGCCAACTCAATTAACACATTACCTGGATTTTATTATATATTTGAATAAGAATGAGCGGGAGGAAGAATGCCTATCTGTTTATTGAGGGAGTAGAACAGGTATGGCAAAATTATGAAACAGGATGAAAGGAACAGTATAAATCAACTCGTAATAATAGCCATTAAAATTAGGTTTGAATAATAGGTAGTTACACTCTCAGAAATGGGGGGTATATTTAGGGTAGAATTGTTACACCGCACCATCACTACCCTTTTTAAACCCTATGTCCAGACTGGAGGGTAGATGCTGCCGATTATACCCTTTATCTAACTTTTATCTACCCTTTTTAGACGAGAGGGTCGGAAAAGGGTATATTTGCGTCGATCCGAAAGGGTATATTTGTAAGGGTAGAAAAAGGGTAGCAGTATTTCATCACCACAAATACCCTTTTTCTACCCTTTTCCTACACTTTTTTTTTCTAAGAGTGTAGAGAAGAATGGTATTTGGAATTATTACTATCGTTGTCATATTTAAACAACAAATTATAGTCAGCACCTGCCTGGCAATCCTCCTCCTCTCCCTCCCTCCCTGTTGTGTTTGCATTGTTTACCAGGAAGATTTCTTAATTGAATTTGCTGTTTTTCATCGGATTGGTTGGCGGCAATTTGTTCGGTTTTGTCAATAATGCGGGACTGAAAGCTGTGGTTGTTGTTGTTTTTGTTGTTATTGTTATTGACGACTGTTCTGTTACGTAACATGCCGAAACCCCTTTAGTGCATCCAATTCCCATATATCTCCACCTGCGATTCCCCTTTTCCATTACTCCTTTATTTCTCGGTCACACAGGAGGAAATAAATAAGTACACTATAATTGAAAAAATAATTAGAAACAAGAGGATGTATTGTTACGCTGAAAGTATTTGCTTATTTTGCTATTTCTTCTATATTGTGAGAATGACCCAGACAGTTAGCAGAGGATGGGTCTTAGGTGGCAGGTTGCAGTCCCTCCCTTACTGGTGGTGGTCCTCTCACCCAAATAAATAAGTCAAGCCCTCCCCATCTTTCTCCTTGGCTGCCACGAAAATACACAATAAACAAGACATATTGGTTTACTTGAAAGCCAGAATTCCATCACTTCAACTCCCATGCATGGGATAGACGTGACAAAAATAATGGATTTCAATAATGCAAATATACGAAACTGTTAGCGCCATCAGCTGACAATCCTGTGCGTGAAGGAAGTATCGATTTTGTCCGATTTCCCTAAAGAACACGAGGCTTTCGAAAGTCTGAAACAAAATTAAAGAAATCAGGAGGGACCCATGTGCTCGGGAGGTGCAGGAGACACCGCATCACGAAGATCCCTCTCAGGTGGAGGACAATTCTACCAGAGAAGTAGTTGTCCTCCCCGTCGGGCGGCGGAGCACTGCAAGGCTGAGAGACATTAAGGTGGCTGCCGGAAGGAGATTGAGGCAGAGAGGAAGGAGTGTCCCCAGCAGGCCACAACAATGTCCCGCATCTGGTGCTCCTGCAGCGCCGTCAAGACCACCCTAATCACGATAATGTGCGGCTGGCGAACCACAAGGAGATAGTGAAGACTCTCAACGCCGCGATGCACGCACAGGAGCAGAATCAGCAAGACGAGAAGAAGCTTAAGTGGCGGCGGGGCGTGACTAGACAACAGCCTTGGCCCGGGAGGTGAATGACCCGGCATAACAAAGGTCAGATTTAATCCTGACGTGCCGCAACCCATCAAGAAGAGAGCTGTGCTGTAGGGACATTGCCAAGGAAAACGAGGGAGTGTTGCACCAGCGGCTCTTAAGACAAACAACAAAAGCCTGTGGACGAGCTGGACTACCTGATGGCGAGGCAAAACTATCGAACAAAAAGGCATGGACACCTCGCTTCTCTCTGTCCATAAGAACACCTCTCTTCTCCTCCAGCAGATCTCTCCCTCACTGAGAACACCTGTAGAGAAGCGATCCCTCGGTGATGTGTTGAGGAAGGCATCGGTCAGGACCCAAGATTGTCGGCAGGAACTGTGACAAAACTCCGCCGACCACCGTCAGGCTTTCCACCATTGCTACACTTTCATTTCTTTTGTTACGTTGTATGTTTAAAGTATTTATCACGGTATGAAAGGGTTACGATGTGCTATTTTCATCAGAAGAATTTTGCCTCAACCGTACACTCGTAACGATAACTAAAAAACAAAACAAAAAAATGAAAAATAATCTCGTGACACAAAACGATGATAAAAACAATAAAATGAAACAAAAAACAAAAATAATATCAATGACAAGAATCACCACCACAATAAAATGACTATAAAAATGACAACAATAATACGGACTAGAGCATCTTCACAATACAACCTAACCACTACCACAATTCACATGGAAAAAGTAAATAAATAAAAAATACTCAAAAAACAAATAAAAATAGTTACGATCCCCATAGATAACATCCAATCAGAGAATGAATGCACGACAGCTGATTGATAAACATTGCCACGCGGGTCATGAATATTGACATCCCTTCCATTACAGGTAGTGGAGTGGGGTTGTAGTGGTGAAGGCGTGTTGTGGGGTGTGGTGAGAATTAATGGAGTGGCTGGAGAGTTGCAGTGGAAGATAGTCACATCCACACCCTTCCCCATACACCCACACCCTTCCACACACACACACACATCTACCAAGTTTTAACATAAGATTATCAGTTCTCGTGTTATTCATACAGACATTCATGAAAGACTTATGATTTGAATAGGATCTTAAACTTGACATGTAATTAAGGTTGTCAGATATTAATTGAATATGTGAAGGATAAAAAAATGTAAGGATTGAATGATGCTATGAAGGTAAATGCTGAAGTCTAGGTTTTATATCAATTTACATGTATCATTGATTTGATCCATAGGGTTTATTTATCTTACTTTCTCTCTCTCTCTCTCTCTCTCTCTCTCTCTCTCTCTCTCTCTCTCTCTCTCTCTCTCTCTGAAAGCGTTCATTTACCGCTGTTATGCTCCCTTTTCCTCTCTTCCTCTCCCTCTCTACTCTTTCATCCTCTCCCTCCCTCACTTCCCTCCCTGCTTTTGGTCCTTCACTTCCTCTTCCGTTTGCTTTCATCCCTTTTCATGCTACTAACCCCACCTTTTTTTTTTCTCTCTCTCTCTCTCTCTCTCTCTCTCCTCTCTCTCTCTCTCTCTCTCTCTCTCTCTCTCTCTCTCTCTCCTCTCTCTCTCTCTCTCTCTCTCTCTCTATTTCCCCTTGCACACTCACTACCAGGAAATTCACGCCTCAGGTCGCTCGCCCCAGAAAATATGTATTCATTTTTAATTCTCCAACATTTCCATGATATTAACAATTTCAGAAAGCGTCTTGACATTTTCAAAATTCAAGTTGACATTTTCTTTTAACCTCACATATTTTTTCAGCTAATTTGACATAGTTTTCAGGAACACAGGGAAAATATAATTATTACTTAGACCACAATTAATCTAAAGCTTTTTGGATTTTTCTTACGATTTTCTTTTCCTCTTCAATTATAATGATTTAGTTTATTTTCCGTTATTCATTCTGTATTTTGTTTACCGGGAAATAAAATAAATATCAAATTGACTCATTCATATATATTTTTAGGCAATTTCTGAAATAGTCTCCTTGGTCTTGATCTTTCGTTGATAAAAACAAATATATATATAATCATACAACATATTCTACGCATCTAAATCACCTGCCACTGATCACATTCCACAGGTAACCAACAAGTACCTAACGCAAAGGAATGAAGGGAACAAGGGTAATGAAGAAAAGTGGCAGACAGGTAGGAAAGCAGACAAGAGAGACATCATTCCATTTAAGGAGAAGGAATGTTGTTATGAAACTCGAAAACCTTGAAGGAAAAGTAAACAAATAAACAGGTAGAAGAGAAGTTTGGAGCAGGGGAGAGAGAGAGAGAGAGAGAGAGGAGAGAGAGAGAGAGAGAGAGAGAGAGAGAGAGAGAGAGAGAGAGAGAGAGAGAGAGAGAGAGAGAGAGAGAGAGAGAAAGGTGGGGTTAGTAGCATGAAAAGGGATGAAAGCAAACGGAAGAGGAAGTGAAGGACCAAAAGCAGGGAGGGAAGTGAGGGAGGGAGAGGATGAAAGAGCAGAGAGGGAGAGGAAGAGAGGAAAAGGGAGCATAACAGCGGTAAATGAACGCTTTCAGAGAGAGAGAGAGAGAGAGAGAGAGAGAGAGAGAGAGAGAGAGAGAGAGAGAGAGAGAGAGAGAGAGAGAGAGAGAGAGAGAGAGAGAGATGGTGGTTGACCTTTATTTCACGGTTTTGACAGACCATGATGGAGAGGAAGCGCCCGACACGGTGACAAAAATGGAACTAATAAGGTCCAGGAAGGAAGAGGAAGGAGGAGGAAGAGGAGCAGGAAAAGAGGACTTGATTGATTAAAATATGTTCATGGCGACCCCACAGTTTAACGTTATGGGAGGAGGAGGAGAAGGAGGAGAAAAGTCAGAGGAAATAAAATTATGATGAGCAAGAAAATGAGAGAAAGCAGAAAGCAGTAAAAGCAGGTAAAAGAAAAAATGTAAACAAACCGAAGCAGAAGAAATTTGAAAGAGATGAGGGAGAGGGTGAGGGTTACTAGAAGCAGCAGCAGGAGGAGGAGGAGGAGGAGGAAAGGAGAAGGAGGAGGAGGAGGAGGAGAAGGAGGAGGAGGAGGAGGAGGAGGAGAAGGAGGAGGAGGAGGAAATAAAAGAAGCATTAATTAACCACCCAGCCTGGTAGCGTTTAGAAAGGGGGCTGATTCCAGGTCGGAGTGGGCGTTTCCTGGAATGTGCTGCGGGCTGGATAATGTGCCTTTGCCTCTTCCTCCTCCTCCTCCTCCTCCTCCTCCTCCTCCTCTCTTCGATTTTCCCCCTTCCTCATTCTCTTTCACGGTTATCTTCGTTTTCTTTCTCTGACTCCTCTACGTTCACTTTTCTTTCCCTTTTAAGAGAAGCTTCTACTTCTAGCTTACAAACGAAACCCATTTTATCTTCATAACTGGGTAGAAAAAAAAGACAAGAAAAGGAGAATATGTTATAATAAATTTTTTGTCTCTTACAAACCTAACAACAAACCTTTTTCCTTACTTTTTTTCCTTATCTCCAAACATGAGGCAAGAAATACACGTATCATATTGCAATATTTTCCATTCTTCGTGTTCCGTTGTATCTATCTGTACCCCCTGCACCTTATGTATACCCTGCAGGCATTTCTCCTTCCCTCCCTCCCTCTGTACCACATAAACAGATGGTAATAGCGACAAATGTTTCCAGGTTTCCAGACATTCAATCATTCCTTCCTTTCTTCCTTTCTTCACAGACACACTCCACACTCTCTTTCCTCTCTCTCACTTACTACACCACTACATGTTTTCCCCTTTGCATTTCTCACTCTCGCTTCGTTCATACATATATTTCAACACACTTCCCCTCGTCAATGCTGTTTCCCCTCTTCCTGTTTTTCCTTTATGTTAATTGTCCTTCTTCCTCGCGAATTCTGTGTCTCATTAATTGATCCTATTTTTCGTCTTCTCTCTCTCACTCTCTCTCTCTCTATCTCACACATACACACCTCCCCTCTTCACTCGCTTCACTTTTTTTCTTTACACAATTCCAGTGTCAATCCTTCGCCCTTCACACATTTACTCTCTCTCTCTCTCTCTCTCTCTCTCTCTCTCAAACTTCCTTCCTTCCTTCCAATCATTTCCTTACCAATCTATCTAACAACCTCCTTATCCCTTCTTCAATTTCTTCCCTCATACATTTCTCCATCCACCCTCTCTCCATTTCCTTCCTCCCATCCTTCCGTTCACACCCTAACTCCAACACGATTTGGCTTTTAACTGTGGTAGCGCAGCATCCACTCGTCTTAATGTGGCAAATAGGCCAGAAAAATACGTTTCGTCAGCGTGGCTTCAGGCTCAAAGGACACGGACTAATAGAGGTGGAAGCAAGGGGGTAGGCAGGTTTTTTGGGGAGAAGGAAGCTATACGTGTTTTCAGCGTTAGTGGAGAAGAGGTGTAACTGATGTTTGTTTATTAATGGGAGAAGAATGGAAGGAGGTTTGTGTTTGGTGAATGTCGAGTGAATGAAATTAATGATTATGGAGAGAATGAAATAGAGACGTAGAGTCGTGTATGTTAGTATTTTTTTTCTTTATTTACTTTTTACATGGTATTCAGTCAATCAATAATAGAGGTTTTGTTGTTGCTTTTTCTCGTATTTTTTTTTTTTTTTTTTGTGCCTTTAAATTTATGTTAGGTTCAATGTGATATTATTCTGGCACAAAAACTTTAGATATTTTCAGACACTTTCCAAATCTCTCTCTCTCTCTCTCTCTCTCTCTCTCTCCTCTACTCTAAACTTCCACCTCCTCGTAAGTAGCTTTCCCCTGTTACCACCAACCCCAGGTACTCACTAAACTTTTATCACCTGACCTGCTTTAGTTCCTCTCCTCTCCTCTTCGCCCTAATCTACGCCAGTGTCTCTTCCTTCTCTGCCGTTAATGGCCAATACTTCCATCTTAAGAGCCTTTACCTTCCATTAACCTGCACTGGGTAACCTTTCCTACCTCCTAACACTACCTTAGATTCTGTAGTTTAAGTGTTTCGCCTTCCTACGTCATAGATATAAAACCCTACAGAGTTACAATTGCTAGGTATATTAACCCCTCTGTATCATCAAAAGTGACTGAAAATACTGCTAAATAACCAAAACCTCTATCATCAACCCTTTCGACATTATCATTAGATACTCAAAACCCTATACAAGAGATCAAAATACATGTACGTGGTTGTTTTTTTCTCTCTCTCTCTCTCTCTCTCTCTCTCTCTCTCTCTCTCTCTCTCTCTCTGCGATGCAATATCAATGTCAGTATAGTTTACGTATAAGTCATGAATATTTACGAGAAGGGACAGGCAGAGTGAATGTCTCTCTCTCTCTCTCTCTCTCTCTCTCTCTCTCTCTCTCTCTCTCTCTCTCTCTCTCTCTCTCTCTCTCTTTTTCACATCCATCCTTACTTTCACTATCCAAACTTTCCCCATCCATCCTTCTTTCTTTTCTTCCTTCTCATCCTTCTCTCTTCCCTCCATTCCTCCCTTCCTACTCCTTCATTCTACAGTCCCCTCACGACTTTTGAGTATGATAAATAACCAACTTCTCAACTTCACGGCAGAAAAGAGTTGACAAAAAAGGCGGGAAAACAAAATAGTGGTGGGCAGCGTGCGTGAGTGCCTGGGCCTCGTAAAACGCAGGTGTGACGTGATGTCTCTTTCCGGGGTGGTGGAGGTGACCAGTGGAACGTGGTGGTGTGTGGGGGAGGTGTTGGGGCGAGGGAGAGTGGAGTGAAAAGGGAAAGTGGAGTGAAAAGGGAAAGGGTGTGGAGAAAGGGAGGGAGAGAGAGAGAGAGAGAGAGAGAGAGAGAGAGAGAGAGAGAGAGAGAGAGAGAGAGAGAGAGAGAGAGAGAGAGAGAGAGAGAGAGAGACCGAAAAAATATATAAAAGAATCACATGTATGATGCATAGCGGATACAAGGCTTCTATATTTTTTTTTCTCTCTCTCTCTCTCTCTCTCTCTCTCTCTCTCCAGTTGAACTCTTTCGGTTTTCTGTCACAGGCAGTTATGAAGTGACAAAGGACTGCGGGAGAGAGAGAGAGAGAGAAACCTCAACCATACCCCAAAAATATCAAAGCGCTATTCACACACACGAACAACCAAATAAGCAGAATGGAAACATATTTGTTAACGTCGACGAACAATACTCCAGATATCTCTCTCTCTCTCTCTCTCTCTCTCTCTCTCTCTCTCTCTCTCTCTCTCTCTCTCTCTCTCTCTCTCTCTCTCTCTCTCTCTCACTCTCTCTCTCGCTCTGTCTCGTCGCGCCATATATCACATTATCTTTAAAAAGAAAGAAAACGATTCTCTCCTACCCTCTCATATATCATTGTGTATCTATTTTTACCTTCTTACCATTTTATCTTTCTCTCTCCCCTCTCACTCTCCTCTACCTCTCCCATCCTCCCTCCCTCTCCTCTGTTCCACCTTTCCTCCTCCATTCCATCACAATGAATAATGTCTTCCTCACAGATGCCACAAAGAAGTTTACAATATATCGCCGAAGATGTCTTGACCAAGCTGGAGGATTACATAGGATTACATAGGAATAACAGACACCAGGAGACCTATTGGTCCATGACGAGGGTATCTGCCGAACTAGTACTACATACTACTAACTATCAACTACTTGTAAGAAAACAGTTGGAAAATGATACCATGTCCCTAAAGAAGATAGGAACATGCAAGTTTCGTAGTGCAGAATGATAGGATATGAAATATACTAACTGCAACTACCACTACCACTACAACTATAATCGATCCGGGGGACTAAATATGAATTCGCAGGGCACTATCAATACCCATTTACTTTACAGTGCGCGTCAAGTCTGTTTTTAAATTTAGTTATTGTGCTGGCTTCGACATTTGCTAGTAACTTGTTCCATCGATCAACGACTCTAACATTGAAATAATTTTTACGGAGATCAGTAATGCAACGTTGACTGTTTAGTTTTAAACCATTATTTCTTGTCATTTGAGTTGAAAGCTCGAATAGGTTCTCTTGATTAATGACATCAAATCCTTTTAGGATCTTAAAGGTTTCTATCAAGTCCCAACGGGTTCTACGATCCTTTAAGGAAAACATATTAAGTTTCCGTAGTCTCTCTTCATAAGATGAATTTCGCAGAGATGGAATTTGTTTGGTTGCTCTTCTTTGCACTGATTCCAATTTGGCTTGATTTTTTACGAAACAGGGCGACCAGAATTGAACGGCATATTCCAAGTGCGGTCTAACCAAGGACGTGTATAATTGTGTCATTACTTTCGGAGTTTTGTGTTCAAAGTTGCGTTTAATAAAGCCCAACATCATATTCGCCTTTTTACTGGCAACTAGGCAATGCGGACTGGTTTTGAGATCATTACTGATGATGACACCTAAATCCTTTTCCTGCTGTACTTCAGTTAACGATTTATTTTGCATTTGATAGTTATATTTGAGGTTATCGTTGCCTATATGCATTACTTTACATTTATCGGAATTGAATTTTAATAGCCATTTATCACTCCAATCTGATAGTTTGTCGAGATAACTTTGTATGAGTTCGCAGTTTTCTCTAGTATATGCTTTACCGCCTAATTTGGTGTCATCTGCAAATTTCGATATTTTAAATACAAGTCCGCAGTCCAGATCGTTGTGTGTTGAGGAGGAGGAGTATAAGATAAGATATGAATTAGACATTGAAGTAGCAAGACAAGGTAGAGTACAAGGCACAGGAATGAGGGTGATGAACGTGACCGGGAAAGGCGCAGGTGATTCATACAAACAGGTCCGTGATTTACCAATCGCTGCCCCTGTCATTTGTAGTCGAGACTGTTTTCTAGATCTGTCCTCGTAGCTTTGTCTGCAGTCTATGTCTCTAGGTTGTGAGGTATCCTTTGAGGTCCTTTCTTCTCCCTTTGATTCATACCTTCGTCATCTCCTTCTCTTCCCTTTTTCTTGCCCATCTCCCTCCCTTCCTCCTCATCCTCATTCAAAATTTAATATTCCACCATTCTTTACTACTCATCTAATTCCTTCCTTCCTTTCCTCCCACATCTACTCCTTCTCCTGCTGCTTCCCTCCCTTCATCGAGAGAGAGAGAGATAGATAGATAGATAGATAGATAGATAGATAGATAGAGAGAGAGAGAGAGAGAGAGAGAGAGAGAGAGAGAGAGAGAGAGAGAGAGAGAGAGAGAGAGAGAGAGAGAGAGAGAGAGAAGCTAATTAACAGGACAACGTGGGTGGCCTAATAACCTATCTTTCTTTCTGTCAGTCTGTCTGTCTGCACATCTCTCTCTCTCTCTCTCTCTCTCTCTCACAGCCAGGCGAGGTTAATACAAAAATAAGGGAATGATATAATATTTGTTCAGTAAAAAAAAACATGAAACATAACAATAAGAAAAGTTCCGTTACGTTTTCAATTACGTCGCAATAAAATGAAAAACTTCCTGTCTACCTTCCTCCCCTATTCCACCTTTCTTCTTTTTCTTTCTTTGTTGTATTTATCCTCCTCCTTGTTTCAATTCCTGTGTTTTTCTTCTCATGTTTTTCCTCTACCTTCTCTCCATCTCTTTTTCATCTGTTCTAATGCTTCCACCTTTCTTTTCTATCACCGCAATAAAATTTTCATCCCTCGTCTTCCTAGTTTTCCTCGCTTTCTAACTCCTCACTTTTTCTTTTTCCTTCCCTTCTCCTCCTCTTCCTCATCAGCATCAGACCTCCTCCTCCTTAAGCCGCTGATCTCCTACTTCATCTCAAACTTGACTCACACTTCGCCTCTTCAATGACGCCAAACCAAAGTAACTCTGATGAATCAAACCCGTAATTAAAAAAAAACTTTCCAAAGCGCCCAATGAGGTGGGGAAAGAAATTGAAACTTGGACGAAATGACTTTAATCTTTAACCTCACCAACTATTTTTAATATCAATTTATTTTTAGAGGGAGAGGAACGTGAAACTGGCGAGCAGATTAATATTAAAGTCTTCCCTGCCTGGCTAAGTGGCGATGTGGCTAAGACCTTCGACGTATTTATTGATTTCGCGTTTCAGGGTTCGAGTCTTAGTGGTAGTCAGTGGGTAGATAATACTATTTATGCAGTTTTACCCTTTCAGGATAAATGGAATACTAAAGGAGAGCTGAGAGTTAATCTAGGGTAGTGCAGGACGTATTATCGGTATACAGAATCGGATGACTTTGGAAGCTCATTAAAGGCAAGGAGACTGAGGTGAAGCTGAGAGGTAAGGCGCTTATCACCTTAAGATAATTAAAGCTAAGAACTGGGATGACAAGAAGTACGTAGTTATTCTCCCTCTCTCTCTCTTGGTTATGTTTCAGGGCAAGCGAGGTCGCCACCCTTTACTGACGCTCGTAAATAACTGCCAACATACAAAGGGTACGTGACCTTGAGACAGACTCGCTGCGATGAATATTCTGGCAAGACCAAACTGCACACTGGAGGCAGGGAGCGGACGTGCGGATGGGCGT
>JACEEZ010005117.1:162500-176383 GCA_016584305.1 Chionoecetes opilio
CTGAAAAAGCGGTATTAATTTTTTGTTGTTTTACTCTTTACATATTCCTGCTTCTGCTGCTGCTATAATTACTCGTATTATCTATATTACTAGTATCATTATTATCATTATTATTTATAATTTCCCTTTGATACAACTATTAATTACTACCACCGTTGCCATAGACACAAAGAAAAAAAAAGAAAAAAAAATGGGAAAAAACAAGAGAACACAAAAAAAAACTATGAAAAAAATATAGCACAGCAGTAGCCAAAAAACCTTCCAATACACAAATGACCAAAAAACCTATAGAGAAAAAAAACCTATAAAGAAAAAAAACCTATAAAGAAAAAAAACCTATAAAGAAAAAAAAACTTCAATGCACAAATCAAAACAAAACAAAACAACAAAACATCTATATAAATAATGCACAGATCAAAACAAAACATCTATATAAATAATGCACAGATCAAAACAAAACATCTATATAAATAATGCACAAATCAAAACAAAACATCTATATAAATAATGCACAAATCAAAACAAAACATCTATATAAATAATGCACAAATCAAAACAAAACATCTATATAAATAATGCACAGATCAAAACAAAACATCTATATAAATAATGCACAGATCAAAACAAAACATCTATATAAATAATGCACAGATCAAAACAAAACATCTATATAAATAATGCACAAATCAAAACAAAACATCTATATAAATAATGCACAAATCAAAACAAAACATCTATATAAATAAACCACCACCAAAGCATCCCTCCTCTTTTTCTGTTACCCTTACTCCTTTATACCCAAATCCAGGAACGGTCTAAAAAAAGAAAAAAGAAAGAAAACCACACACATAAAAGACCTTGACGTAACCAACACTATACTATCCCTCCTATTGTTTTTCTTTTATCCCTACTCCTTTATACCCAAATCCAGGAACGGTCTAAAAAAAGAAAAGAAAACCACACACATAAAAGACCTTGACGTAAAGAGTATTTCTCAAGGGACGTGGCACAACACACACGTCACACCTGCGTCACACCTACATTACTAGTATTACAGGTATGGTCTTGATTCCTTTTCACCTGGGTATTGTGTAAGCAGGCCAGCACGTTGCCTCTACATGTACTTATTAACCCCTTCACGCCCAGATCTTTCTTTTGCTATATGAAATTAATCGTCTATTAGCCATAAAACGACGAAAAAGTAACTAAATAAACCAAATTAGCATATGGACAAGGATATTAAACAGGTCATATCTATATAATATTGCTTATGCTCATTAAAATCGTCGAATGGTGGTTATATTACATTGAAAATTTCGTTCTGGGCCTCAAGGGGTTAAATGGTGTGTGTGTGTGTGTGGCGGTATTAGGACAGCAGCAGTGTGGTAGTAAACAAGGAAAGAATGAGACGGGCTCTGAGATGATTAAAAAGAGTTATATGAACAGAAAGGGGACGAAAGAGGCATGAAAGTGAGGAAAGGGTATTTGTTAGTATTTTACGAGCTTCATGTATTAAGAAAATAAGGATCATTTACTTACTTTGGCATGATTATTTTTTTTTAATTCAAAATATACAAACTTGAAAACATTATCTCTCTCTCTCTCTCTCTCTCTCTCTCTCGCTGCGATCTAAAATTCACTCTAAAAAAAGTATTCTGACGGCATTTTCGTAGCTTTGTGCAGTGTATTGTGGGAATCTCTATTGACAGGAAAGATCTATTCAATGCAGCTTCTGAAGTTAAGAAATTCTAAAAGACGGGATTTTGAGTCAGACATCGGCTCAACAATAGAGGCATTTATATCCACCTCTCAAGTCTCGATACAACTTATGTTAGGCATGTATTGTATACCTGAATAATGCATTTTACATCGATTGACTTGTTTTTTCGACATTGCGTTTTATTGAGTTATATGTACACTTTGGATACTGGAGTAGCATCTATAAGCTAATATCTAAAGTTTATCTTTCTAATCTTTCTTTTCTAATCAACACGAGAAATTATTGTTACTAAATCACCTTACATCGATTTAATTTTTTTCTACATTGCGTTTTATTGAGTTATATGTACACTTTGGATACTGGAGTAGCATCTATAAGCTACTTCTATAAGCTAATATATAAAATCTATCTTTCTAATCTTTCTTTTCTAATCAACACGAGAAATTATTGTTACTAAATCACCTTACATCGATTTACTTTTTTTCTACATTGCGTTTTATTGAGTTATATGTACACTTTGGATACTGGAGTAGCATCTATAAGCTACTTCTATAAGCTAATATATAAAGTCTATCTTTCTAATCTTTCTTTTCTAATCAACACGATAAATTATTGTTACTAATCTAGATTTTCTCACCCTCTCAAAACTTCCAATATTTTTTTCATTCAACGCTGGAAACTGATCTAACCTGACTAGATTTTCACTCTGTCTTCGAGATTCTTTTACACTCGACCTTGGATGTGAAATAATTAGTGCCTGGCTTCCGCTCATGAAAAATAAAAAAGAGTGGCGTCAACAACATCCACTCCAACAAACACAATGCCGAGATTCAAAAATAACTTTAAAAATAACTTTAAAATATATCTTTAAAAATGTGCTGCTCGGGAAGTCGTTGCCTTTTCTTTTTTAATTTCCGTAAGTATTTTTGGAAGAATCGTCCCCCCCCCCCTCCCTTAGGACCACCACTTTTATTTCATTTCATTTTGGTAAGTGCAACGCAACGCTGTATTTCTTTATTTTTATGTCTCGGGCTCTTGAGGAATATTTTAAGGAGCAGTATGGCGAAGATTATGATTTAACGGGAACTCAACTTGAAAATAACCCAAAACTATTAAAATCTTGACACACATGAATATATTATGTATCGGTAAAGCTAAAAAACTGACATGATCGGAACAGGAATGAACCTAAAATTAGTTATTACGTAGCTATTTTGATGCTTTGTATGAACATTCTCTCTCTCTCTAACCTGAAGGAATGATGGAAGAGGAGAAGATAAGGAAAAATAAAGGAAAGTAAGAAAAGCTACTTAAGAAAAATGACACTGAAGAAGGTGGAAAAAAAGAGGAAAAAAGGAAAGGAAGGGTAAGGAGAGAGAGAGAGAGAGAGAGACGAGAGAGAGAGAAGAGAGAGAGAGAGAGAGAGAAGAGAGAGAGAGAGAGAGAGAGGAGAGAGAGGAGAGAGAGAGAGAGAGAGAAGAGAGAGAGAGAGAGAAGGAGAGAGAGAGAGAGAGAGAGGAGAGAGAGGAGAGAGAAGAGAGAGAGAGAGTGAGAGAGAGAGAGAGAGAGAGAGAGAGAAGGCAGGTACAAAAAAGAGTAAAAAGAGTAATGGATGGTTTTTGGGGAAAATCTTTTGGCGAAATCATGATAATATTTCGTTTCTGGTTCGATTGTATTATTTGTTTGCTTGTTTTCCTTTAGCCATTTCCTTAACTTATTTTTTTAGCTTTGTTGTTGCTGATGTTTATGATATTGTTATTGTTTTGGATATTATTGTTCTTGTTGTTCATGTAATTTATTCCTTTTCCTTTTAAAACTTATTTGTCTGCTTTCGAGTTTTCTTTTCAACCGTTTCTTTCTTTTCGTTTTTTACTCTTTTATATTTTTTCTTTTTTACTTGTTATAACTTTGCGGCCATTAATTATCTCTCTCTCTTTCTCTCCTCTGGCGTGATGGAGTAAAACGGGGGAGGGAAGGAAAGGAAGAAAGAAATAGCAGAGGAGGAAAAAGGAAAAGCTGGGTATGAAGGAGATGAAAAGTTGAATAAAAGTGAGATTGAGAGGAAAGAAAGATATCTAAAGAAATAAAAGATAGCAGAAAGAAAGAGAAAGAAATGAAAGGGAGTGAAATAGAGGGTCGTTATAGCTAAGGAAGGAGATAAGGGACATAGAAATTTGAAACACACACACACACACACACACACACACACACACACACACACACACACACACACACACACACACACACACCTGCTACTTCTCTTTTCACTTTGTACATCAATCAATCTTTTCCTCTGCTGCATTAAAAACTTTTCCTCTTTGCTATGTATCAATTTCGTACAACTTCTCAGACCATCTAATTAATTTCCTAAGTTTACGACTGGCTGGAAGGAGGAGTGCTGCGAGAGAGAGAGAGAGAGAGAGAGAGAGAGAGAGAGAGAGAGAGAGAGAGAGAGAGAGAGGAGGAGAGAGAGAGAGAGAGAGAGAGAGAGAGAGAGAAGAGAGAGAGAGAGAGAGAGAGAGAGAGAGAGAGGAGGAGAGAGAGAGAGAGAGAGAGAGAGAGAGAGAGAGAGAGAGAGAGGAGAGAAGGGGAGAGAGAGAGAGAGAGAGAGAGAGAGAGAGAGAGAGAGAGAAGAGAGAGAGAGAGAGAGAGAGAGAGAGAGAGAGAGAGAAAAAAAAGAGAGAGAGAAGAGAGAGAGAGAGAGAGAGTTGACTGTTTTCCTATTTTTCATTTTCTATTTTTCCTTTTCTTCCTCCTTCTTCTACAACGCCTCGCATGCGTATCTTTCCCCCAAGTGTCGTTCACAGTCTCTCCTTTCTCTTTATTACCTCCTTCATTCACTCCTTCTTTTCCTTCCTTAATTTCCTACACCAGTCTTTCGCTTCCGGAGTAAAAAAAATACACATACACACACACACACACACACATACACACACACACACACAGGCACACACTGGAATCAACGTAATTACGTTTTTTACACATTTTTTTTTCTTTACTTGGCCTAATTGAGAAAGGTCTTGATTAGAAAGTCCAAAGCTCATAAAAATGTAAATATCTCTATAGCCAGGAAAGGACCGGGTTTGTGTAGACGAGAAAGGAGCCACCCGTAACATTTAGCAACACAAAAGCAAAGAGCAAAGAGCAAAGAAATATACTGAAGACAAAAATAAAAACACCCAACACCAGGTACAGAAATATGTTCTTTCTTCGTGAGGAGGAATATTTGAGAGAGCAAAGAACATGCTAAGAAAAAAATGTAAGCCCAAAAAAACATCAATAGGAACACGAACACCTAAACCTCCGCAGGGAACGAAATAAAAAGCGCCTTCGAATATTTCTGAGAGCACAAAGAAACCAACTTAAGACTTAAAAATAAAAACAAGAAAGATTAAGAAAATACCTGAACCCAAACTTGACTGGACCCTAAAAACAGCAGTCACGCACACCACCACCACCACCACCACCAAAGAAAGTAGTTACTGGCAGCAAAAGAAGCAGTTCTCCTCGAAGTAGAGCACGCCATCGAAGGGCATGCTATCCACATCCTTGGTGAAAGAGTGAACCGATACCCGCCCGCACTGCTTCGGCACGCTCGTTCCCTCTGGTCTCCACCGCCGTTTTTCGGGAGTAATAGACAGCATTCCCGAAGGTCAAGGAAAAGAGGCAAGCGCGGAGGAATGGCTTTTCGGCAGGGCTATGGATGGAAGGGATGAAAGGGTATTTGGAAGGGCAAGAAGACTGATATGTCTTTCGAAAGGGTCTATGAAAAGATAAGATTATTGAAAAAACATCAGACGGGAGGGACAGATATAAGAAAATAGGATGAGGAGGAGGAGGAGGTGCATGAGTAGAAGGAATATATGTTATGTAAATCTGGTCGCATTGTGGAGGTCTTGGCATGGCCGTGACGAGACACCTGAATAGTGACTCGTTGTCGTGGACGGATGGGAGGAAAAGGGAGGGCACGATGTTATGATGGTGGTGGTAACATGGAGTCAGACAGAAAGGAGAACAAATAGTGGCAGCAGCAGAGACTTGCAGTACCATATTCAGGGATGGCTGTGGGTGCCTTTGGGGATAACAGACATCGGGTCTTGCATTACAAAGACGTGGTTGTCGTGAATCACCAACAACAGACCAGGGTTATATACCTAGTAGTAGCAGTAGTAGTAGTTTGTGGTGGTAGTCAGAGTGGGGACTAAATACATGAATGTATTTAAATACTAAATACTAAATACATGGAGAAATGATTAAATACTAAATACTAAATACATTTTACGAATGTATTTAAATACTAAATACTAAATACATCAATTGTATTTAAAAACATTGTAATTTCATTTAAATACACAATTTAACATGTCCGAAAAAAATAATTTCTTTAGGATTTCCTAGATTTTGCGTTCCTTAGAAAAATTTTCCCTTTTCAGGGGCCCAAATTTTCCCTTGGGAAAACAGGGCATTTCCTTTCCAAGTGGAAACACTAGTTATTTTTAAAGTCAATTCCCAGATGGTTGGCATTTTTGAAATATTTTTACCGATATAATATAGGGTTTTAACGTAAAAAACTAAGTGCCAATGCACCAATGTGCCCCCTTTGAAAAGGGAGGAGGAGAAAAGGAGGGGGGGATCCTTTCATGTTTACCTTCTTGCTTTTCACGAACTCAGGAGGCCATTGGGGGATGGCCAAAAAAAATCCCCGGGGTATATTTTTAGGTTTTACTAAACCCTTTGCCCCTGCATGGGGGGGCCCAATAAGGAATTATAAAAAACTATAAAGAAAAAAAGGAGGGAGAAGATAAAATTTAATTCCCCGCCTTAGCATCCTAAAATATTAGGTTGAAATAAGGTTTTTTATAATTGATTTTTAAGATACTGGATACATGCATGGGTGGGTAAATAGGGATTTAATCTTTAACTGAAAATGATTAAATTCGTGTTAAAATGATTTAATCAGGAACTTAATTTTTCAAACAAATTATTTTTTTAAAAAAAAATTAGCAAACATTTTCAAGGTTCTAAAGATTTTTTTAATAAAATCACGTTGTTTCCAAACCCAAAAACTTGGAATAATCCAAAAAAATTATTAAAAAAGCAATTTTAAGGGTATTTATTTGGGTAAAACAAAAAAATATGGAAATAAACCCCGAATATTATGTAATTTAAACAAAAATAATTTTCCCACAAAAAATTTTTGTTGGAAAACCGGAATGCCTTTTTATTAAAAAACCCGACAACCTTTGTACCTTCCATTTAAGAAAATTTTTTTCAACTCATAGTTTTGCGGCAAAATAAAAAAAAACATTGATCGTCGACATTTTGGAATATTTTTGAGCAGCCAGAAATCCAAAAAATTTTTTTTGCTAGATAAGTGGGAAAACCGGGGGAACCCCGCTGCACAATTCCTCTCCTTTTTCTTTTTTCTCTTCTTCTCCTTCACAGCCAGGCGAGGTTAAATACAAAATAAGGAATGATATAATATTTGTTCAGTAAAAAAAACATAAAACCATAACAAAAAGAAAAGTTCCGTTACGTTTTAAATTTACGTCGCAATAAAATGAAAAACTTCCTGTCTACCTTCCTCCCCTATTCCACCTTTCTTCTTTTTCTTTCTTTGTTGTATTTATCCTCCTCCTTGTTTCATTCCTGTGTTTTTTCCTTCTCATGTTTTCCTCTACCTTCTCTCCATCCTCTTTTTATCTGTTCTAATGCTTCCACCTTTCTTTCTATCACCGCAATAAAATTTTCATCCCTCGTCTTCCTGTTTTCCCTCCTTTCAAACTCCTCACTTTTTTTTTTTTCCTTCCCTTCTCCTCCTCTTCCTCATCAGCATCAACCTCCTCCTCCTTAAGCCGCTAAATCTCCTACTTCATCTCAAACTTGACTCACACTTCGCCTCTTCATGACGCCAAACCAAAGTAACTCTGATGAATAAAACCCCGTAATTAAAAAAATTTTTCCACAGCCCCCAATGAGGTGGGAAAGAAATTGAATTTGGACGAAATGACTTTAATCTTTAACCTCACCAACTATTTTTAATATCAATTTTTTTTAGAGGGAGAGGACGTGAAACTGGCGAGCAGATTAATATTAAAGTCTTCCCTGCCTGGCTAAGGGGCGATGTGGCTAAGCCCTTCGACGTATTTATTGATTTCGCGTTTCAGGTTCGAGTCTTAGTGGTAGTCAGTGGTGAAATACTATTTATTGCATTTTTTACCCTTTCAGGATAAATGGAATACTAAAGGAGAGCTGAGAGTTAAATCTAGGGTAGTGCAGGACGTATTATGGGTATACAGAATCGGATGATTTTTGGAAGCTCATTAAAGGCAAGGAGACTGAGGTGAAGCTGAGAGGTAAGGCGCTTATCACCTTAAGAAAATTTAAAGCTAAGAACTGGGATGACAAGAAGTACGTAGTTATTCTCCCTCTCTCTTTTTGGGTTATGTTTCAGGGCAACGAGGTCGCCACCCTTTACTGACGCCCCGGTAAATAACTCCCAAACATACAAAGGGTACGTGACCTTGAGACAGACTCGCTGCGATGAATATTCTGGCAAGACCAAACCTGCACCGGGAGGCGGGGGAGGGGACGTGCGGTGGGGCGTGCGGGACGTCTATGGAACGGACGGGTTGCCGCTATGGTTAAAAGACGGGCGTGTGACCTTGTACTCGTAGGAAGGGCAGTAGGAAGGCTACGGAGGGTTTAGTAAGGATCTGAATATATCTTTAAGACACGAGATTCTAAACAAATCTAAGTTTTTTCTACACTGTTAAATGAATGGGGTTTGGAAAGGGACATGCAAGTGCATTGTTTTCTATTTGCTTCCTATAGTACACACAGAGTGGTTTTTTTTCTTTGTTCTCCCCACCCTTGTCCGTTCGTCTTGTACGCTCGTTCCGGATGGCAGTCACGCATGTGTCCTTCTTGTGCAAGACTCCACGCGACCACCAGCTTGCAGGCGACGTGTGTGGGTTTGTTTGTGGTGGTGGTCGTGGTAGTGGTAAGTTTATTTTGTTCGCCTCTTTTGTTGGGGTGGTTGATTTTGTTTTCCTTTTTTCCCAAATCAGTGGGAAAAGGAAAGAAAATACTGCTACTGTTCAAACCCTTAGTATTTTCGACAGTTTTGTGTGTTGTTTTTGTGTTTGTTGTGTGTGGTGTTGTGTGTGTTGTGTGTGTGTGTGTGTGTGTGTGTGTGTTAAAAAACACTGCCACAATAAAGATGACGAACACAATATCGGGTGAAAGTAATCGCCTGCCTCGTATGAACACTAATGCAGTCATTAATGAGCTACCTAATTGTGGAAACAAATCTGAGGGCTTTGGGTGGGGGTTTACTCGGTACGATTACCCAGTCGTCTGTATGTATCTGTTGACCCAATATAAAACGTATCAGAGTAATCATGCATGAATATTTAAAGCACTTCAAATTAAAAACGTTCGAAACTGATAGCATATACATACGAGTTTATTTTAAATCGTATGATCGAATAAAAAATAGATTCGAGATTATAAAGAATATGAATGCGATTTGATTTGAAGTATAATATTTTTGTTTTTTGATAAAGGATTTAGTCTTCTTTCGTTAGTTCGACCTCATTTAAATACAAAAATTAAATTGCCGAAAAAGTGTGTGTGTGTGTGTGTGTGTGTGTGTGTGTGTGTGTGTGGTGTGTGTGTGTGTGTGTGTGTGTGGTGGTGTACGTGTGGTTTTATCCATTTTTAAATAACAACGAAAAGGGAAAAAATATGCCTGAATCACAATAACTCCCAAAACAATACACACCACCCACAACACACACACACACACACACACACAACAGTCAGATCACGAACACAAACACTCTGAGAAAAAATACACAAAAAAAACTCGACTCCACGAAAATTCTTCAATACGATAACATCTTTTGCTCCATCAATGTCACTTTACAAGGGCAGGACTGTATCTCACATCCTAGAGAACGTGTCCCCTTCGTGCCCATCCCCAACAGTAATAAAAACCCCAAACCCCTTCCTCAAACAACCTAAAAAAACATCATTCGCCGCTGGTGATGAAAATGACTGAAAACTGTGGGAAAAAGTTGAAAATGGTTCAAAAATGTGGTTTGGAGATGGGCAGTTTAGGAAAGGTTTTTTGGGGTATCAGGGTCAAAAAATACTGCCGGGGCTAAGTATTGTTTTCTTCAGTGGTTTCTTGCCGCACATAAACAATGGTGGCGAGGGGACGCGGGTGTATGGGGACGGGGACGGTGGTGATGAACACACACACACACACACACACAAAACACATACACACACACAAACCCCACACACACACACGCCCCACACACACACACACAAAAACACACACACACACACACACAGTAATTACAGAAGAAAATCCCGGTCCAGACGCACATTATTAAAAAATTATTAAAACAAGGGAAAAGAAAGGCAATTATTTTCATGATGAAGATGAAGATTAGAAAAACCAACTGCCTTAACAACTACAATCACCATCCCAAACACCCCCATCGTCAAACCAAATTAAAAAAAAAAAAAAAAAAAAAAAATTAAATAAAAAAAAAAAACCGAAAAAAAAAAAAATCTCGCACAAAAGGTAGCTCTTCCTCCTATTCTTCCTTCTCTCCCTTCATATTTCCTTCCTTCCTTCCTTCCTTCCTCCCTTCCTCTTTCTCTCCATTGTTAGTGGGGTGGGGTCCCGAGGCAATCTTGCACACATACAGCCAGACAACAAAAGAAACAAGCAAATAATGACTAACTGCAGCTCTTCTTTGCTTAATTACGGGGGAGAGAGAGAGAGAGAGAGAGAGAGAGAGAGAGAGAGGAGAGAGAGAGAGAGAAAGAGGGAGAAAGAGAAGAGAGAGAGGAGAGAGAGAGAGAGGGGGAGAGAGAGAGAGAGAGAGAGAGAGAGGAGAGAAGAGAGAGAAAAAAAAAGGAAAGACGTTGGGGGAGGGGGACCTAGTTTGCAGGGGAGAAAAGAAGTTTAAATTTATCTTCTCACGCGCCTTTCTATTCTTGCGAGGAGAGGAGGAGGAGGAGGGGAGGAGGGGAGGAGGATGTTATTGTGTCTGGAAAAGCGTATAATTTTTTGTTGTTTTCTCTTACATATCCTGCTTCTGCTTTGCTGCTATAATTACTCGTATTATCTATATTTCTATTTCATTATTTCATATTATTTATAATTTCCCTTTGATACAAATATTAAATTTCTACCACCTTGCCATAGACACAAGAAAAAAAAAGAAAAAAAAATGGGAAAAAACAAGGAACACAAAAAAAACTAGAAAAAAATATAGCACAGCAGTAGCCAAAAAACCTTTCCAATAAAAAAGAAACCAAAAAACTATAGAGAAAAAAAACCTTAAGAAAAAAACCTATAAGAAAAAAACCTATAAGAAAAAAAACTTCAATGCACAATCAAAACAAAACAAACAACAAAACATCTATATAATATGCACAGATCAAAACCAAAACATCTATATAAAATTGCACAATCAAAAACAAAACATCTATATAAATAATGCACAAATCAAAACAAAAAATCTATATAAATAATGCACAAATCAAAACAAACATCTATATAAATAATGCACAGATCAAAAACAAAACATCTATATAAATAATGCACAGATCAAAACAAAACATCTATATAAATAATGCACAGATCAAAACAAAACATCTATATAAATAATGCACAGATCAAAACAAAACATCTATATAAATAATGCACAAATCAAAACAAAACATCTATATAAATAATGCACAAATCAAAACAAAACATCTATATAAATAAACCACCACCAAAGCATCCCTCCTCTTTTTCTGTTACCCTTACTCCTTTATACCCAAATCCAGGAACGGTCTAAAAAAAGAAAAAAGAAAGAAAACCACACACATAAAAGACCTTGACGTAACCAACACTATACTATCCCTCCTATTGTTTTTCTTTTATCCCTACTCCTTTATACCCAAATCCAGGAACGGTCTAAAAAAAGAAAAGAAAACCACACACATAAAAGACCTTGACGTAAAGAGTATTTCTCAAGGGACGTGGCACAACACACACGTCACACCTGCGTCACACCTACATTACTAGTATTACAGGTATGGTCTTGATTCCTTTTCACCTGGGTATTGTGTAAGCAGGCCAGCACGTTGCCTCTACATGTACTTATTAACCCCTTCACGCCCAGATCTTTCTTTTGCTATATGAAATTAATCGTCTATTAGCCATAAAACGACGAAAAAGTAACTAAATAAACCAAATTAGCATATGGACAAGGATATTAAACAGGTCATATCTATATAAATATTGCTTATTGCTCATTAAAATCGTCGAATGGTGGTTTATATTACATTGAAAATTTCGTTTCTGGGCCTCAAGGGGTTAAATGGTGTGTGTGTGTGTGTGGCGTATTAGGACAAGCAAGCAGTGTGGTAGTAAACAAGGAAAGAATGAGACGGGGCTCTGAGATGATTAAAAAGAGTTATATGAACAGAAAGGGGACGAAAGAGGCATGAAATGAGGAAAGGGTATTTGTTAGTATTTTACGAGCTTCATGTATTAAGAAAATAAGGATCATTTACTTACTTTGGCATGATTATTTTTTTTAATTCAAAATATACAAACTTGAAAACATTATCTCTCTCTCTCTCTCTCTCTCTCTCTCTCGCTGCGATCTAAAATTCACTCTAAAAAAGTATTCTGACGGCATTTTCGTAGCTTTGTGCAGTGTATTGTGGGAATCTCTATTGACAGGAAAGATCTATTCAATGCAGCTTCTGAAGTTAAGAAATTCTAAAGACGGGATTTGAGTCAGACATCGGCTCAACAATAGAGGCATTTATATCCACCTCTCAAGTCTCGATACAACTTATGTTAGGCATGTATTGTATACCTGAATAATGCATTTTACATCGATTGACTTGTTTTTTCGACATTGCGTTTATTGAGTTATATGTACACTTTGGATACTGGAGTAGCATCTATAAGCTAATATCTAAAGTTTATCTTTCTAATCTTTCTTTTCTAATCAACACGAGAAATTATTGTTACTAAATCACCTTACATCGATTTAATTTTTTTTACATTGCGTTTTATTGAGTTATATGTACACTTTGGATACTGGAGTAGCATCTATAAGCTACTTCTATAAGCTAATATATAAAAATCTATCTTTCTAATCTTTCTTTTCTAATCAACACGAGAAATTATTGTTACTAAATCACCTTACATCGATTTACTTTTTTTCTACATTGCGTTTTATTGAGTTATATGTACACTTTGGATACTGGAGTAGCATCTATAAGCTACTTCTATAAGCTAATATATAAAGTCTATCTTTCTAATCTTTCTTTTCTAATCAACACGATAAATTATTGTTACTAATCTAGATTTTTCTCACCTCTTCAAAACTTCCAATATTTTTTTCATTCAACGCTGGAAACTGATCTAACCTGACTAGATTTTCACTCTGTCTTCGAGATTCTTTTACACTCGACCTTGGATGTGAAATAATTAGTGCCTGGCTTCCGCTCATGAAAAATAAAAAAGAGTGGCGTCAACAACATCCACTCCAACAAAACACAATGCCGAGATTCAAAATAACTTTAAAAATAACTTTAAAATATATCTTTAAAAAAAGTGCTGCTCGGAAGTCGTTGCCTTTCTTTTTAATTTCCGTAAGTATTTTTGGAAGAATCGTCCCCCCCCCCTCCCTTAGGACCACCAAATTTTTTTTCATTTCATTTTGGGAAGTGCAACGCAACGCTGTATTTCTTTATTTTTATGTCTCGGGCTCTTGAGGAATATTTTAGGGAGCAGTATGGCGAAGATTATGATTTAACGGGAACTCAACTTGAAAATAACCCAAAACTATAAAATCTTGACACACATGAAATATTTGTATCGGTAAAGCTAAAAAATGACATGATCGGACAGGAATGAAACCTAAATGTAGTTATTACGTAGCTATTTTGATGCTTTGTATGAACATTCTCTCTCTCTCTAACCTGAAGGAATGATGAAGAGGGAGAAGATAAGGAAAAATAAAGGAAAGTAAGAAAAGCTACTTAAAGAAAAATGACACGAAGAACGGTGGAAAAAAAGAGGAAAAAGGAAAGGAAGGGTAAGGAGAGGAGAGAGAGAGGAAAGAGAGGG
>JACEEZ010005118.1:5000-22506 GCA_016584305.1 Chionoecetes opilio
GGCGCAATCACCTCATATGGCACATTTTTGGAACCGGATTGACCAGGGGAAGGTCATAAGCCCACTTATGAGATGATTCGATCCCTTTTTTTTTTCTTTTTTTTATAGCAGCCTATTAGCGATAATTGTGAAAAAAAAAAGTGGGTTGCGAGAATTAGAGAGAACTGAAACTCGAGAAATGCCAGTGGTCGCTGGCAGTTTTAACTCAAAGGTTGGTCTACTGTGTTTTGGCTCCGCGACTAATATTTTTCATAAATTAATTTCGCGATAAACATTGATGCACCGCATCTGAATACCAAAAAATATAGTTCTTCTGTTGTTCTACTAATTATATGGATGACATTCATTACGATGGAACGTTCTATAATAGCAATTTAATGCAAATTACTCGCCTCGAGTAGCAAAGCTTAATATATTTTTTACATGTATATTGTGGCATGTAAAATTTGGGTGATGTTCACACTGTTTTCTAAGACAGTACTGCTGCGTCTGGCAAACGCTTGTCAAAATACAATAAGCAATGCCTTGGAAAAACGAAGAATAAAGAATGCCGAAATCGGCTTGTTGCTGCGACAATGTAGGTTATAATTGTGGAGGCGACACGCCGCGGCGGGCAGTGGTGGGCGGGGAGATTGTGGCGGGGAGATTGAATCAAAACATTGCTACTTCACGCGTCGACTCATTGCACTTCCAGGCTTTCTATCTGATTGATACACAATAATAACAGGAAAATATGACTGCCTAGGTATAGATAACTTCTAAACATACGTTATTGACTATATAATATCATAGAGTAACATTTACCTCGCCTCCTCAACTATAACCTACTTGGTTATTTGGTTAAATGCATGTTTTACAGACTCAGGCTTCTATACAATATACATATAGAAGAAAATCGTTCTTAAAATTATACTTTTGTGTTTTAAGTGCAGTGGAATAAGCCCATATTTTTCTTTCAAGTTGACCAACTTTTCACCAAATTGTGAGTTAAAACTGCCAGCGACCACTGGCATTTCGGAGTTGCAGTTCTCTCTAATTGAGGAAACCTTGATGGGTGATGGGTATGGTGAGTGAATGGGTGGGGTGATGGGTAATGGGTGGGGGTGATGGGTGAGTGAATGGGTGGGGTGATGGGTTGGGGGTGATGTGTGGTGGTGGGGAATAGGTGGGGGTGTGGGTAAGGTGAATATAATAGAAAAGTTTTCTGTCTGTGCGGGTTTGTTGTTGGTGTGTTTGTGTGTGTTCTGTATGGTTCCGCCCCTGTGGCGCAATCACCTCATGAAACATTTTTGGAACCGGGTTGACCAGGGAAGGTTTTAAGCCTTTATGAGATGATCCGATGACTTTTTTTTTTTTTTTGAGCTATTAGGATGAATTGGAAAAAGTGGGTTGGGAATGGGGAACTGATGTAGGGTGATGGGTAATGGGTGAGTGAATGGGTGGGTGATGGTATGGGTGTGGGGTGATGGGTGAGTGAATGGGTGGGGGTGAGGTTGGGGTGATGGTGATGGTGAGGAATAGGTGGGGGTGATGGTATGGTATATAGCGAAAGTGTGTGTCTGTCTGTGTGTTGTGTTGTGTGTGTGTGTGTCTGGTATAGGTTCCGCCCCCTGTGGCGCAATCACCTCATATGGCACATTTTTGGAACCGGTTGACAGGGGAAGGTTTTAAGCCCATTATGAATGATCCGATCACTTTTTTTTTTTTTTTTTAGCGCCTATTAGCGATAATTGTGGAAAATAAGTGGGTTGCGAGAATTGAGGAAACCTTGATGTAGGGTGATGGGTAATGGGTGAGTGAATGGTGTGGGTGATGGGTAATGGGTGGTGGGTGATGGGTGATGAATGGGTGGGGGTGATGGGTTGGGGGTGATGGGTGATGGGTGGGGAATAGGTGGGGGTGATGGGTAATGGGAAATATAAGCGAAAGTGTGGTGTCTGTCTGTACTGTGGTGTGTGTGTGTGGTGTGTGTGTGTGTGTGTGTGGTGTGGTGTGTGTTGTGTGGTGTGGGTCTGGTATAGGTTCCGCCCCCCGTGGCGCAATCACCTCATATGAAACATTTTTGGAACCGGGTTGACCAGGGGAAGGTTTTAAGCCCAATTATGAGATGATCCGATCACTTATTTTTTATTTTAGCAGCCCTATTAGCGATAATTGTGAAAAAAAGTGGGTTGCGAGAATTGAGGAAACCTTGATGTAGGGTGATGGGTAATGGGTGGTGAATGGGTGGGGGATGGGTATGGGTGGGGTGATGGGTGATGAATGGGTGGGGGGTGATGGGTTGGGGTGATGGGTGATGGTGAGGGAATAGGTGGGGGTGATGGGTAATGGGTGAGTGAATGGGTGTGTGGTGATGGGTAATGGGTGAGTGAATGGGTGGGGGTGATGGTAATGGGTGAGTGAATGGGTGGGGGTGATGGTAATGGGTGAGTGAATGGGTGGGGGTAATACATACATTTCTACATCCATGATTTCAGGAAAGTTAGAAGGGGCTATCTGGAGAGTCCGTGTATGGTGGGCCGAAGGCCCACCACCAATAGCCCTCCGCAGGAGCTAGCCAAAAAGTCCGCCCGGTGGGCGGCTTTGCGGCTAGTAATAATATAAGCGAAAGTGTGTCTGTCTGTCTGTCTGTCTGTCTGTCTGTGTGTCTGTGTGTGTGTGTGTGTGGTATAGGTTCCGCCCCCCGTGGCGCAAACACCTCATATGGCACATTTTTGGAATCGGGTCGACCAGGGGAAGGTCATAAGCCCACTTATGAGATGATCCGATCACTTCTTTTTTTCTTTTTTTAGCAGCCTATTAGCGAGAATTGTGAAAACAAAAGTGGGTTGCGAGAATTGAGGAAGCCTTGATGTAGGGTGATGGGTAATGGGTGAGTGAATGGGTGGGGTGATGGGTAATGGGTGTGGGGTGATGGATGGGTGAGTGAATGGGTGGGGGGTGATGGGTGATGGGTGAGGGAATAGGTGGGGGGTGATGGGTAATGGGTGAGTAATGGGTGTGTGGTGATGGGTAATGGGTGAGTGAATGGGTGGGGGGTGATGGGTAATGAGTGAGTGAATGGGTGGGGGGTGATGGGTAATGGGTGAGTGAATGGGTGTGTGGTGATGGGTAATGGGTGAGTGAATGGGTGGGGGGTGATGGGTAATGGGTGAGTGAATGGGTGTGTGGTGATGGGTAATGGGTGAGTGAATGGGTGGGGGGTGATGGGTAATGGGTGAGTGAATGGGTGGGGGGTGATGGGTAATGGGTGAGTGAATGGGTGGGGGGTGATGGGTAATGGGTGAGTGAATGGGTGGGGGGTGATGGGTAATGGGTGAGTGAATGGGTGGGGGGAATACATACATTTCTACATCCATGATTTCAGGAAAGTTAAAAGGGGCTATCTGGAGAGTCCATGTTTGGTGGGCCGAAGGCCCACCAAACACAGGTGGTGGGCCGAAGGCCCACCAATAGCCCTCCGCAGGAGCTAGCCAAAAAGTCCGCCCGGAGGGCGGCTTTGCGGCTAGTATATACATATTAGGGTGGTCCTTAAAATTGGAACTAGGAAAGTCTAAGCTCCAACCCCCGGAATTCATTGGAATAGTCGAGAAAACTCTCCTGGTGAGTTTGTTTCCCAATGGGACAACATTTACCCTCCCTCATCGACCTTCAAGTTTCACCCTGAGGATCAAAAACAACAATCCTTGAATTTTTTTTTTGTGCCATTCATTCCCAAAATGTTAGCTTATAACACACAACACACAGTGTTTTATAAATGGTTGCCTCATTACACAGTTAAATGACCGCGATCCACAGTTATCATCACTCACAAAACAAACACCCGAAATTTTTCCATTTTCGAACTTCACAAATCTTAAGCAAAATGTCTTTCTACCTCAAATACATAGTTTGTAGCGGCTATATATATATATATATATATATATATATATATATATATATATATATATAATAATATAAGCGAAAGTGTGTGTCTGTCTGTGTGTGTGTGGTGTGTGTGTGTGTGTGTGGTATAGGTTCCGCCCCTCGTGGCGGAATCCTCTTATATGGCTCAGTTTTGGAACCGGCTTGACCAGGGGAAGGTTTAAAGCACACTTATGAGATGATCCGATCACTTTTTTTTCCGTTTTTTTTAGTAGCCTATTAGCGAGAATTGTGAAAAAAAAGTGGGATGCGAGAATTGAAGAAACCTTGATGTAGGGTGATGGGTAATGGGTGAGTGAATGGGTGGGGTGATGGGTAATGGGTGAGTGAATGGGTGGGGGGTGATGGGTTGCGGGTGATGGGTGATGGGTGAGGGAATAGGTGTGGGGTGATGGGTAATGGGTGAGTGAATGGGTGTGTGTTGATGGGTAATAGGTGAGTGAATGGGTGGAGGGTGATGGGTAATGGGTAAGTGAATGGGTGGGGGTGATGGGTGATGGGTGAGGGAATAGGTGGGGAGTGATGGGTAATGGGTGAGTGAATGGGTGTGTGGTGATGGGTAATGGGTGAGTGAATGGGTGGGGGGTGATGGGTAATGGGTGAGTGAATGGGTGGGGGTGATGGGTAATGGGTGAGTGAATGGGTTGGGGGTGATGTGAATGGGTTGGGGGTGATGTGAATGGGTTGGCGTTAATACATACATTTCTACATCCATGATTTCAGGAAAGTTAGAAGGGGCTATCTGGAGAGTCTGTGTTTGGTGGGCCGAAGGCCCACCAATAGCCCTCCGCAGGAGCTAGCCAAAAAGCCCGCCCGGAGGGCGGCTTTGCGGCTCGTATATTTATATAAAGGAAAAGAGATTATATAGATACATACTACCCTACATAAGAACATAAGAACATATGAAGAACATCAGAAGAAAAGGAAGCTACAAGAGGCCGTGAGACCTACACGTAATAGTTTCTGTTACTGAACACTACCTACATCCACCTATCATCCCCATCTATGAAATTGACCAGCATCCTTTTAAAACTCAAGTAAATTATTGGCATGGACTCAGTCATGGGGTAGTTAGTGCTGAGTCAATAGTGAGTTTTAAAAGGAGGCTAGACAGTGTTATGGATGGGGATGAAAGGTGGATGTAGGTAGTGTTAAGTAACAGGAACTACCACGTGTAGGTCTCCCAGCCTCTTGTAGCTTCCTTATGTTCTTATGTTCTATTCCACCAACTATATACATCGCACAGGTTTTTTGTCCATGTTACGGTGCTGGCGCAGTGGTCTTGGAAGTGCTCGGTATCAACGCTAAGTAATACTAATTAAGTCATAACTAACCAAGTAATATCTTATTAAGTAATTACTAAGGAAGGAAGTATACTAAATTACGTGCATGCGCGCCCCTGCACACACTTACCTACACACACACACACACACACACACACACACACACACACACACACACACACACACACACACACACACACACACACACACACCACACACACACACACACACACACACACACACACACACACACACACCACACACACACACACACACACACACACACACACACACACACACACACACACACACACACACACACACACACACACACACACACACACACACACACACACACACACACACACACACACACACACACACACACACACACACACACACACAAAACACACACACACACACACACACACACACACACAACACACACACACACTAACACACACACACACACACACACACACACACACACACACACACACACACACACACACACACACACACAACAACCACACAACACACCACACACCACACACACACAACACACACAACACACACACAACACAACACACACACACACACACACACACACACACACACCACACACACACACAACACACATCTATATTATATACTTAAGTTATTACTTACAAAACACACACACACACACACAAATATTATATATAATATTATATCTATTATATATATATATTATATATATATATATATATATATATATTATATATATATATATAATATATATATATATAATATATATAATATATATATATATATTATATATATATTAAAATAAAATATATATATTATATATATATATATATATATATATATATAATATATATATATATATATATATATATATATATATATATATATATATATTATATATATATATATATATATATATATATATATATATATATATATTATATATATATAGTATTATATATACTATATAACTATATATATATATATATATATATATATAATATATATATATATATATATATATATATATATATATATATATTATATATATATATATATATAATATATATATATATATATATATATATATATATATAATATATATATATATATATATTTATATTATAATATAATCATATAATATATATATATATATAAATATTATATTATTACTACATAACACAAACAATAACACAACACACATATATATATTATAGTGTTATTAAGTACTAAACGCAACATACACAATAATATGTATATATATATATTATATATATATAATCATATATATAAATTATATTTATATTAATAATCATATATATATTATTATATATATATATATATTATATATATTATAGTGTATATTATTATATATAACAAATAATTAGTGTGCTTACACATAATATATATATTATATATATATATATATATTATATATTAATATATATATATATATATATATATTATATATATATTATATTTATATATATATATATATTTAATAATATATATATATATATATATATATATATATATATTATATATATATAATATAATATATATTATATATTATATAATAAAAAGCGAAAGTGTGTCTGTCTGTGTGTGTGTGTGTGTGTGGTATAGGTTCCGCCCCCCGTGGCGCAAACACCTCATATGGCACATTTTTGGAATCAGGTTGACCAGGGGAAGGTCATAAGCCCACTTATGAGATGATCCGATCACTTTTTTTTTGTTTTTTTTTTGTTAGCAGCCTATTAGCGAGAATTGTGAAAACAAAAGTGGGTTGCGAGAATTGAGGAAGCCTTGATGTAGGGTGATGGGTAATGGGTGAGTGAATGGGTGGGGTGATGGGTAATGGGTGTGGGGTGATGGGTGAGTGAATGGGTGGGGGGTGATGGGTGGGGGTGATGGGTGATGGGTGAGTGGGAATAGGGGGGGGTGATGGGTAATCTATAATAATATAAGCGAAAGTGTGTCTGTCTGTGTGTGTGTGTGTGTGTGTGTGTCTGGTATAGGTTCCGCCCCCCGTGGCGCAATCAACTCATATGGCACATTTTTGGAACCGGGTTGACCAGGGGAAGGTTTTAAGCCCAGTTATGAGATGATCCGTTTTTTTTTTTTTTTTTTTTTTTAGCAGCCTATTAGCGATAATTGTGAAAAAAAAAGTGGGTTGCGAGAATTGAGGAAACCTTGATGTAGGGTGATGGGTAATGGGTGAGTGAATGGGTGGGGTGATGGGTGATGGGTGAGTGAATGGGTGGGGGGTGATGGGTTGGGGGTGATGGGTGATGGGTGAGGGAATAGGTGGGGGGTGATGGGTAATGGTAAATATAAGCGAAAGTCTGTCTGTGTGTGTGTGTGTGTGTGTGGGTGGTGTTGGTATAGGTTCCGCCCCCGTGGCGCAATCACCTCATATGGCACATTTTTGGAATCGGGTTGACCAGGGGAAGGTTTTAAGCCCAATTATGAGTTGATCCGATCACTTTTTTTTTTTTTTTTTAGCAGCCTATTAGCGATAATTGTGAAAAAAAGTGGGTTGCGAGAATTGAGGAAACCTTGATGTAGGGTGATGGGTAATGGGTGAGTGAATGGGTGGGGTGATGGGTAATGGGTGTGGGGTGATGGGTGAGTGAATGGGTGGGGGGTGATGGGTTGGGGATGATGGGTGATGGGTGAGGGAATAGGTGGGGGGTGATGGGTAATGGGTGAGTGAATGGGTGGGGGGTGATGGGTAATGGGTGAGTGAATGGGTGGGGGCTGATGGGTAATGGGTGAGTGAATGGGTGGGGGGAATACATACATTTCTACATGCATGATTTCAGGAAAGTTAGAAGGGGCTATCTGGAGAGTCCATGTTTGGTGGGCCGAAGGCCCACCAAACACAGGTGGTGGGCCGAAGGCCCACCAATAGCCCTCCGCAGGAGCTAGCCAAAAAGTCCGCCCGGAGGGCGGCTTTGCGGCTAGTATATATATATTATTGTATTATTACTTACACACACACACACACACAACACACACACACACACACACACACACACACACACACACACACACACACACACACAGTACACACACACAGTACACACACACACACACACACACGCACATGCACACACAGTACACACACCACACACACACCACTCACACACACACACACAACACACACACACACCACACACACAAGTACACGCACACCACACCACACACACACACACACACACACACACACACACACACACACACACAACACAAACACGCACACACACAATATATTTTATAGAGTATTACTTGCACAAACACACACACACACACACACACACACACACACACACACACCACACACACACACACACACACACACACACACACACCACACACACACATATATATTTTAAGAGTTTATTGACCACACACAACCACACACACACACACCACCACACCAACACCAACACAAATATATTTTATAGAACATACTTGCAAAAACACAAACACACACACACACAACACACACCCCCACACCACAACACACACACACAACACACCCACACAAAACACAACACATTTAAAACTAGTATTTTTACGCCGTATTTATTTCTCAATTTGTTTTTTCAGTAAAATATTTCTTCTTACCGCTTTTTTATGTATTTTTTTACCTCAGGATTGGCTTTTCTTTACTTTTTAAAAACTTTTATTTCAAAGTACATTTTCACCCAATGGCTTTTCCTTTTATTTAACATTTCCCCACATCCACGTCACCCCCATCCATGAATTTATCCAGCCCCTTTTAAACCCCCCTATTAACTCTGCACTAAAAACTACTAAAACTATACTACTACACTACTATACTAACTACTACTATATACTACTACCACCTCTATATTTAATTTTCAAGTATAGAGTAGTTTGGGCCCCCTTTGTTTGGTCAGTTCTTGCGGCTGGAACTGACAGCGAGCCCCGTTCCAGAAAATTAAAACTCATTACGTGAATTACTTTTTAAGGGGCTTTTTCTATCAAAAAGTTTTTTACAGCCCTCATTGATTTTCACAGCACAAAGGATTTTAATTTAGCTCAATCGACAATATTTAGGAAATTTAACATTTTTTTGGCGGAAATTTGGGTTTCACGGGTCTTAGGGAAGGACAGCGAGCTTCGCTCGCTGCGTGAAATAATACGGATGACTGCAAGGCAAAGCGGAATTACAGTGTCAAAATTTTCGCAGAGAAGCCCGAAAAGGAATGCAGCACAGAAGCACAAGGGGGGCTTTGGCACTACCGGGGAAGAGCGTCAGCTGTTCGCGCAAATAAATAGCGTAAATTTAGGATCCAATACGGGCGGGGACTGGTTGGGCCACCGGAGGGGCGGCGGTGGGGGGACGCACAAAGCTCTTTTTGGGCGTTTTTTTGTGTCTTACTTTTGTGGTCACTTTTAAAATCAATCTTTTTTTTGTCTCTCGATTTGGTATTATTTTTATTATGTAAAATTGCTTTCATGTGAGGCCAAAAAACAGAATTTGGAAACCCCGGCAATTTTTTATTTTATTCTGTTTTTTTATGTTTTTCTGTTTTGATCCCGTCCCCCCCCTTTTTGTTTTGCCCCCCCCTTTCTGAATACACTTTTTAAACTTGCGCGAACCTCTTTTGGCGTGTTTGGGGGTTTGGGTTTTATGACCTGCCGCTGTAGGTGTCGGGAGACACGCGCGGCGGCTTCCCAAGGGTTTCGGGTTTCCTGAATATTAGTCGGTAAGTTTTGCCTCCCACGTGTATATGTACCTGTGTTGTGTGTGAGTGTGAGTGTGAGTGTGAGGTGAGTGGTGTGTGTTGTGGGGATAAATACTGTGGTCAAAAAAGCATAAAAATAAATCATTGTGGTGACTGTGTGTGTTGGCGTGTTGTGTGGTGTGTGGTGTGTGTGTGTGTGTGTGGGTGTGACAAATATGTGGTAATAAAGATAAAAATAAATCATTGTGTGTGACTTTGTGTGTGTGTGCGTGTTGCGGGTGGTGTGGTGTGTGTGTGATGGTGACTGTGTGACTGTGTGTGTGTTGTGTGTGGTGTGTGTGTGTCACGGTAAGCAAGAGGAGGCTATGGAGTGCACAATACGTGTAGCTGTATGCTGTGTGGTGAGGAGACAATGCGAGGTACAATGGGATGCCTTAAAAGGGGGCCCTACATTCACGCCCCTCAGTAAAAAACCGCGAAAGAAAAGAAAAAAAAAAAGGGAATAAGTGGCACCCATTGGAGTTGCCTTTCGATGGTCGAATGTTCCCAAAAGGTGATTACGGGGCACCTGAGGCTCTCTCTCTCCTCTCTCTCGCCCCTCCGTCTCTCGCTCTCTCTCTCTCTCGCTCTCTCTCTCTCTCTCTTTTCTCTCTCTCTCTCTCTCTCCCCTTTCTCTCTCTTTTCCTCTTTCTCTCTCTAAACCCACTTTTCCCAGCTTTACTATAGTTTATTTTCTTTTATCTTTCCTTCATTTCTTTTTTTTTCCTTTCTTCGAGGGGAGGAGGAGGGTTAGGGGCCAAGAAAGGGCGCCTCAACCCCCCCTTGCCTTGGGTCAACAAAACGTTTTAGTGGAAGGGGTTTGGTCGCTTTTTCTGTGTCGTTAGGTTGGGTTTGGGTTTAGGTGAGACAGGTTGGGTTAGGTTAGGGGGAACGGGTTAGTTAGGTTAGGTGGAAAGGTTAGGTGAAGTTGGGGTTAGGTGAATTTAGGTTGGGTTAGGTGGACTGGGTTGGGTTTGGGTTGGGGCGACGGTTTGGGTTAGGTGAGACAAAGGGTTGGTGAAGTTGGGTTTAGGTTAGGATTTTAGAGACCTAGGTTAGTGAGCGATTAGTTTATCCCTGTGAACAAAACGTCCGTGGGGGAAAACGTCCGTGATCAAACGTCCGTGATAAAAAACGCCCGAAACCCAAAACGTCATGATCAAAACGTCCGGATCAAAACAACCGTGATCAAAAGTCGTTATCAAAACGTCCGTGATCAAAAGCCCGTTATAAAAACGCCGTGATAAAAAGTCCTAACCAAAAAACGTCGTGATCAAAACGTCCGTGATCAAAAAAACCCGTGATCAAAACGCCCCTTTATAAAAAAACGTCCGTGATAAAAACGCCCGTGGTAAAAAAGTCCGTGAAAAAACGTGTGATCAAAACGTCCGTGATCAAAAACAACCGTTTAAAAAAGTCCGTTATCAAAAGCCCGGACAAAACGTCCGTGGTCAAAACGTCCGTGATCAAAAGCCCGTGATAAAAACGTCCGTGACCAAAAGTCCGGGCCCAAAAACGTCCATGCCCAAAAACGCCCGGACCAAAACGTCATGACCAAAACGCCTGCCCAAAAAACGTCCAGACCAAAACGTCCGTGCCCAAAACGCCATGGCCAAAACGTCGTGACCAAAAGTCCATGACCAAAAGTAAAAGACCAAAAGGTTCGTGCCCCAAAACGCCCCGGGCCCAAAACGCCCAAGCCCAAAAGGGTTTCGTGACCAAAAGCCCATGACCAAAACGCCCAAGACCAAAAGGTCGTGACCAAAACGCCCAGGGCCCAAAAACGTCCAGCCCAAAATCCGTGAAAAAAAAGCCAAGCCCAAAAGGTCCATGCGAAAACGCCCCGGGGGACAAAAGGTCCGTGACCAAAAGGGCCCATGGCTAAAAGGCCCGGCATATACGTCCGGCCCAAAAAAACGTCCGGACTAAAATCCGTGATCAAAAAGTCCGTGCCCAAAACGTCCGTGACTAAAACGCCCCGTGACCAAAACGTCCGTGATCAAAACGTCCGTGACTAAAACGTCCGTGATCAAAAGCCCGGCCAAAACGTCCGTGCCCAAAACGTCCGGATCAAAACGTCCTGCCCAAAAACGCCCGGACCAAAACGCCCGTGACCAAAACATCCGTGACAAAAACGCCCGTGACAAAAACGCCCGTGATCAAAATGTCAGTGATCAAAAGTTCCGTGACCGAAAGGGTTTCGTGATTTAAAACGTCCGTGGATCAAAACGTCCGTGAAAAAAACGTCCGTGATAAAAACCCGTGATCAAAACGCCCGGGATCAAAACGTTCGTGACAAAACGCCCGTGTCAAAACGTCCGTGATCAAAACGTCCGTGATAAAAAAGTCCGTGACCAAAAACGTCCGTGCCCAAAAAACGTCCTTGACCAAAACGTCCTTTTCCCCCAAAACGTCCGTGACCAAAACGTCCGTGACCAAACGTCCGGGACCAAACCTCCGTGACTAAAACGCCGTGATAAAAAACGTCCGGACCAAAACGCCGGACCAAAATCCGGATAAAAAACTTTCGTGACAAAAAAGTCCGTGAAAAAAAACGCCCGTGTCAAACGTCCGGATAAAAAACGCCCGTGACAAAAAACTCCGGACCAAAACGTTCGGCCCAAAAGTTCTGCCCAAAAGTCCGGGGACCAAAAGGCCCAAATTTTCGCCCCAACCCGCCGGCTCTAGGGAAGCGCTACACTTGTTTTTTCCCTGCGGCGTACTAGTAAGTTTTACCCCCCCACAAAGACGTCGAAGCCACATTACGTATTAAAGGTTTAAAAAAGACCGCGGGATATACACAGAATATCTTATCGTCTTGTTTCGTGCGTTGTTTAAATCAAATAAACGACTCGGTCACAGAAGCAAAGCACTTTTTCTTTGCTAGAGATTTAAGTATGGAGCTTTTTTCCCAGCACAAGTACAAGTTAGAATAACACTGTTGAGGCTTTTAAGAACATAAAAGTATACAATATTAGATCAGCTGCCTAACTCAAGACTTCGCTCCTGGGACTTTTTTTCCTGTTTGAATTTATTTTTCTCTGTTCTCCCTTTCTATTTTTTTTTTATTTAATTATATTATATTAATTTTTATAATTTTTCAAATATATTTATATTTTTGGGTTTTTATTATAGTGTCTTATTTCAGCCTTTTTACGATTCTTTCCACTTCCTACGACTTAAAGTTTAAGGAGAAGTAACCAAGACACACCGGAAATAAATTGGCCCCCCGCCCTTTCTTTATTCTTTTTATTTTCATAGGAAGGAATTGGCAAAAAGCGGACTTTTTGTTATTTTTTATATGTTTTGCCCTTTGCCCGTCCTTTTGATGTAAAAAAAAAAAAAAGCCGTCTACGAAGTGCTGGGCCCCTTTATACTTATACGATACTTTCATACTTCATACGTATTTTTACACTTTTTTCCGGTCAGCTTGGCCCGGAGAGGGGGGGAGGAGCCTTTTACTTGCACTTTTTTGTCTCTTAACTGAAGGGCTATACTATAAGAGAAAAATAGTCACACAGACGCCCCGTTTTTACCCAGTTAAGACTGTTTTTGTATGTTTTTCCTTTTTATTCCATTATAATATCGTGAGTGTCAATGAGGCAAGCGTAGGGTTGTAATGTATTGTTTTTTCCCTCCCACGATAGAAACTTTCTTTGATTTGTTATGCATTGTTGAGTGTGCAAACCCTTGAATGTTTTCCTTTTTTTTTGTGTACACCCCCATGAACACAACACTAAGTTTTTTCATTTAGTCGGGGAAAGTAGGGCCCTCTTTTTTCGCCGTGATCCAGTTGGCTGTCACAACTTTCGGCCGTTTGGGTTTAGGCCGTAAGAGTTTTGGCCGTAAGATTTTAGGCCGTAAGATGTTTTGGCCGAAAATGTTAGGCCTAAGATGTTTAGGGCCCTAAGAGTTTGGCCGTAAAAGTTTTTGGGCCCTAAAAGGTTTAGGGCCCTAAGAGGTTTAGGCCGTAAATGTTTAGGCGTAAGAGGTTTAGGCCGTAAGGGTTTAGGCCCCTAAAAGTTTTTGGGCCCTAAGAGGTATGGCCCTAAAAGGTTTAGGCCGTAAGAGGTTTTGTCCTCGTCAGGGGGATGCGTTTAAAAGGCGTGTCTCGTGCAGGGGACACACACCCGCACCAAAACGGGGGCGTTTCCGTACATATGCCGCACGTTAGTTGGCAAAAAAGGGCCCCCCATCTTCCCTTTTGAACGCACGGGATTTGGTGAGGTGTTTGGGGGAGGGGCTTTAGGGGGTCTTGGAGTAAGGCATTCTCACCCAAAACCCAACACCTCAGCCCAATCCCGTGCGTCGGAAGGGGGGGTGCGAGGGCCCCGTTTCCGCCAAAAATTAACTTTGAGGCCCAGAAAGTAATTTTTCCCTTGAAATGGGTACCTAGACGATGTAAGTGATAAGGGAATATTTATAGATAGACCGTATGATCCGTCCACTAACAATTTTGATATTTAAACACTTTTGAATTTTAGGGAACAAATACAATTTTTATAGCCCAAAGGGAAAAATCTGGGCGTTTTAAAGGGGGGTTAAATACTTCCCCCCCTCTGACTGGGCGAGTCGGGAAGGGAGCGCACACAAGAATGGGGCAGTTTTAATTTTTGGCCGCGGAAACCGTCCCTCATGGAGCGGGGGATCGGCAAACACTGATTATATGCAAATGAGGAGATTTATTCGCGTGTTCCGGCCCCGCCCAAGAGGGGGTTGGGCCCGCGTCACGGGGTGAAGGGTAGCGGTTGCTAACCCTTAGGACCAGAACGTAATTTCCCTTGTAATTTTACTATACCCGGTAAATTTTTAATTAATAAACCAATGTTTTTAAGATTAACCCGTTTGATCCTTGTCCCATAGCTAATTTTTTTGGTTTTTTTTTTTGTTTTTTTTAATTTTTGGTAACAAAAGATGATTTTATAAGCAAAAGGAAAGATTTGGGGGTGAAGGGGTTTTAAAATGATGCGTTTTTATATGTATATTTTTTAAATTTCTTTTTACCACTACAATATACATACATACATACAGTGCAAGATAAACACACGTGGCGCGCCGCACACACACACCACACACAACAAACACACAAACACACACACACACACACACACCCACCCACACACAAAAACACACACACACACACACCCCCACACCCAACCACACACCACCAAACACAACACACACCCCACACAAACACACACACCACCAAAAACAAACACACACACAACACGTTTTCCCCTTTCACGGAACTCCGTAGTGTAAGGGTTAGCACCCTCGGGTTCAAAAGAGAAGTCCGGGTCGATCCTCGGGCGGAGCGAAGACAGCGGGCGGTCTTCTTAAAAAACCCCAGCCCCTGTCCACCCCGCATGAAGGGTACCCGGGGGTTAGCCGGGGTTTTTGACTCGCCCCCCGGGGTGGTGGTTCGGCCCCAAAATAAAATAAGGGGAATGATAAAAATGTTGTATGGAGACGGGGCCACGAGCTTCGCTCTGCCCCGTAAAATACAATAGATGAAAACCACAAACACGCTCGACTCGCAACGAGAAGTCCCCGGGGTTTGATTCCGGGCGGGGCGAAGACAACGGGCGGTCTTTTAAAACCGAGCCCTGTCACCCAGCAGTGAATAGGGGCCGGTGTTAGCCCGGGGGTTGTGAGCCCCCCTCCCGGGGTGGTGGGTTCGGCCCAAAACAAAAAGGGTGAATGAGAAAAATAACAAGTTGATATTGTGGGCCATACGAGCGAGCTCGGCCCTGAAAAACAACTAGACCAAGTATAGACGTCCCGCCTCTGGCCCCTTTGGTTTTGGGCCCGTTTTGGGGCTGAAAATGACTGGAATCCGTTCCCGCCAATTTTAATTATTAGGAATTTTATTTAAGGCTTGTTCTATGCAAAAATTTGTTTTAAGACCCCATGATTTTGACAGCACACTTTGGGGGCGAAAAATCAGCTCAATCGACAATAATTAGGAGAGTTTTCGCTAATATCATTAAGGGGTTTTTTTACGAAAAAATTTTTCGACGACCCCCATGGGTTTTGACAGCACTAATGCAGTCAATTTCAGCTCAATCCGACAAAAATTAGGAGTAGTTATAACTTTTTGGCGGAAAATTGGTTACGGGTCTTAGGGAAGCGACAGCGAGGAAGCTCCTGTCAAAAAAGAATAAACCCCAAAAACACGTGCGCATGGTCAGGTTTATAGGGGTGGGTCTCTTCTGGGGTTGCGGCGAATCCCCCGCTGTCCGGGGATTTTTAGTGACAAATTGGGGGTTACTGCCCCCTTGAGCAAGGGGATGGGTGGGTTTGGGGTGTGAGGTCCCAGCATTGCCAAAAACGGCAATAATGAGCCCAAGCTGCATGAGAGGGTGAAAAGCATCGCGGAATTTTCACGGACAAGGGCCGGGTGAAAACACAAAATATAAAAACGCATTCCCAAATTTTTTCCCCGGGGTCGTTTGGGAAAAAAATTTTTTTGCGTATAATAGAACACTTTATTTTATGCAAATTGTTTTATAAAAGAAAAAAGACCAAGTATTCCAGTTTTCCCTTTCCCGGTTTTGGAGAAACAACATTGAGGACCAGCTAGTAAGTTTTGTTGATTAATATTCCCCAAGGGATGAGAGTTAGGTCAGGTGAGCCCCCTAATGGAGGTCAGGCAGATCAAGTAGCCAGGGGCAGGTGAATTTGTCAGGGTTTAAAATAGGTAGGTAAGGTTTCGGATAGGCACCTCGTACCCTGTACACAGGTAGGAGAGGGGGAAGAATTTTGGTATTTTCTAAGTTTTTTATTTTTTTTGTGATTTTTTGCTGGGACGTTTTCAAGTTTTTATGTGTTTTATAGAATAAGGGTAGTTTTTAACGCGGCAAAAGAAAAGTATGATAAATGTTCCACCACCCAAAATTTAAAATACCCAGCGTGGTCCAACTACAGGCCGCGGGACGCAGGTCGCCTGTATGGCCCCCCGAGACTGCAACCAATTTTTATTTTATCATGAACAAATACTAATTAAATATCAAAAAACTTTTGGGGTTTTGTATGTATGCTTAAAAGGTGCGGGAAAGAACGGTGAAGGGGTTCACTCCCAAAACACACAGGAACTACCCCGGTAGGTCTCACGGCCCCTTGTAGCTTTTTATTTTTTATTTCTTAGTTAAGACGGCCTCGGGGTCTGCATTTCCGCAAACAAGGTTTTGGGGGCGTAAATTCCGCACGGCTGTTGCCCCCCCTTGGGTGAGCGGCCCCTGGTGGATCCCGGAAAAAACCCGAACGGAATACGCCAGAGGTAGGGAGGGAACATCTCCAGGCCCCCCCCAGAGGGGCCTAACCACACATTTTTGCCCCCACCCCTTCTTCCCGTTCCCCTTCTCCCACTTTGTTGTGACACCCGAAAAATTTTTTCCCCATTTTTTTATCCCTTTTATCAGTTTATGCATCACCACCCCACCAACACCCCCACCACCACCACCACCCCCCACCCCCAAAAAAAACCCAAAAAAAAAAAATTTTCCCCCCACC
>JACEEZ010005119.1:0-17500 GCA_016584305.1 Chionoecetes opilio
ATAGAAAAGGTTTTACTTTTTTCACGATCGTGGGGAAATTTTTTGCAAGAGTTTCTGAGTCTCTCGTGTACCTAATCCATATCGAATTCGATACAAAACTTCTACTACTTTGACCCTCAGAATGGAGAAACTTTGTTATTAGTACAAAAAACCCATCATTATCGAGCTTAACCAAAAAAATGCCTGACTTGTGGTAATGTGTAGCTGGTCCTCTCTAGGCACTAAATCAACCTTAATATCCACAAAATAAGAAAATAATCCACATAATAAGGAAAAGGACCTAGTGCAACACACGCCTTCATTCCCTACAGATTTTGGCCGATATTAAGAGTTTATCATGGGCAGCGGTTTCCCCTTCTAACGCAAACCAACCAAGCCCTCCCTCCCTGACCCGTGTCGTGTCCAGCCTTTCTCCCTCACCGTGCCGTGGCGAGGCACCTCACTGCTGCCTGCAAACTTATTTCCTGGAGTCTCGATCGTGGTGGTGATAAAGAAGGAGGAAAAAAGAAGGTCAATGTATCATAAATTGTGACACTATAAATTGCAACACACACACGCACACACACACACACGCACACGCACACACACATACTATAGTGCGTTATATGTTATAGCATATAGCTATATGCTATAGTATAGTATAGTTATATACTATGGCTATAGGGTACTCCGTAATGTAGGGGAAGCACGCTCGGTTCACAACCGAGAAGTCCCGGGTTCGATCCCCGGGCGGAGCGGAAACATATGGGCTGTTTCCTTAAAACCCGAGCCCCTGTCCACCCAGCAGTGAATGGGTACCGGGTGTTAGCCGGGATTTGTGACCTGCTCTCCGGGGTGCTGGCTTAGACCAAAACTAAGCACTAAGGATGAATGATAAAAATGTTGATATGGAGACGGGGCCATACGAGCGTTGCTCTGGCCCTGTAAAATACAACTAGATGAATACACACACACACACACACACACACACACACACACACACACACACACACACACACACACACATACAAAAGGGGTTGGGGTGTGTGGTGTGTGAGGTCTCAGCCTTTCCCATACATGGTCTCTATGTGCTCTAAGCTCTTTTCTGTCTATAGGCCGATCGCCTCCCCTGCTGCTGGCTCTGTCGCTGCCGTGCTGCGTGGGTGTAGGCGACCCAGAACACGGGCACAGCAGCCACCCTTGCATGCTGCACGCGATGGCCTTCTTTGTACGGCCACAATTGAGGCATTTCCTTCATGTTGTTTTCCAACCGCAGAGACACTACATAGAGGTCACATATCTCGCCTCGACGGTGCGGAAGACACAGGTAAAAAAAAAAGTACACAAAGTTGTCTGAAGAGCAGTAATGAACACTCACTGACCTTAGAAATGAGTATTAGGGTCAGGCGAAGCGAGTCATGGGAGACGAGGAGCAAATCCTGGGCTGGATAACGTCCCACTGCGTAAATAATGAGAAAAAATTAGATTCATTAGAAGCCCCTCGTGGAAGGGAGAGTGGGGCTGGGAGTTGGAGTGGGCTGGGGGTTTGAGGGGGGCTGGGGGTGGAGGGGGGCGGGGGGTGTGGGGGTCTGGGGGTCGGGGGGGGCGGGGTTTGGGGGGGGTTTTAATATTGCGCGTAAAGGGGGTTTTGTGGCCTGTTTGATGCGTAATGCCAAAGCGGTCTTGTATCCAATAAAATTTGCGGTTTTTCCCCTAACCCCCCCAAAAATTGAAATAGAAAAAAAAACATATTTTTATGAAACTTTTGATCCCCAGAAAAAATATAAAAATTAATCTAAAATTCAATGATTGGATCAATTTTTTTCGTTTGAACGGGGCCCTGAACGAAGGTGGAGTGAGCTTGCATGAGAATTGGATCGGTGGCAGGGGACATTCCCAACGCTGCGGCATTGTGAATGTAAGGAGTATTATATTTAAGTGGGTTTGTTTAAGGTTTTTTTTTTTTTTAAAAGTTTTAACAAAATTTTTTTTTTTACTTTTTTTAACTTTAAATTAAATTTTTTTTTTTTTTTTTTAACATTTCATTTTTTTTAACATTTCTTTGTCCCAAAGGGGGGCCCGTTAACCCTACCCATTAACTTAAAAAACTTGGGAGTATACTGTATTTTGTTTTTTGTTAAACATGTTATGAACATGTACATTTTAGTGGGAAACAGGGGGAAAAAAGTAATCCAAGTTTCCTCTCTTTTCAGCAACGGTGATGCGTTTTCTGTAAAAACCCCCTCTCCTGTGATCCCCAGTACCTGGGGAAAAAGGTTGTAGGGGATCAAAAAAGCGGGAAAAGGGGCTTTGGTGAAGAACCCAAGTCCATCCGGGCGGGCAGTTCATCGATTCCGGGGGGTGTTCTGTAATGTGAGAGACATTAAAATTCTCTAAGGAAAACGTTTGTCTGTGCAGAAAAAGGAGGTGCCTTCGTTTTTGGATTCAGCGTTTGACTACCAAAACCAGTGTCTTTTCTGTGGTAATCCTGAAAAGTACCAGGGGAGGAAAAGGATCATATGTTACCATTTTAAGACTTCGATTTCCAAAAATCATGTTCGACTGCCTGTGAAAAGATTAGACATTTTTGGTCAATACAGTGGGACGAATGCATTTGTTGGGATCTCCGCAGCAGATGGGGTTCCCAAACGGTGCAGTACTAACTTTCGTAAAAAAAAAACATTTCCCTCAAATTCCAATCGGAAGAGGCTCTTCATAAAAAAGCAGAAGTTGGGGTCGCCTAAGGACCAATCAACATAAGCTTTCCTAAAGGGGTGGCAAAGTCCCTAGAAAAAAATGATGGGAAAAAACCCCAAAATTTTATGATTTAATTGGGAAAATGGGGGGACTTCCAGTGACACGGGCTTGTCTATGGTTTTTCATACATAGGAAAAACCTTCTAATAAATTTGGTGAAAAGATCAAAATTGCGACATGAAGGGAAAACCCCAAAGGGTTGTGACATTTAGGGGTGTGGCATCGTCGATTCTTCGGGCCTTCTATCGCAACAAAAGGAAAGTGATCCTGAAGCGAAAAGTTGCGCCGATCAAGACAGCCCCTATCTCATTAAAAGTGAAAAAAACGGTACTAAATTAGAACTTTTCCCCACTACTATCGACATGTCCCCTGTCAATGCTGCAAACCCAAATTCCCACCAAGTCACTAAAGCCTTTCTGGAAAAGCCTTTGGGGGGGAAAAGGGAAAAAACTTAAAAATCTGTCACCGGACAGGGGATATGCAAACCACGAGGCCTAGGATCCTCAACTCCACTGTTGCGGGGGCTTTGGGATCCAAAAGCACTAAACCCTTTCGGTTTTCGATTTTAAGACACCCTCTTTGCACATGGGTATATTGTTTTATAACGGAGGGGCAAAAGATGAGCGCAGCGCAGCAGTCACAGTGGACAGATATCCCTGGTTTTAAAACCCCCGGGCATTTCATTCAAAATGTGGCGGGCAATGGTTGACCTGAATCTGCACATTAATGGGGGAAAACAATTCCCTGGCATGGGCATCATTGGTGTGTGACCCAAAAGCAGTCCGCCTTCAATTGCCCGTGAGCTGTCTAGCGAGGATACGAAATGGGGCGAATCAAAAACGTCCATTCACACACATGTGGGGACTGCAGTCACTACTACGAGACTTCCCGGGTTCTACTGACCTGCGACAAAACACTCAAAAGTTACCCTCTGGAAGGGTTTTGCCACAGTTCGATCACCTCGACCTCTTGGGCTGGAATGAGCAGATGGTCACAAGGAAACATCCGGGGGAGGCATCAATAATGTTTCTGCCCGATTGATTCAGTCCAAATGACTTGGGGCTGCATAACTCCCACTCATTCGTTTTTGAACATGCGCAAGTATGGGGTAACCCCGAACTGACTTATCAGCCACTTTGGGGAAAACTCTCACCTAGTCAAGAGCGACCAGCGGCAGCAACTTCACTCGATTGTTCTAAAACTAGGAGGATTCCATACCCATGGTTTTTGGGTGTATTGGCCCCCTATGTCTGGTACCGGATCAAAAAGCTTCGGGAAATTGCTATGCTGCAAAATACAACCCACATGATATGGCAAAAACCTGTCTGGCATACTGGGCATCTAACCCTTGACGCCGCATCAAAGCAAAATTGTTTCCCCGGGATTTTTAATGAAAACCCACCCAATGGGAGACGGAGCCTACCTTTTCCACGAGCTCAATAGCAGGGGCGTGTTTCGGCCCGATTTTGGGTGACCAAACAGTGTAACATCGGTCGTCGAAGGGATGGAGGGCTTGGAGACAAAAACAAACATGTGATTGATGCAATGAAGGGTCAACGGACGCGAGACTGTGTTACAATACATGGAAAGTGGACATTATCGTTTTTTCTGAATCTGAAAGAAAAGGGTTGGATGCTTCACTTGCATGTCCGCCGCCATGCTGCCATACTTTAGCTTCCAAACAGGGGAGTTTCCTGAAAAAACTAGCAATACTTTTTGGGGAGGGGCTATATAAAATCAAGTTTTATTGCTGCTTTTCCCGCTAAGGGGGATCAGTAATATGGGTTTAAATGTAAACGTCACATTTTTTAAATAAAAAATTAATCCCAATTTTTTGATGTGCAAAAAAAGATAGGCATAAAATTTTTTTCATTTTTGCATGTGACAGTTGTATTTGCCCTAACCGCCACAAACTGGTTAAATAAATAATTTAAAAATTGTTTTGTTTATTTTAAGGTGATATTGTCGTATATTTTAATTTCCCAATTATTGCGGTAGTCCGAAAAAGTAACCAAAACGCAAATGACCTGAAAACCATGTTCCACCAAAAATATTTAAGATAATCTTGGGCAGATTTCAGTGGGCATCAAGGTTTCAAAAAAAATTAAAACTTCTTTTCTATTAAATTTGTGTGGGTCCTTCATTTTTTGACGGACTTTTGGGTTTTTGGGAAAAATATCTTTGCAGGGTGGAAAGGAGGTGTTATTTTGGGGGGTGAAAATGTGTTGTACGTAAGGAAAAGGGTTTAAAATAAGCTTTCTTAAATGTTGGGGGAAGTCTATCGAAGATTATGAGAGAGAAGAGAGAGAGAGAGAGAGGAGGAGAGAAGAGAGAAAGAGAAAAGGAGAGGAAAGAAGAAGGAGAGGAGAGAGAGAGAGAGAAGAGAGAGAGAGAGAGAGAGAGAGAGAGGAGAGAGAGAGAGAGGGGAGAGAGAGAGAGAAGAAGAGAAGAGAGAGAGAAAGGGGAGAAGAGAGAGAGGAGAGAGAGAGAGGGAAGAGAGGAGAGAGGAAGAGAGATGCCTAGTATGCTGGGTGGTTGTGTTAATATGGTTAACTGTAAACACAGAATAGCTAAAAATCTTGTCACATGACAAGATCGCCTTCGTCATTTACCTGACAAGATAACTCTCACCGACAAGATCTCTTTTTCATTTTCTTCTGCCATGACAAGATCTGATTTTTTCATGAATCTTATCATGAAAACTTGTCATGAAAATTTAACGACTCGAAAATTTTTTCATGTAATTTGTAATAACTTTTTCAAATCGGTTTAAAAATTTTTAGTTTATACACATTATTATTTTATTAAATCAACGTCCTCTCTCTTCCTTCATAAAAATCTAACTAATCATCCATCTATCTGTCAACTTAATTATATCCCTGCGCTCACACGCCACGCGCGCGGAAACCCCCATAGGGGAACTCCGTAGGTAAGGGTTTAGCACCTTTGGCTCAAAACCGGAAGTCCCGGGTTGATCCCCGGTGAGCGAAAACAGACGGGCGGTCTTCTTAAAACCCGACCCCTGTCCATGTGTCCATTCACCCAGCGTGAATGGGTACCGGGGTGTTACCCGGGGGGTTTGTGACCCGCCCCCCCGGGTGGGGGTTCGGCCAACACTAAGGATGAATGAAAAAATTAATGTTGATAGGAGACGGGGCCATACGAGCGTTCCCGGGCCCCTGTAAAAAAAACTAATAAATCAATAATAAATACAACAAAAACACACACAACTATATTATTATATTTTATAATATATATTTATATAATATGGGAGAGAGAGAGAGATATAGATGATAGATAAAATTATGAGAGAAAATCTTAGAGAGAGAGAAAAAAAAAAAAAGACTGCACTTCTGTGCATATGAGGGTTTTGAGTCAGTGGTGTTCCCATATAGGTAAAACTCGCGCCTTTTCTTCACATGGTGATACACGAGATAAAAAGCGATTTATGTCGATTTCCCATTATTTTTATGAAACTATATAGTTCCTTTTTAAATATTATTAGAAATCTGAAAAATCATTTCAGGCTGAAAATTGACGAAAAAATTTCAATTTTTTTTTGGGGGGAAATAGATAATTTTGAACCCCTAGTGAAAGGCGGACGGCGGAAGGCTCCCGTGGGAAACAAGTTACCCAATAGGCTGCTGCGGGCCGCGGCCTTGAAAGACGACACGCCACTCATGCCTCCCTTTCATCCTGCTGTATGAGGAAAAGTTTGGTATTCTATTAGTGAACTTGTTTCATTTTGACTGTCTCAATTTCTTTCTCTCCCCAGGTTAAGGGAAATCATGGCTGCAGTTATTTGTAGCTGGGACTGTTTGGTGTTAAAAACAAGGGTGTCTTGTGCAAAGCTTCCCCCCAACTTTCTGTTGAATGTTCCCCCACGGGTGGAGGTGGCGAGTTTTTTTTTCCGGTAAGGGGGCGGTCACACTACCTTTTTTCCCCCGTGGACTGGGGTTTAGCGTGGACTGGGCCCCAAATGGCCGCCCGTGGCTGAAAAATCCCCCACATCGACGCCCAGGGGTGGACGAGCGAATCGTTTTTTTCGGGGGCGACCCACCTCACTATGTCTGGCAGCAGAGATTTAGGGTCTTGTTTTTAAAGAAACCTAATTGAAGAAAATTATTATCTTTTTTAAAGAAAAAGGATAATACATCGTTATTACTCTAATAATTACATTTTTCTGAGATGATAAACATGGGGGACTGTCAATGATCCTAAAATAAAAGCTACACACTCCTTCCCCTTTGAGCTTAGTTAAACAAACCGTAATGCCGTATGAAAAAAACCCGTTTTTTGTGTTTTAAAGGGGATTGCGATATTCCCTGAGGAACTTAGCCCCTGGTGTGTCCTATGATGCTATCACGGGCGGGGGCACCAGCAGTGTGGGGGTAGGGGGACAAAAGTAGCGGTGGGGGTTTTTGAAACTCATCGGGGGGTTTTTTTTGCCGAAAAACCAACCGAAATTTCCTCGCCGATGGAAATTTTAACTAACCGGACTTTTGGATCTTATTTCCCTAAAAAAAGCTTTTCCCCATTTATCCCTGAATGCGAATACAGGAAAAAACCAGGTAATAATGGACGGGGACTGGCCGGTCTTTTTTCAGTAACACCCGAAAAATTTTTCTGCCCCAAAATAGGTGTTTTTTTTTTCGAAGGAGATAGTTTTATTTTTCCGGAAACCAAAAGTTTTCTAAAAAAAAAAATAAACACCGAAATTTTTTGGTCGCCTTTCCTTAATAACACTGAATTCCTCAAAAAAAGCCCACTTTTTTAAAAAAAAATTGACCGGGAAAAATGTGTCAGGGGCTCAGAAACAGGGGAAATGATTGAATAAACATAAAACCCAACCCTTTAAATAACCTTATGGTTTTTAATGAAAAACTAACCTAACTTAACCACAAGTATTTCCTAACCTAACCTATAGGTTTTAACGAAACCTAACCCCAACCTTAACCCAAAGTTAAACCAACCTAACCGTAAAAACAAAGTAACCAACCTACCTTAACCCCAAAGTAACCTAACAACCTTTTAGTTTTTAATAAAAACCCAACCTAACCTTAAACCCAAGGTTTGGTTAGGTTTACTTTGGGGTTAAGGTTAGGTAAAAATAATTTCATTAAAAACCTTTAAAGGTTTGGCTAAAGGGCAGGTTTTTATGTTCTAACCCCAATCATTCCCGGTTATCTAACCCTACAAATTTTTTTTTGGTAAAAAAATTTTTTGGTTTTTTTTTATAGAAATTCTGTTTTTAATGGAAACGGCGTCATAAAATTCGGTGAAAAATTTTTTTTTATTGTATGAAAACAGCTTTCCGAAAATAAAAATTTTCTCCATTAGAAAAAAAAAATATTTTTGGGGAGGAAAAAATTTGTCATGTCTCTGAAAATGCCGCGAAGTCCTCGTCCATTATTACCCAAAACCGATTAAAAAATTTTAAATTGGGTCCTGTAATACAAGAATTGGAAGGAGTTTCCCATCGGCGACAGTTTTCCCGGTACCCACCGCCGATAGGAAATTCTCGCCGCCGTCGTCAAGTGTTCCCAAATTTTTGATATTAGGCCCAAATTCATTTAATCAAGTTTTACCCCTGTTTTTGCATTCAGGATGAAAAACTAGCGCTAGCTTATCAGTTGGTTAATTAGGTGCCAAAGCCCAAAGGGCAAATTTTCATTTTCCACGTCGGCGAGAGTTCTAGATTTGGGGTTTTTGGCGATAATTCCCACGGGACAGCCCTAAAAACCCGGGGTGTTTTCTCACGGCACACTCAGGGTGCCGGAGTTGTCGCGTGGAACTCTTTAAAACCCAAAAAACCGAAATCACCCAAACCCATACCAAAAATACCAAAAAAACCCCCGAAAAAAAACCGATAATAACCTAAATATTTCCCAAATTACCCAAATACAAAAAAAAATTACCCATAAAAACACCTAAATATACCAAAAAACACCGAAATATCCGAAATACACCCCAAAACATTTTTAAAAATGTATGTATTTCGTCTCTTGATACCTTATGTTTGGATTGTCTGTATTTCGGGGGATTAAAGGGATATTTTTTTATTGAGACCCGTTTGTCGCGTTTTTTTTGATTTGGATCTGCCTAACTGGGGGTGGGAGGCCCGCGGCCAGACAGTAGTGTGACCACTTGCTCTGGGCGCCCAAATAGCTCTGCCCCAGCCCCCGAAAAACCCCGTCCAGGGTTAAAATAGCAAGTGTGCCGAGCTTAAAAAGGCAACTTCTTGAAAAATTTTGCTCGGACCTCTCAGGGGTAAATTTCGACATTTCGTGAGCTCCCTTGTACGTCTTTCCCGCGTCTTTTGTATTTGCCCCCTGCCGCCACACAATTTTTTGAAGTAGTCATTGATTTAACCCATATTCCCTCATTATTTTCCCAGGAAAAATTTTTTTTTCGGGGTCAAAAAACAACATTCTTAAACTTCATTGTTTGACATTTCAGACTACTTTACGTAAAAATATTAGCTTAAGACAATCATCCCTCCGGCGTGGTGTGACCACTTTGGGTGGGTTTTGGAAAAATTGTTTTTTGCATGCTACTGTTTTTTTTTCATAAAATTTGCCACTGTCCTGACTCCCAAGGGGGGGGAAAGGGAAAATTGTTGAGTGAGGGCGGATGCTTGTACAATGTTTTCTGACCGCTTCACTACTATTTCTGTTTTTTAAAATTTTGGGTTTCTGGAATGCCCGTTTAACATGAGTGGAAGGAAATTTTAAGGATATTGATTTCTGTTATATATATATATATATATATATATATTATATTTTTATTTATATATATATATATTATATATATTATATAGTTGTTGCTTGTTAAGTTATTTTTAAATGTTTTAGGTTTACAGCCCTTGGGCATTCTCTGCGCAGGGGCGCCCAAGGAGGACGCACGGGACGCACGTGCACCCCTGTACCCCAGGCTGGTAGTTGAGCCGGGGGGCCCCACGTGAACCCCTTGGAAAATCTAGGGCCTAATTTTTAGAGCCAAATTGTCAGAAAACAAAAATCAACGTTAACACTGTCAACAATGTCCCAGGGGGTTCGTTGGCGGCCATCGTCGATCGCAAATATTTGACTTTCTCGAAATTACCAAAATGCCCAAAAAACACAAATAATTTTACAAATTTAATTTTGGTGCCCAGTGACAAGAATAACTGCCATTGGAAGAAAAATTTAAGCATAATTGGTACAAGTTTAGTCATGGAACGGGAAAAACTAAAAAAGGGGGGGAAAAAAATTACTTTGGTTTCGCCGACAACTTTAAACATAAATGACAAAACTTCATAAAATACAAAAACTGGTCTTTTAACATACAAAATCATCGTCTATTATCCCCCCTCTAAAACAGCAAACATTGCATACATATATGTTATAAAACACAATTGTTACCCCAAGTAACCCACCCCCCTTGGAAACTTTTTCTTCACAAAACCTAATGCGAAAAACTTAGTTTTATATTAAATTGTACCCGTTAACATGGGGGAAAATAGATAATACAATTAGTATTTTTCATTCCATTTGTAAAAAATGTTTTTCTCCATATTTCATGTCATAATGTATACATAAGTATATTATGTTTTTTTTCTAAAAACAATCTGTTTGGCTCATGTGTAGCTAACCGTTAACATGGCAATTTAAAAACCCCTTTTTAAACCCCNATAATAAGAATATTTAGGGAGAAATCTTAGAGAGAGAAAGAGAAAAAAAAAAGACTTGCCCTTCCCTTGCAGAAATGAACGGTTGATCACGTGTGTTCCCTATGATGTATAAACTCGCAGCCTATTACTTCCACTGCTGATACACGATAAACGATTTTGTCGACTTACATTATATTTTTATGACGACCTATGATTCGACATTTTTATTATTAGCAACGACCATCAGTCAGTCTGGCAAATTGACGATAAAAGTTCAATTTTTTTTGGGGAAAGAATAGATAAGGGTTTAAAGCCCTACGTGCAGCGCGGACGGCGGAAGGCTCCGTAGGGTAGACAAGTAGTACCCATAGGCTGCTGCGGCCGCGGCCTTGAAGAGACGACACGCCCTCATGCGCTGCCTTCATCCTGCTGTATGGTATTATGGTTTCTATTGTGAACTTTATCATTTAAACCTGTCCTCTATATTCTCTTCTCTGCCCATGATATCGGGAAATCATGCTCAGTTATTTGTAGCGTGGGGAAAATGTTTGGGTGTTATAACAGGTGTGTCTTGTGCAAAGCTTCACCCAAACTTTCTGTTGAATGTTTCCACGGTGGAGGCTGGCGATTTATTTTTCCAGGTAAAGGGGCGGTCACCACTAGCCTTTTTACCCGTGGACTGGGCGGTTTAGCGTTGACTGGGCGTCCAATGGCCGGTCCAGTGGCTGAAAAACTGCCCAGCATCGACGCCACGGGACGGAGTGGACGGGGAGCGAATCGTTATTCGTGGGCGACCCAGCCTCACTATGTCTGGGCAGAGGAGAGGATTGAGGGTCTATAGAAATTTTTAAGCAAGCTTAATTAAAGAAAATTATATATCTTTATTCAAGAATAAGGAGATACATCGTAGTAACTCCTAGATAATTACATTTTTTCTGAGATGATAAACGATGAGGGACTGTACAATGATCACTAAATCAAAGCTACACACTCGCTTCACCTTGAGCTTCAAGTATAAACAAAGCTAATGCCGTATGAATAAACCCGTTCTTTGTGTTATTAAGGATTGCGATATTCCCCTGAGGAACTCTATGACCCCTGGTGATTTTCCTATGGATGCTATCAAAAGGCGTGGCACCAGCAGTATGAGGGGTAGGGACAGACGTAGGCGGTGAGGTTTAAGAAAACTCATCGATGGTGTTTTTGCCGAAAAAAACCAACCGAGAATTCTCGCCAGACGTGGGAAAAATTTTAACCTAACCGGGACTTGGCATCTTACTTAACCAAAATGAGAAAGCTTTTGCTGCCATTTCATCCTGAATGCAGAAATACAGGTAAAACCTAGGTAATAATGGACGAGGACTCCCGCGGGTTCATTTTCAGTAAAAACAACCGAAAATTTCCTGCCCCAAAATGGGTGCTTTTTCGAATGGAGATAGTTTAATTTTCCGGAAACCAATAGTTTTCATACAAAAAAAAAAATAATCCCCGAATTTTATGGTCGCCGTTTCCATTAATAACACTGAAATCTCCATCAAAAAAAAGCCTAAAACTTGCCCGGGAAAAAATGTGTCAGGGTCCTCAAAAGATAACAGGGAAGTGATTGAATAAAAACATACCAAACCCTAACCTTAACCTAACCTTATGGGTTTTAATGAAAACCTAACCTAACCTTAACCAAAAGTATACCTAACAACCTTATAGGTTTTAAACGAAACCTAACCAAACCCTTTAAACCACAAAGTATACCTAACCTAACCGTAACCAAAAGTATACCTAACCTAACCTTAACCACAAAGTAATACCAAACCTAACCTTTGTGTTTTTAATAAAACCTAACCTAACCTTAACCTAAGGTTAGGTTAGGTTTACTTAGTGGTTAAGGTTAGGCTAAACTAAGTTTCATTAAAAAACCTATAAGGTAGGCTAAGGTCGGGGTTTTGGGTTTATGTTCTATTCAATCACTTCCCGGTTATCTAGACCCTGACAAATTTTTCTTGGTAAAGTTTTAGTGTTTTTTTTATAGAAATTCAGTGTTTTTAATGGAAACGGCGATCATAAAATTCGGTGAAGAATTTTTTTTATTGTATGAAAAATTGCTTTCCGGAAAATAAATTATCTCCATTAGAAAAAGCACTATTTTGGGGCAGGAAAAATTTGTCCCGTGTCTCTGAAAATGACCGCGAAGTCCTCGTCCCCTTATTACCAAAGCCTGATTAAATGTGTAAATTGGTCCTGTAATATCAAGAATTGGAAGGAGTTCGATCGGCGACAGTTCAGGTACCCACCGCCGATAGGAATTCTCGCCGCCGTCGGGCCAAGTGTTCCAATTCTTGATATTACAGGACCCAATATCATTTAATCAAGTTTTACCCCATGTTTCTGCATTCAGGGATGAAATACTAGCGCTGCTTGATCAGTTAGGTTAAATTAGGTGCCAATGCCCCCGGTCAAGTTAACATTTCCAAAGTCGGCGAGAGTTCTAGATTGGTGTTTCGGCGATAATTCCCACGGCGACAGGTTCCCATTTAAAACCCCGGCCGGTGTTTACTCACGGCACACTCAGGTGTGCCGTGAGTTGTCGCGTGGATATCTCTTAATACCCAATATACCGAAATACACCAAACACATACCAAAATATACCAAAATACACCGAAAAAAACCGATAATACACCTAAATATTCCGAAATATACCGAAAAAACAAAAAAAATTTCCGTAATACACCTAAATTATAAACCCAAAATACACCGAAATAACCGAAATAACACCCTAAACCGTTTAAAAAATGTATGTATTACGTCTCTTGATACCTTATGTTAGTGTATTGTCATGTATTTTCGGTGTATTACGGTATATTTTGGTATTAAGAGACGCCGTTGTCGCGTTTGTTTTGATTTGGATCTGCCTAGCACTGGGCTGGGAGGCCCCCCGGCCAGACAGTAGTGTGACCACTTGCCTGGGCGCCCAGAAGTAGCTCTGCTCCCAGCCCACGCATAACCGCCCAGTCCACGGGTTTAAAAATAAGCAAGTGTGACCGTAGCTTAAGAAGGCAGACTTTTTTGAAAAAATATTGCTCGGACCTCTCAGTGGTTTAAATTCAGACATTTTGTGAGCTCCCTTGTACGTCGTTCCTCGCGTTCTTTGTATGTGCCACCTGCCAAGCCTACACAACTTTTGAAGTGAGTCATTGATTTAAAAACCCCATATTTCCTACTTATTTTTCACATCAGGAACAATTTTTTTTTCGCGGTCTTAAAAAAAACATTCATTAAACCCTTTACTTGTTTTACATTTCAGACTACGTTTACAGTGAAAATATAAGCTATCATGACGAATCATCACCTCCGGCGTGGTGTGACCGACTTTGAGGTAGGTTGTAATTAATTGTTTCTTTGCATGCTACTGATTTTTTTCATGAAAATTGCACTGTCCTGCACTGCCAAGGGGTGGAAGGAATATGTGTGAGTGACTGGCGGATGACTTGTACATATGTTTCTGAGCCGTCCTTCTACTACTATTTTCTGTTTCTTAAATTTTGGGTCTTCTGGAATGCCCGTTTAACATGAGTGGAAGGAAATATGAAGGATGATTGATTTTCTGTGTTATATTATAATAATATATTTTTGTATATATATATATATATATATATATATATTATATATATATATATATATATTATTATATATATATAGTTGTTGCTTGTTGAAGTTATGTTGAAATGTTTTAGGTTTACAGCCTTGGCATTCTCTGCAGCAGGGGCGCCCACAGGAGGACGCACTGGACGCACGTGCATCCACTGTAAGCCTCCAGGCATGTGTAGTCTAGTAGTCCAGTGGACCCCACGTGAACCCCTTGGACAATCTAATGAGACCTAATTTTTAGATGCACAAATATGTCTAGAAAACAAAATCAACGTTAACACTGTCAACTAATGTCCCATGGGGTTCGTATGGCGGCCATCGTCGATCGCGAAATATTTGACTTTCTCGAAATTACCAAAATGTCCATAAAATCACAAATAATGTAGTTACAAATTTAATTTTGGTGCCCACGTGACAAGAATAACATGGCCTATTGTAAGAACAATTAATGCAGTAATTGGTACAAGTTTAGTCATGGAACGGCAAAAACCTAAAAAAAGGCGGAAAAATTACTTTGGTTTCGCCGACAACTTTAAACATAAATGACAATAACTTCACTAATATATAACATACTGGTCAGTTCAACATATCAAAATCATCGTCTATTATTCCCCCATCTAATACAGTCAAACAATTGACATACATATATGATTATCATACACTAATTGTTACCAATGTAACCCACCCCCCTTGTGAAACTTTACTTACATCAAATACATACATGCGATAAAACTTAGTTTTATATTAAATTGTACCAGTTAATCATGGGCAACTAGATAATACAACTTAGTATTGTTCAGTTGCCATTTGTAAACACTGTTTTTCTCCATATTTCATGTCATATATGTATACATATATTGTATATATATGTTTGTTTCTCATACAATACTGTATTGCTCATGTGTATCGCTAACCTGTATACGATGTCAATTAACACTACTTTCCTTCTCCTTAGATGCATCGGTGATAGTGATAGTGTAGATGGTATGTCAGTGACCTAACATTCTGTGTGGTACATCCGTAGTTCTTTCTGGTGGTGGAATATAACTGAACTAAATCATGGCTAGCACGAGGAAACGAAAAAGCGACAAATTATCAGCCAGATCTGAAAACCCTAAATGCCCATCATGTATCGTACACGCAATAGACATCCGAGACTATGGTCCCTTGACATCTTTCAGAAATGTGAGAGGAAACCCAGATGAAAAATTTGCATATATACATGAAATCCGTGAAAATCGAATGGCTGAACCTCTCAATTCACCTCGCCGTATGGAAGCAGTGTGTGCTCAGATACCAGAGACTCTCGAAGGCGTTGACTTGGAGATGATAGGATAACCCAGACCATGTTACCAGCGCTTCACAGCAAACTTACATCGCTTGAATGATTCGACCGTAGCAGCTATGTCCACGAAGCATCACTCTCCGCGCAAACTGTTATCTGCTGAGAGTTCCCAACTATTCCCACCTGAATGTATGTTCTACGAGAAGTTTGAAATAAAGGTATCTGGAAAAACCGAGAGACCCATCAAATTCCTATCATGGAAACACAAAGAGCCTGCTTGGAAAAGCATCGAGTCCCAGGCCCTTGAACTGGGAAAGACTCGTCTATACCGACAGGTGAAAGGAAAGGACTTATTTGCCGTTGAAGCACAGTTCCATTCCGAATGCAGAATGTCCTTCACCACGGAATATCGAAATCACATCCGGGCACAGGAGCGAGAGGAGAACCGTAACATAGACACTGATCAGGCCCATAGGGCTTCTGCCCATAATGCAGCCTTCAACTTGGGGTCAGGATTTGATTCTCTGTTATTTGTAATTATACCAAATGTCAATTACTCACTTCTACTGACAGCGTACCTAGCTGCCCTACATCACTTGTTAAAGTTTAATAGAAAGGAAACACTGTTTTCTGACTTTTCTCGAGTGTTTGTATTTGACAACATAAAGTTTTACTAGGGGGGTGAGTAACATTGGTAACAATTAGTGTATGATAGTCATATATGTATGTCAATTGTTTGACTGCATTAGATGGGGGAATAATAGATGATGATTTTGATATGTTAAACTGACCAGTATGTTGTACTAGCCGCAAAGCCGCCCTCCGGGCGGACTTTTTGGCTAGCTCCTGCGGAGGGCTATTGGTGGGCCTTCGGCCCACCAAATACAGACTCTCCAGATAGCCCCTTCTAACTTTCCTGAAATCATGGATGTAGAAATGTCTATTAACGCCAATCCATTCACTCACCCCCAACCCATTCACTCACCCATTACCCATCACCCCCCACCCATTCACTCACCCATTACCCATCACCACACACCCATTACCCATCACCCCCCCCTATTCCCTCACCCATTCACTCACCCATCACCCCACACCCATTACCCATCACCCCACCCATTCACTCACCCATTACCCATCACCCTACATCAAGGTTTCCTCAATTCTCGCAACCCACATTTTTTTTTCACAATTCTCGCTAATAGGCTGCTAAAAAAAAAAAAAAAGTTATCGGATCATCTCATAAGTGGGCTTAAAACCTTCCCCTGCTCGAGCTGGTTCCAAAACTGTGCCATGTGATGGGATTCCGCCACAGGGGGCGGCACCCATCGCGGACAGACAGACACACACACACACACACACACTTTCGCTTATATTATTATAGATATTATTGAAGTTATTGTCATGTGTATGTTGAAAGTTGTCGGCGAAACCGAAGTAATTTTTCCGCCTTTTTTTAGGTTTTTGCCGTTCCATGACTAAACTTGTACCAATTACTGCATTAATTGTTCTTATTACAATAGGCCATGTTATTCTTGTCACGTGGGCACCAAAATTAAATTTGTAACTACATTATTTGTGATTTTATGGACATTTTGGTAATTTCGAGAAAGTCAAATATTTTGCGATCGACGATGGCCGCCATACGTACCCCATGGGACATTAGTTGACAGTGTTAACATTGATTTTTGTTTTCTAGACATATTTGTGCATCTAAAAAAGTAGATCTCATTAGATTGTCCAGGGGATGCACGTGGGGTCCACTGGACTACTAGACTAGTGTGGGCTCCTATAAGGGCCCCCCTAGGGGCCCTATGAGGCCCCTATGAGGCCCCAAAATGCACCTAAAATTAATCAAAACTGCAAAACAATTCTGGGGTGGCTTACAGCGTCCCCCCGGACACCCCAGCTGAGTAGGCTCGCTTCGCTCGCCACCCACACCCATCAACAGTGGGCCCTATATAATATGTGCGTCCACTACAGGTATCTCTGTGGGCGCCCCTGCTCTGCAGCACTGACAGCATTACCAGATTTACTAAAGGAGAAGAGTGGCGACATCCTCAGTTGCAAGGTGTTATGTACATGAACTTTTTTTTTGCAGTTCAGATCCTAACTATCTTTAACTGATGAATTTGAATAACAACATTTTCATAAGTATTAATGTATAGTTATGAAAATTTATCATGC
>JACEEZ010005119.1:25000-32500 GCA_016584305.1 Chionoecetes opilio
AATTTCTAAAACGTAACGCATTCTCACTTCTGTGTAAGAAAACGGTAATTATCTCATGGAGGGCAAGAAATTCCTCCTATTAAGCAGTGTAAGCAGCGTAAACATTTAATACTCGGGAAAAATGTCTAAAATTTGAGAGCAGTTATTCCAGTGGTCTCGGAAAAAAAATACTAAAATTTGAGGGTGAGTTATTCCAGTGGTCTCGGAAAAATTAATAAAATTTGAGTGCAGCTATTCCAGTGGTCTCGGAAAAATTAATAAAATTTGAGTGCAGTTATTCCAGTGGTCTCGGAAAAATTAATAAAATTTGAGTGCCGTTATTCCAGTGGTCTCGGAAAAATTAATAAAATTTGAGTGCCGTTATTCCAGTGGTCTCGGAAAAATTAATAAAATTTGAGTGCAGTTATTCCAGTGGTCTCGGAAAAATTAATAAAATTTGAGTGCCGTTATTCCAGTGGTCTCGGAAAAATTAATGAAATTTGAGAGCAGTTATTCCAGTGGTCTCTGAAAATTTTATAAAATTTGAGTGCCGTTATTCCAGTGGTCTCGGAAAAATTTATAAAATTTGAGTGCCGTTATTCCAGTGATCTCGGAAAAATTTATAAAATTTGAGTGCAGTTATTCCAGTGGTCTCGGAAAAATTAATAAAATTTGAGGGCAGTTATTCCAGTGGTCTCGGAAAAATTACTAAATTTGAGAGCAGTTATTCCAGTGGTCTCGGACGAGTATGATACCAAAAGTTCCCGAGCGCTAAAAAAAACTCGTAGTATGCTCAACAGTGTGCGAAATAAGAATTCTCTCAATGGTTGCTCGTATTTTCATGCTTCCAATATCCTTTATAATTTAATGCTACTTAATATCGCAGTCTGGCGGCTGGTCCCTGGCACTCTGGGCTCTCCAGGCCGCCTGTTAGTGCCGTTGTGGCGACGCAAGAACACTCCACGATACTTTATTAGTTTTTAATATCCTGTGGTGCAAATAAGGTCGCTCGGGGCTGCCGGGGCCTCCAAGACATGTGGGAAATGTGTAACCTAATAAACTTGCCCCTGGTGCTCATTCCCACACCATTCCATTGGATTTACCGTCCCGCACACGTAGATGTTTTACTCTGTGTAGGTGAGGACGAAAGCATGTTTCTTCGGGTTGCATGGTTAAAGTCCCACGAAGCGCACCGAGGCGAGGCCCACCATTCCCTGGGGCCGCGAGTGTCGGGTGCTGGGTGAGAGAAAGGTTTTGGGAGATCACTGCAGGCTTTGTGGTTTTCCTCAACGGCACAATGTAGAAACACACACACACACACACACACACACACACACACACACACACACACACACACACACCCCACACACACACACACACACACACACACACACACACACACACACACACACACACACACAACACACACCACACGCACGCACGCACGCACGCACGCACGCACGCACGCACGCACGCACGCACGCACGCACGCACGCACGCACGCACGCACGGCACGCAGCACGCACGCACGCACGACGCACGCACGCACGCAACGCACGGAACGCAACGCACGCACGAACGCACGCAGCACGCACGCCACGGCACGCACGCACGCACGCACGCACGCACGCACGCACGCACGCACGCACGCACGCAACGCACTGCACGGCACGCACGGCACGCACGCACGCACGCACGAACGACACCACGCACGCACGCACCGCACGCACGCACGCACGCACGCACGCACGCACGCACGGCACGCAACGCACTCACGCACGCACGCACGCACGCACGCACGCACTGCACGCAGCACGCACGCACGCACGCACGCACGCACCGCACGCACGCACGTCACGCACGCCACGCACGCACGCACACACCACACACACAGTTTGTTATTGATCTTTAGTGCAAGTTTCATATTATAGGTAAACTCTCCCTGGTCTCGAGTAGTGAGGATATAAGAGAAGACTTAGAAAGATAACGTATGGAGACAGTTCACCTCTTCGATTGCAGCATTTTAGCCAGCAGTCTGAACTAATGTTTTCTTAAACAACATTGGCGACAAACCATTAAGCAAAGTACCACAAAATTATATATGACGACAGGACTGCTCTCGAGGTACGCACAACACAAGCCTTGCCCTGTGCTGGATACTTGTCATAAGTTCAATGTGCGGCCTACAAAACCTGCATTAATTAAAACTATACCTCTCCAAACTGCTTCCTCATCACATTATTTTTGTGCATGGCTATCATCAAAAGGACCCAAATTTAAGAAGAATGTTGGCTGAAATTAAAGTGAATGAAGTAGCAAGATTTAATGAGAGAGTCACCATTAGATCTATAAACAAGACTTTAAGATTTTAATAACCATGAAAGCGAGAGAAGAGAACAAATAAGATGCACCCAGAATCGGACGCTCCATAAATGACTACTGGGTGTTTTCGTGGTAAAAAATGTTCATTGCGAGAATTAACAGAAGCGTCGTCGCGTTTTAACGTACCTCGTCACACTGATTAATGAATACTCGGTGGGGACTATCTATTCTTTACCTGTCTTGTCACCCACAGGACGGCGAGCTTCTGTGGGTTTAACAAACCTTCCCTGCCTCAAAACATCCCTCTCCTCCCTCCCTCCTCCTGTGGGTTTTTAACAAATTCACTGCCTCACAACATCCCCTCCTCCCTCCCTCCACCCTCTCTCCCGCCTGTGGGGTTTAACAACTTCACTGCCTCACAAATCTCTCCCCCTCCCTCCCTCCTGTGGCTTTAAACAACTTCACGGCCTCACAAACATCCCCTCTCCATTCCCTTCATCCCTGCAGTCTCCATTCTACTTTCTCTCCGCCCATTCTATGCTTTCTTAAAAACAGGTCATTTAAACGAAGCACTTTCCCCAATTGTTTTCTCTTTGTATCTCGTCATACCGGCTTGTTTATTTTTCTGGCATAATAATTAATCTTATGGTGTGAGAACATGAGTCATCAGTCGCGACAAAGCTCACTTTCACGCACTTGCTATTTCTCCTCTGTGTCCTGTCCCGTTTTTCCTCTGCCTATATCTACATGGGTGTGTGTGTGTGTGTGGGGCTTGGTGGTGTGTGTGTGGGTGTGTGTGTGTGTGTGTGTGTGGGTGGGGGGCGGGGTCTATAAAGCTCGTTGTTCTTACCATTCTTCTGATCAAAACAAACCAATAAAATCCATTTCTAAAGGTACGGGGTCTCGTACTTTCATCACTAGAATAATATTGCGTTGTCAAGACAATCACCAACACATCGGTCGAACTAATCCTGAGTCATCCTCTGATCAATACAGAAACAAGAGTCTTATGTGCCCGTCAACAGCTGGCTGAGTAGAAACTTTGATTACGGTCGAACTGTATCACGAGGGAATGGTGATGACTTGAACATATGTTTTTTTTGCCTTGCGTCAGCCTCTTTTTTTTTTTTTTAGTAAAGATGAACTTAGTACAAGTAAGCGCTGTCTTAGTTACACCCATAGTCCATTACAAGGGCCTAAACTGAGGCGAGGTGAGGTGCCGGAGGGGAGTCATCAGTGGCAGTGCATGAGTGACAAATAGTCATCGTTAGCTGCACCATACAGTCAGCGAGGCAGTTATGAATGAATAGCACGATTTATTGGGGACGGAATGAACAAGCACGAAAAAACATGGACAAAAGAGAAATGAAAGCAAGGGAACTCATCATGCAGAGCACCAATTGACCGCAGCCAGGGGATCACCATAAGATTGAAACCTCCAGCGACACTGAGGACTGATGAATTATAATAATGTCAGAACCATCCTTAAGCTGCATTGATCGAATGCAATATAAATTACGTGAATCTAGCGAGCTAGCGAGATCCTTTCTGTGATGAGATTTCACCATGGATATTATGGAGCTTGTGATTTACATGCGATAAAAAGTTTTTTGTGTTGAAAAGAACTGTATGTTCTCAAACAGATAGTTTTGTTTTAGCCATGCACAAAGCTTGCTTCTCACTGCGTTGCAACACACAACTTAAACACGCATACCTGCGCACATTTGGGGATCAGGAATGTTGGATTCAACAAGATCTCTGCTCTGCGAAAGGACCCCAAGTGAAATAATGTAAAATGAATTCGTTGTAATGTGTGGTTGCAAAAATACTTGCAGGTGTATACAAAATATGTCCGTGAGGCAATACCAAGTATTCTAGTACAAGTGAATGACAACCAAATATATTAATTGAAAAGGTTAAAGGGGCCATCATAAGGTTATAAAAGAAATGGCCGATGATGGGTCTACTTATTGGCGTTATCCTGTCCTGGCAAGGCACACTCTATTCTGTAAAGCAAGCCTGCTGTTATTTTACTTGATACCGATAGCTGAAAACACACGTTACCTTTTTTACCACATAGTGATACAACGAAAAGGTTCTGGCAATAAAATATCACACCAAAAATTCAATAATCTGGAATTGGACACGTGGACGATGGTTTATGCAGTTCCGATTGATCACATCACCATTCACGTCTGCAGTGGAAATTCTTCATTGTGATATACGTATTGTAATGAAATAATAGATTTCCAAATGATTTGTGAGTGCAAACTGGTAACATAACCCATCCCCTCGGAGGATGCGTAGTACATTGTGTCTAGTGGTGTATTGGTACCGTGTGTACTAGTTCATCACTGACAGAATTGGCGTTAGGCGTATAACCTATCTACCTGTCTATTTGTTCTACATGTTGAGATGGCAATGTAAACATGGTACTTTGACACAACGCACCTTACTTGTTACTACATATTACTGTTTACTCGCTTTCAATGCAATAAGATTGTGCATACTTTTATTTAAAATGTCATTACAACCGGACCCGGAAGTCCCAGGATCGGGAAAAAAAATTTTCTCCGAATCCCGAGATGTTAAAAACCCGCCAAAGCAAACTTAGTTAGGAAGGGTTAACGTGACGAAAAATGTAGAAAAAAACCAATTAGATGTATTATAATTTTATAATCATTGCTTACAGATATGTTTTAGTGTACAGGCAATAACTAAAATGTTGTGAATACAAAGTATGAAAGAACGAAGAAAGGATGGATATAAATGATCCTGAGAGTGTAAACGATTAATTTATCAATTAAGTGTCAAAATGATGGGCAACCACCTACTCTTGGCCGCCGCCTTTCGATATTGTGGCGCTGCTGTTGTCGCCATTCCCCATAGAACTGTCGCTTCCGCTCCACCGCCTGCAAGCGGGCCTTCAGGTAGGCCTCGACGGCGGCCACCTCGGCGGGCGGGACCCACGGACTCTCACGTTACGGGGAGTGAGTGTTGCGTGGCGGGGAGGCACCGACACCTCACGCCGGGGTACTCCAAGACAAGCCTGATTGAGCTCCTCGCCCCCGGGGCCCACAGGTGGCGACCGCGTTATTGGGTGCCACATCCACACCACTTTTACTCTGTTTTGCGCCGCTCGGCGGCCTCACGAACTGTCGCCGCAAACCTCAGGAGGCCGGTGATGTCCTTGGCGGCGGGCGGCCACCTGGCTCTTTGGGCCCTCGAGGCTAACGTGCTTGGCGGTGCGATCTGGGGCACGGGCACCGTCACTCGCCGTTGGGGAAGTCCTTCCGTAGTTTTGGACAGGTCCCCCCGGGCCCGATTGGACGTGCCGCCGTCTGCCCGGTGGCACGGCCAGCATAACACCTTCACCGAGTCTTCCTCCACGACTGCCTAAACCTTTACTCAGGAATTCGTCCCGTGAGGCTGGATTAGCAAAAGCCTTGACACGCTTCTTGGCAGGGGCGGACGCTTGCCTCCATGCCCTTAGTGCCTTCTTTCTTGGCACTTTCTTCGGCCACTTTCTTCAGGCACCTCCTCAGATTTATTCCTTTGACACTTTTTCGAGTGTGCCGGCAGTGTGCCACTCGCCGGACTCGTTCCACTCTCTCCTCTCTTTAGTGGTAGTCTTCTTCCCCCGTTTTTTGCGTTTTATTGCGAATCTTTTCTTTCTGTGAGTGCCTCTCGGTCTGTTGACTGCACTGAGCTCCTGTTAGGGCCAGATATCCATTATGATCTCGAATGATCCTCTGAAGTTCCTTCACCTCCCCACACTGGCGTGATGCCATGTGGCAGTGGACAACCTGCCATTTTCCGCTGAAGTCAGTAGCTCGGATACCTGACATTTACTCCAGAAGCATCGGCGTCCTTCTGACCATTGTCATATACTTCCACACTGTCTTCACGGAAATACTTTTTCACTTGGCTTTGCGAGCCACTGCACCACCAAAAACAGAAAACTCCAGCATAGAAACACTGCAAGGCCTGTCAGATTCTTGTGAACAATCGTCGTGCTCGTGTTGAGCTTTGACGATTGCCCTCAATGCAGCCAAGAAGCTGCCTTGTCCTGCCGGGAAGCTTGCCAAGCAGGTTCCACCCAGCCTGGCTGACCAGCACCGCGCAGGCCTCCCGCGGCTCATGAGGCAGGGCGGGGAGCAGGAGGGGCCCAGCCTCACCACCAGTGAGCAGGAGATCCGTGCCTGCCAGGCAGTAGTGGCAGGAGGCCCAAGGTCTCCCATGCCTGCAGGGCCTCGGGACACCCTCAAGGCGTTGTCCCAGGCGATCTGCCACACGTTCCCGAGGAGGGCGGTGATGCCAACCGCCACCAAGGTGAACACGCACAGGGGACAACCTTGAGACAGATTGTTTTCAGACTAGTTTTTGTTTTTCCATTTGATTTTTAATTACCTTTCAATGTCCCAAAAAAGCAATATTTTAACACAAGAGATGAAAGCGGATGTGCGTCCACTACCGCAGCGTGGACTGATACAAATGTTTAGCTTCCCTAAACACTAACGAAAACTGTTGGTTTGCCAAGGCAAAAAAGTCGGGAATATAAGATATAATATACGACAATATAATAATACCCCCGAACATATACAAATACAATATAATATACGACAGACGATATACATTTATGAGTATATGTACTTAGTACTTAACATATCTGTGTGTCAACATTTCATATTTCCTTCTCAAAGTTTTAATGGCTGTTGTAAATATGGACTGTGGCTGTGGTATAGGCGAGGTGACTTTAGATGAAGTAATATCCATAAGAACATAATTGAGTTATGATGTGGAAAGATGAAGCCATGCAAACATTGATGAAGATATACATGGGCCATTCTCACTGAGTGTGAGGTATGCAAATGGGAACATGATACATGCACTCTACACACCCATACTTATGACGCATACACTGGTATCACTTTAGTCCATCATTATGTAATACGCTACATATAATCTGGGGAAAATTATACCGATTTCTCGATGTTACTTAATTAAAGTACATCTATTATGAGGTTAGATGATAATTACAGCACCATATTTTTACGGTTGTCTTTTTGCATTTATTTAGTATTTAAAAGAGAGAGAGAGAAGAGAGAGAGAGAGAGGAGAGAGAGATTGAGAGAGACGAGATGGAGAGCAGAGAATGAGAGGAGAGAGAGAGAGAGAGAGAGACGAGAGAGACGAGGA
>JACEEZ010005119.1:37500-93565 GCA_016584305.1 Chionoecetes opilio
ACCTAATCCCTCCCTAAAAAGGCGTCTAATGCCAACACATCTGACGTGAAAAAGTAAAGCGGAAGATTTTAATACTTTTTTGGCAACTGTGGGTGAAAACTACTTACCAAAAAAAACACAAACAGTCTCTGCGTAACATCCACGAACCAAAATGTAACTACAAGAGACGCTCGCGTATCCTCGTCAGTAGAACATTTCCGGCCCAAACCGTCGATTACGAACCACGGTAATCTTAACTATCAAGCACCTTAACAACACTAATCGTTGGAGAGGTGCGTCAGATAATATTTCCCTGCGTTTCGTTAAAGATTAACTTAGTTTTAGATTATTATTGGAATTTTCACTAATAAACACCTCCTCGTAACCGGGTATTTTTCCGAATCAGTGGAAGCATCGCCATCGTTACCTCTTACAAGAATGGAGACACAGATGATGTCAGGTAATTACGCCCCATTTCCCTCTCCCTATCTCATCTAAGGTATGAAAAAAACTGTTGTACTTCAACTCAAACTTCTCGAGTTCAAAATGATCTCCTACTCTAACAACCAGGCATGGCTTCCGTCAAAATTATCTACATGAAACAGCCCTTACTGTCATACGATACCACATTTAGGACCCCATGGACAGGAAGCGGGTGTCACTATTATCCTTATGCGATCTATCTAAGCATTTGACAGTGTCAACCACACATCCTACTAAGAAATTGACAACACAAATGTTGATACTTTCGGTTTGACAGTTACCTAAATGGGAGAACGCAGCAGTACGATTACATAACACTACTTCTTCGAAACTTAATGTACGTACGGTGTCAGCAGGGCTCTATACTGGCCCAATAGTGTTAACATTTTCGGTGGAATGATATGTCGCATTATATTAAATGATGTATATAGTGCAATAAGCTGATGACACACACATCCTACACAACACAACAGTATCAATAACCTTGACACCCTCATTCAGAAAACACAGGAAAACTCTTAATAAAGCAAAGTTGTTACTTTCTGGAAAAAATGGTTTACTATGAATACTAAGAAAACACAGTGTATTTTCCATAGTACCTATATTAAAATTATCCAAGATACCAGACAATCTCCACTATACAGCACCACGACAAAACCCTTCAACCCACCCACACATGTAAAAAACCTTGGACTACACTGGACAGGTACATGGACTAAACAAAACATGTATAGTGAAATGAGTAAAAAAGTAACCGGATCTCAATGTATGTAAATGAATAAAAGAATATTTCGACAAGGAAGGATACTCGCACAGCAATTATACAATCACTTGACTTAGCATTAGTAATATTTGCATGTAATATGGGGCACAGCAAACACTAACTCTCCTAAACAATGTTTCAAAAAATAAGCAGAATTTTGCAGCAAAAGTAGTAGATTGGAAAGCCAGAAGTACGATTATGTGACTCCAATTTTGAAAGAACTACAATGCTGAATGTTAAAGACAAATAATCACGACACAGGGGTCACTATTTTCAAGTATAGACCATCTAATCCTAATCTGACTTTCCAACTGTAGGGGACGTTAATGGTAGCACCACCAGACAGCGAGATCACCTGTACGTCCCTAAGACCAACACAGCACATGGGGCCAGATCTCTCTCTGTAAGGGCCCCAAGTATGGAACAGTCCCGTCGCTAGTTAAAAGTATGCTAACACCCTACAGTCTTTCAAAACTAAACTCAACTTGTACTAGGGGATGGAAATGAATTTTAGTATAGAACTTTTCTTTTAAGGTATATAGTATATTCTTAGGTAGGAAATATATGTACCTTTACTAATGATTTTACGTATATATTTGTTTCTTTTAATTAATTGCTTTATCCTTTACTTTTTATTAGCTAGTCGTATATATATTTTAATATCGATTATTTCTATTTTACAATTTATAATTTTATATTTAATGTTTTAATGCAAAACTGAGTGAATTAATTTATGTAGCATTCTCTTGAAAATAATTGTATGTAACGAAAACACTTGCCGGTGGAAATTAAACTTTATTATTATTATTATTATTATCTCTCTCTCTCTCTCTCTATCTCTCTCTCGCCTCTCTCGCTCTCTCTCTCTCTCTCTCTCTCCTCTCTCTCTCTCTCTCTCGTCCTCTCTCCTCTCTCTCTCTCCTCTCTCTCTCTCTCTCTCTCTCTTCTCTCTCTCTCTCTCTCTCTCGCTCTCTCTCTCTCTCTCCTCTTCTCTCTTCTCTCTTCTCTCTCTCTCTCTCTCTCTCTCTCCTCTTCTCCTCTTCTCTCTCTCTCCTCCTCTCTCTCTCTCTCTCGCTTCTCTCTCTCTCGCTCTCTCTCTCTCTCTCTCTCTCTCTCTCTCTTCATGTATCATCCGCCTCCTGACTAAACATGATTCAAAATAAACTATGGATATAAATCAGGGAGCTCAGGTGTGTACAAAATGACAGCAGGCGTGACTAATCTCTTCAGCCGGCATTAAAACCAGTCTCCGTGAATCCAGTTATTTCGCACCACGATTATGTGACACTGACATCACATGCTAAATAAGTTTTTTCTGTTTTACATATATATTTTTTTTACATCACAATGGACTGGCCAAGAGAAAAAAAAATAAAAAGTTACAAAAAGCCCACTTAGTTGTCATTCCCTATAAAGAAGCCAGTAAGAGAATATAGAAAGAGGGGTGGGCCAATTTAGTTCGGGAAGTATCTTGTCACTCCTCTCTTGAAAAGATTTAAGTCGTAGGAAGGTGGGAATTCTACATTAACTCTCGCTGAAAAAGACATTTCTAGTTTTTACCAACATCAGTTATTCTACGATCATTCGAGTTACTTATCATATCAATCCATACTCTTCACTGTCGTCTTAGTCATCTACAAGAAATATTAGTCATAATCGTGTATTTGTAGCCCTGACAGCCACTGCCATGCTTGCACAGACAAATATACAGAGATCATGTCTATAGAAATGCACGATACTCTCCCAGATATGTCATTTATCCTTAACCCCTTCATGCCCAGAACGGAATTTCCATTGTAATTTGGCTACCATTAGACGATTTTAATAGATATAAGCATTATTTTATATATAAGATCTGTTTAGTATCCTTGTCCAGTAGCTAATTTGTTATATTAAGCTATCTTTCATAATTATATGGCTAACAACAGACAATTTGATATAGCAAAGGAAATATCTGGGCGTGAAGGTGTTAAGAATCTTCCTAGTAACCATCATACACGACATTTCATACGTATGCACCACTTTATTTGCCTTAATGTTACGGATTATATAAAAGTGTACGAAATTGACTTAGTACGTGAATCAGAGCCCTTGCTAATCCTTTGTATCAATATCCCCTGAACTTGCTACATTTCTCTTCAGCAATTTCGGTAATTACGAATGAGATATATCCCATTAACTGGCTATTTTGCTGCAACTTCTAGCGTAAGAATATACAGAAGACAAACTGTTAATGGAGGGTGAAATGAAAAAGAAAAAAAAGTTGGCAGTGGAGAGAGAATTACGATGAATAATTCACATTTATCGATCGCGTCTCATTGAATATTTAGCCGCCTCACTTGCAAACATCTACCCGGGCAGATTAAAAACCGTGAAGCATGGCAAAGCAAGTATAAACGTGTGTGTGTGTGTGTGTGTGTGTGTGTATGTGTGTGTGTGTGTGTGTGTGTGTATGTGTGTGTGTGTGTGTGTGTGTGTGTGTGTGTGTGTGTGTGTGTGTGTGTGTGTGTGTGTGTGTGTGTGTGTGTGTGTGTGTGTGTGTGTGTGTGTGTGTGTGTGTGTGTGTGTGTGTGTGTGTGTGGATTGAGTCAAACTTGCAGTGTCCCGTCTTTAATATCAAATTTTCATAGTACTTTTCTTTAAATTTATGTATCAAATATGTGTGTGTGTGTGTGTGTGTGTGTGTGTGGTGTGTGTGGAGTGTGGAGTGTGTGTGTGTGTGTGTGTGTGTGTGTGTGTGTGTGTGTGTGTTGTGTGTGTGTGTGTGTGTGTGTGTGGTGTGTGTGTGTGTGTGTGTGTGTGTGTGTGGATTGAGTCAAACTTGCAGTGTCCCGTCTTTAATATCAAATTTTCATAGTACTTTTCTTTAAATTTGTGTATCGAATGTGTGTGTGTGTGTGTGTGTGTGTGTGTGTGTGTGTGTGTGTGTGTGTGTGTGTGTGTGTGTGTGTGTGTGTGTGTGTGTGTGTGTGTGTGTGTGTGTGTGTGTGTGTGTGTGTGTGTGTGTGTGTGAGTGTGTGTGTGTGTGTGCACGTGCGTGTGTGTGTGTATTTACCTAGTTGTTTACCTAGTTGTAACATACAGGAAAAGAGCTATGCTCGTACTGTCCCGTCTCCAAATCTACTATTATCCAGTTTGCCTTTGAAGTCCTGAATACTTCTTGCATGTATCTTGCGTGTGTGTGCGTGTGCGTGTGCGTGTGCGTGTGCGTGTGCGTGTGCGTGTGCGTGTGCGTGTGCGTGTGCGTGTGTGTGTAGCACACGTTCGTAGCTTTTGTTTTTAGGAAGACAAACGAAATTAAATTCCATATTCTTACGGTTTATCAAACATGCAATCAAGACAATTTCAGTGACGTTTAATGTTATTCACTGCCACTTTTGTTATCTCTCTCTCTCTCTCTCTCTCTCTCTCTCTCTCTCTCTCTCTCTCTCTCTCTCTCTCTCTCTCTCTCTCTCTCTTCTCTCTCTCTCTCTCTCTCTCTCTCTCTCTCTCTCTCTCTCTCTCTCTCTCTCTCTCTCTCTCTCTCTCTCTCTCTCTCTCTCTCTCTCTTTTCATGTATCATCCGCCTGACTAAAATGATAAAAATAAACTATGGATATAAATCATGGGAGCTCAGGTGGTGTTTACAAAATGACAGCCAGGAGTGACATAAATCTCTTCAGCCCGGCATTTAAAACAGTTCTCCGTGAATTCAGTTATTTCGCACCACGATTATGTGACACTGACATCACATGCTAAATAAGTTTTTTCTGTTTTACATATATATATTATTTTACATCACAATGGACTGGCCAAGAGAAAAAAAAATAAGAAGTAACAAAAAGCCCACATAGTTGTCATTCCCTATAAAGAAGACAGTAAGAGAATATAGAAAGAGGGGTGGGCCAATTTAGTTCGGGAAGTATCTTGTCACTCCTCTCTTGAAAAGATTTAAGTCGTAGGAAGGTGGCAATTCTACATTAACTCTCGTTGAAAAAGACATTTCTAGTTTTTAGCAACATCAGTTAGTCTACGATCATTCGAGTTACTTATCATATCAATCCATACTCTTCACTGTCGTCTTAGTCATCTACAAGAAGTATTAGTCATAATCGTGTATTTGTAGCCCTGACAGCCACTGCCATGCTTGCACAGACAAATATACAGAGATCATGTCTATAGAAATGCACGATACTCTCCCAGATATGTCATTTATCCTTAACCCCTTCATGCCCAGAACGGAATTTCCATTGTAATTTGGCTACCATTAGACGATTTTAATAGATATAAGCATTATTTTATATATAAGATCTGTTTAGTATCCTTGTCCACTAGCTAATTTGTTATATTAAGCTATTTTTCGTAATTGTATGGCTAACAACAGACAATTTGATATAACAAAGGAAATATCTGGGCGTGAAGGTGTTAAGAATCTTCCTAGTAACCATCATACACGATATTTCATACGTATGCACCACTTTATTTGCCTTAATGTTACGGATTATATAAAAGTGTACGAAATTGACTTAGTACGTGAATCAGAGACCTTGCTAATCCTTTGTATCAATATCCCCTGAACTTGCTACATTTCTCTTCAGCAATTTCGGCAATTACGAATGAGATATATCCCATTAACTTTTTATTTTGCTGCAACTTCTAGCGTAAGAATATACAGAAGACAAACTGTTAATGGAGGGTGAATTGAAAAAGAAAAAAAAGTTAGCAGTGGAGAGAGAATTACGATGAATAATTCACATTTATCGATCGCGTCTCATTGAATATTTAGCCGCCTCACTTGCAAACATCTACCCGGGCAGATTAAAAACCGTGAAGCATGGCAAAGCAAGTATAAACGTGTGTGTGTGTGTGTGTGTGTGTGTGTGTGTGTGTGTGTGTGTGTGTGTGTGTGTGTGTGTGTGTGTGTGTGTGTAAGTAAGTAAGTAAGTAAGTAAGTAAAGTTTATTGCCATTACTAGTAAATATATACATTCAGTAATTACATAAAAAGTGGTCGTTGGCACGGTCTGTCGAGCCAAGGCTCCCTGACAGACATGTTCAGATATAAGTTATATGTGCTGAGCAGAATCAGTTGGCTGTTTGTTTATGTAGTAAAAATATACTACATTGTAACGTGAAGCAAAAAAAAAAAAATACATACATATACATATATACATACATATACACATACAGACATACACATATGCATATACGTACACACATATACACACATATACACATATATGCACATATACACATACATACATATACATACACACACACGCATATATACGATCATTCATTCATCCATATATATACAATGACACATATACATATACATTTATATGAAAAAATCAAAATAAGAACTTTCGTAACCTATGCTATCCAATACATACTTTATATATATATAATACTACTACTATGACTATGAAAATACTACACTATGACTAAACCACATACCAAACTACATACATAAATACTATACATGTATACATATATGGCATCTTAAATGTATATGAAATACATATTCTACCTATCACTCGTGGGATGTTTGTGAGGTCTGAAGGACAAGGAAATGATTTTTTACTCTCCTCTTGAATTCAAAAAAGCTGATATTATTAGTAAGTAGTTTTATGGGTGTAGGCAGAGCATTCCATAGTTGAGGACCAAAGCAAATTATGCTGTTCTTAAAGAGTGTTGTACGGAACTGTGGACATACTAAATTCATATTGCTTCCTCTGGTTCCATGCGTTGATTCTACAAATTTATAAATAGAAGTACCTGGAGCATTTTTTATATTTTTAAACATTTAGTAAAGAACAAAACATTTATGAATATTAAAAAAATCAAGAAGTTTATTGTCTGAATATAAAGAAGCTGTTAAATCAAATTTACCCATAAAAAATATGCATCTAAAAATTTTGTTTTGTATTACTTTTAATTTTCTTAGGAAAGAAGGCCAAGTACAAGCCCATATAGGCACACAGTAAATTAGATGGGGGTAACACAGGGTGTAGTAGATACTTATCATGGCTTCAGCTGTTAGATAATTACGGACTATATACAATATACCACACATTCTGTGTGTGTGTGTGTGTATATGTGTGTGTGTGTGTGTGTGTGTGTGTGTGTGTGTGTGTGTGTGTGTGTGTGTGTGTGTGTGTGTGTGTGTGTGTGTGTGTGTGTGTGTGTGTGTGGATTGAGTCAAACTTGCAGTGTCCCGTCTTTAATATCAAATTTTCATAGTACTTTTCTTTAAATTTATGTATCAAATGTGTGTGTGTGTGTGTGTGTGTGTGTGTGTGTGTGTGTGTGTGTGTGTGTGTGTGTGTGTGTGTGTGTGTGTGTGTGTGTGTGTGTGTGTGTGTGTGTGTGTGTGTGTGTGTGTGTGTGTGTGTGTGTGTTGTGTGTGTTGTGTGTGTGTGTGTGTGTGTGTTGTGGTGTGTGTGTGTGTGTGTGTGTGTGTGTTGTGTGTGTGTGGGTGTGTGTGTGGTGTGTGTGTGTGTGTGTGTGTGTGTGTGTGTGTGTGTGTATCTCGTACAAGCTTATTTATTTTGCAAGGTATTACGTGGTCACCCTGGTAATGTCATGGCGACACGTCCGACGGTGCAGGAAACAGGGCGGGAGCAGTGTGGGTGTGCACGAGGGTGTCGATTGAATAACCATCGCCATAGGCCATTGACTCTACGACAAAGCCACTTGACCCGCGTCGTGACCTGGCATTTCTAGCTATAAATCAGAGGGCGTTGGCAGAGTAGTGATAACATAGGTCATGAATGTCAACTGATTCAATGCCGTGTGACCTTTGACCTTCACATCCAACGCATATTAAATCCATCTATCACTGGATATTGTAAATTATATTTTTGATTAAGGTGATATTTCGTAAAGGTTAAATTGGCAAAGTAGTGCTAACATAGGCCAACAATGTTACTTGATTCAATGCCGTGTATCACCTCTGACCTTCTTCACATCCAACGCATATCATATGTAACTATATATTACTGCGTGGTGTAATTATCCTTTTGATTGAGGTGATATTTCGAACAGGTTAAGGGAAGCGTCCGGCAAAATAGTGACTGTGCCCTAAAGATTATTTTCCATTGAATCACTGCAAAATTTATAACATGGTCTAGTGGCATTACATACATCAATATTATGCTCCAAACCTCTTCTCCCCCCATCTCTTTTTGCAAGGTGAGGTGAGTACTTCGTCGTGGCAATGATGATAAACCTTTATGTTGCTATCCCACGCTCGCTCATCTTCAATATTCCTGACATAAGATGTTGCTTTTAATATCACGCTGTGGGTACACTTTATTTAATGAATCTCATATCACAGTAATAAGCAGTACGATCCATTATTTCCACCACATAAATCTCTGGTGCCTTAATTAAAGATAAGCATCACCTCATTTTCCGCAAAGACTTATTAGAAATATGATCCACTAATCTATGCCTCCGACACACCATCTTCTTTAACTCTTGTTGCCTTACCTCTCCCCTTTCCCAGTGTTTACAAGCATGCTCCACCACTCGCAAGTCACGCCACATGCCTCCCTCCCTAACACCATAACTCTCTCTCTCTCTCTCTCTCTCTCTCTCTCTCTCTCTCTCTCTCTCTCTCTCTCTCTCTCTCTCTCCTCTCTCTCCTCTCTCTCTCTCTCTCTCTCTCTCTCTCTCTCTCTCTCTCTCTCTCTCTCTCTCTCTCTCTCTCTCTCTCTCTCTCTCTCTCTCTCTCTCTCTCTCTCTCTCTCTCCCCCCCCTTATCCCCAAAAGCCCACCCACTCGCCCCGCAGTAATTCGTAGCCAAGGTACAGACCAGTGAGCCGCGACATCTGGCCAGGGCGGGGCGGCGGGAGGGAGACCTGAGCCCTGTGCCACCATAATGAAGGCATCACTCTCTGTCCCCGCGCCCCCGCCGCCCCTGCATCACCTAATATAATGACCCGAGGCTCCTCCCTAGGGCGGGGCACATGTACTGACAGGATTTGCTACTTGGTATTTTTTTTCTAATTCCTATAATTTTTCTTATAGCCACAAAACCGATACTGCATTAGTAAACGATGTTCATTCCATATTATAGCTCGTGTGTGTGTCTGTGTGTGTCTGTGTGTGTCTGTGTGTGTGTGTGTGTGTGTGTGTGTGTGTGTGTGTGTGTGTGTGTGTGTGTGTGTGTTGTGTGTGTGTGTGTGTGTGTGTGTGTGTGTGTGTGTGTGTGTGTGTGTGTGTGTGTGTGTGTGTGTGTGTGGTGCGTGCGTGCGTGGTGCGTGCGTGCGTGCGTGCTGGTGCGTGCGTGCGTGCGTTGCGTGCGTGCGTGCGTGCGTGCGTGCGTGCGTGCGTGCGTGCGTGCGTGCGTGCGTGCGTGCGTGCGTGCGTGCGTGCGTGCGTGCGTGCGTGCGTGCGTGCGTGCGTGCGTGCGTGCGTGCGTGCGTGCGTGCGTGCGTGCGTGCGTGCGTGCGTGCGTGCGTGCGTGCGTGCGTGCGTGCGTGCGTGCGTGCGTGCGTGCGTGTGTGTGTGTGCGCGCGCGCGCGTGTATTCATCTAGTTGTATTTTACAGGGCCAGAGCAGCGCTCGTATGGCCCCGTCTCCATATCAACATTTATTTTTCTCATTCACCTTTAGTGTTGGCCGAAGCCACCACCCCGGGAGGGGGGTCACAAACCCCCGGCTAACACCCGGTACCCATTCACTGCTGGGTGGACAGGGGCTCGGGTTTTAAGAAGACCGCCCGTCTGTCTTCGCTCCGCCCGGGGATCGAAACGGGCTTCTCGGTGTGTGTGTATGTGTGTGTGTGTGTGTGTGTGTGTGTGTGTGTGTGTGTGTATATGTGTGTGTGTGTGTGTGTGTGTTTGTGTGTGTGTGTATTCACCCACAGTTTTGTCAACGCAAGCTGGACTCACGATCGCCAATTTTACCCTCCCGGGAAGAGATGGTTGCTCGTATAGTGACCGATCTTTAGGTAAAACTGGGACCTCACACACCACACATACTCCATCCCCTTCCTCAAGGGCGACAAATCGCCCAAATTTGTCAGTGAAAAATCCCCGGGAGCAGTGAGGATTCGAACCGGCTAACCACATAATGGCGCGTCAACGCTCTTATCCACTTGACCATCGTGACGGTACGCATCGTGTGTGTGTGTGTGTGTGTGTGTGTGTGTGTGTGTGTGTGTGTGTGTGTGTGTGTGTGTGTGTGTGTTTTACACACACACACACACACACACACACACACACATACACACACACCGCTTGCACGTATAATACAGCAGTAACGTCTTTCCCTGCCACTCAGCAGACCTAGGTTCGAAGATCACTCACGCCTCTCGAGTTTTTCGCCGACAAACGGACATTTACTATCTCCCTTGATCCAGGAGATGAGTGTGTGGTGTGTGGGATCCCAGTCTTACGATAAAGATCTTACTCTGTGATCTCTAACTTCTTTCAGTGAGGGTAAATAGCTGGAGGTAAAAAAGCTATTCCTAAGACTTTAACGCAGGTATGAGAGTAACACAGACTGCAGGCAAAGTGTTCAAACAAGTGATAATGGTAACAAAGAAAATTTTCACGCTATAAGAGAGAGAGACAGAGAGAGAGACAGAGAGAGAGAGAGAGAGAGAGAGAGAGAGAGAGAGAGAGAGAGAGAGAGAGAGAGAGAGAGAGAGAGAGAGAGAGAGAGAGAGAGAGAGAGAGAGAGAGAGAGAGAGGAGAGAGAGAGAGAGAGAGAGAGAGAGAAAAAAAAAAAAAGTTAGAAAGCAAGCATATATGAGATGGGAGAGAGAAACAAGCTACAAAGAGGGAGTCATGGGTAGTGGGGACGGTGCGGGGAAGGGCACCGTTGCAGGGAGAGATAGACTGGTGAAGGAGGTTGGGGTGGCGGCATTGGAGCGGGGGGGCAGGGGGGAGGCAGGGGCTGTGTGTGACGTGTCCTTTCCTCTGAGTGAGTTGTGGGTTGTGGGTCGTGGGTCGTGGGTCGTGGCTCGTGGGTCGTCCCCTTGTGGCTGCGGGTCGGGGAGCAAGACAAAGGAGAGGGTTGGAACAGAAAACGCCTTTATATGTTCATGAATTTAAGCGACCCAGCACTCCCCCGCACACCTACATGCCTCCTCCCTATACTCTATACTCTTTTTTTTTACGTGGTGAAAAATCCTGATCCCTTGCTGCTTACTGACTGATATTTGATGCCAGGAGAAGGGAATACTACGCTTCTTCTAAATTTCAGTTGTATTTGATCATATTTTTCCATATTATCAGGTAAATATAGGCATAATTGTAAGCATGAGACCTTATGATAGAATGGAATTTTCGTCTCGCTAAAATATAGAGACTATATATAGTCCTACCTCCTTCAGCTTCTATCGTTACCCGGCTGATCCACAACACAAGGCCTCTTCCTTACCTCTATCTCTACAGTGCAGTGGTTCCCAACCTTTTCTCTGTTGCTTCCCCCTTCAACCAGTTCAACCATCCGGATTTTCCCCTTCATGTGGACAAGGAAAAAAGTAGCCAAAACACAAAACTAATTTGCTTAATAAAACAAGTATATAGACACTATATCCTCTATATCTATATATACTTGAAGAAAAGTCAATTGCCACATTCTAAGACATTTTTTTTATGTCGACTAAATGCTAGTAATTGAGATGTCCCTCAGGATAAATTCCCCCCCTAGAATCCTGAAATTTCCCCCCAGGGGGATATTTCCCCCAGGTTGGGAAATGCTGCTCTACACATTCTCCCCACTAAAGCATTCTCCCCTCCTTCCCATCAGAGGTGCACCGCAGTTACTAAGTACTAATCCACTTTAGATATATACTATACACCGTCCAATACTTGTCTGTAGATGCTGGATAAAAATAATGTAAAATCATTGTTCTCGTTCGTGATATTCGATGCTGAATGTTGCGACGACGAGCAAACAATTCTCCTCTGGTGCATAAAAGAAAAGATGCAGCGGTGGGACTGGACAGCTGCATCGATCATAAACATGGGTTGTGAAGTATGAATTAGAGAGAGAGAAAGAGAGAGAGAGAAACAAGCGAGACCACCCCCCCCCACCCACCCCCACCCCACCCCACCCCCCACCACCCCCACCCCCCACCCACCCACACCCCCACACCCCCACACCCCCACACCCACACACCGCCTGTGCGGCTCGGTGGTCTGGAACGTCGTGCGCCATCTGTGGTTCGCGCGTTCAATCCCCGCTCGCTCCCGGGGATTTTTCACTGACAAATACGAGCGGTTACTGTCCACCTTGAGCAAGGGGATGGGATGTGTGTGTTGTGTGAGGTCCCAGCATTACTAGTACCGCAGATAGGTGAAATATTTGGAAGAATTGTGGGTTTGGTGAAACAAGCATGAAATGTGGCAGACAATTAAAAAAGGGGCTTGGGAAGATATTTGGCTATAGGGCCATTCCAGATTCATTCCATGAGCGGAGTGCCTGCCATTTTACAAAATGGCTGCCAAAATATCTTCTCGAACGTTGTATCCGCCATAGCAATGGTGCTCTGTGCACTCTTTTATGTTTTTCCTCTACTTTTTTTTTCTCTCTCTAGTTTTGTTCTACTCTAGTGGCATATGTACTTGTTTTGGATACAATAGATGTGGTATTAGTCACAAGATAATTAGAATAAAATACATTTTTAATATTATTTGGAGCCAGAAGGCTCACATGATGGCTTGTGAATTATGGCCTTTGATTCAGGAATGCAGGTTTTTGTTAGACTGTGATGTTCATTTAATATAGACTCCAGCTAATTTAATCACTTTCACATATTTTGACCATAGTCTTATGCTTTCAGGTGTGACAATGGCCAAAGTTTACAAGGTGGTGGATCCCCTAAAGCCCGGGACATCAACACAGGGTCTAGAAACTGACTGGAGCAAGTGCGTTCTTTGTCAGGAAGACACGTCAGAGGTGCTTCACTGTCCAGCCGAGTCTACACGTGCCACACAGGGAGCAGGGTACAAGACAATTGCTGAGCTTCTTGTAGGTTTTGACAGGATTGGCTGTTTGCCCACATCAATCAATCTTTCAAGGCTTGATGATGGGAATGGCATTGAAGAAACACTACAGCGGCACAAGGCCAAGTGGCACGACTCATGTAGGCTCCTCTACAACAGAACAAAACTACAGCGTGCAGAGAAGCGTAAGAAACCCCCAGAAGATGCTGCTGATGACTCTGCTGATAGCTCAAAGAAGTTCACCCGCAAGAGTGCTGGTGAGAAAAGTGCTTCCGCCGAAACATGCTTCTTCTGTGACAAACCTGCACCAGATGGGGAGTCTTTGACTCGAAAAGCATCAACATTTGGGCTTGATATCAATGTCAGGAAGGCTGCAATGAAATTGCAGGACAAATCCCTACTGGCCAAAACTGAGTGCAGGAGACTTGATTGCACAAGAAGCCCGGTACCATCTGCCATGCTTGCTCTCTTTGCACAACAGAGCTAGAGAAACAAAAACATGAAGAGTCTGGTGTGGACAAAATGAATCATGGCCTTGCATTTGCTGAGCTGGTATCTTATATTGAAGATACTCGCATGGACAGTCTAGTCCAGTCTCGCACCCATCTTCAAACTCAGCGACCTGGTCGATCTGTACACAACAAGGCTAGAACAACTTGGAGCTGATGTTGCAGGACGCGTCCACTCCACTGACCTCAAAAAGAGAGTACTGGCCTACTTTCTGGACATGGAAGCTCACAAGCAAGGCCGAGATGTAGTCCTCATTTCACACGAAGATGTTGGACAAGCACTGAGGAAAGCATGTGAGCATGATGCTGATGGTGATGCTGTTCATCTTGCCAGGGCTGAGAACATAGTGAGGAGAGACATGTTCAAGATGAAAAACCAGTTTGGTGGTTCCTTTGAACCCAACAGCCAGGAAGATTCTGTTCCAGTGTCTCTGTTAGCGTTAGTTGCTATGGTGTTGAATGGGCCAAACATCAAGGCACAGTCAAGCTCTTCAACAATGCCCCAGCCAGTGCTCACGATTTCCCAGCTACTGATGTCCAACAGCATGGTACGACGTCGGGAGAATCAGCAGGCCCCATGTACAACAAGGCACAACCAAGGAAGGGAAACACCTCGAAACACCAACATCAAACGAGTGGATGCAACCACTGGAGCGATTTGTGGTCCTGCTGTACGATCGCACTAGCACAGAGGAGGGTGTGAACCAGGCAAGGAAACAGCTGTTCAGCAAGAAAGGCAGAGCTATTGATGGTCTGCCTCCTACACAGGCTGCACTCATCCAACACACCAAGAGAGCTGTCTACCAGGCTGGTCACTGTTGGGCCCAAATGATGATCCCTGCTCCAGAGCTTCCGTCACCAAGTGAATGGGGCTGGAACAAGAAGCCTGGTGGTGGATGGAGTATAACCTGGACGACCCTACCAGAAGCATCAGAAGCTTGCAGGGAACTCTTGCGATGTGGCTGCAAGAACGGCTGCAGAGGACGCTGCAAATGCCAGAAGGCGGCTCTTCAGTGTATAGCTCTTTGTCAGTGCGGTGGACAGTGCTCTGAGTGACGCAGCTCACAGAGAACAGTTCATTACTGTTTGGACACAATTTCCATCCTATTGACTTGCAATTAGACTACAATAAGCTATTCTGTGTACCTCTGCTACCTACAAAAACAGAAGAAATAATTCTGGGTTGTTTGACGCACTTGACGAAGTGGTCCTGATTTCAAAATCGTAACATGACGTAAAAATTATAATTCTTAATTTTTTAGCTCAAACTAGTAATTATTTGCCATTTCAACTGTTATGTGGACAGTAAAATTACTGATGTATGATTTATAATACAAAGGAAAAACATCCCCACCCCTAGAATTGATTTAACCTACAATATCAAAGAGTTTCAAATAAGCGATGGCGGCCATCTTGAAAATGGCCGCCATTTTTTTCACAGGTCGAATCTGAGATGGCCCTAAATCTAAAAATCACCACTAAGGCATAGTCTACCTGCGGACCAAATTCCATGCTTGTTTCATCAAACCCACAATACTTTCACCTATCTGCAGTACTATATCTAAAGATCGATCAAAACGATCTCTAAGCTCTTTCCGGGAGGCTAAAACTGGCAATCGTGAGTCCTGGTCGTGTGGGCAAGACCGTGGGTGAATTACACACACGCAACAAAGAAAGAAAAAATACTCCTCCCCTCCGTCGCCTCTGCCGTCCTTCAGAATGTATTACGGAAAAAGAAAAAAAATCGGTAGCTCTTCAAAAATGTATGTCACGGATTAATGCTAAACTTCAGAAGTGACACAGGACGGGCGTTCGCGGCGGCAGGGGAGGAGCGTGACTGACGGGCCGATCCTCACCAGGGACAGGGAGCACAGGGGAGGGAGCGCGTCGTAATAAAGACAAGACAAGACAAGACAAGACAGTTGCCCGGCCCCGGCCCGGCCCGGGCCGACAGACCAGACCAGACCAGACCAGACCAGACCAGACCAGACCAGACCAGACCAGACCAGACCAGACCAGACCAGACCAGACCAGACCAGACCAGACCAGACCAGACCAGACCAGACCAGACCAGACCAGACCAGAACAGACCAGACCAGACCAGACCAGACCAGACCAGACCAGACCAGACAGACAGACCAGACCCGACCAGACCAGACAGACCAGACCAGACAGACCAGACAGACAGACAGACAGACAGACAGACAGACAGACAGACAGACAGACAGACAGACAACGACAGACAGACAGACAGACAGACAGACAGACAGACAGACAGACAGACAGACAGACAGACAGACAGACAGACAGACAGACAGACAGACAGACAGACAGACAGACAGACAGACAGACAGACAGACAGACAGACAGACAGACAGACAGACAGACGACAGACAGACGACAGACAGACAGACAGACAGACAGACAGACAGACAGACCGACAGGACAGGACAGGACAGACAGACAGGACAGACAGGACAGTACAGACGACAGACGTACTGACAGACAGTACAGACGACAGACAGCAGCACGACAGACAGACAGCAGACAGTCGCTGTCGCCAGCATCTGTCTGTCTCGCTCGTCTTTGTCTTATGTATGTATTCTGTCTCTTAGTCCAGCTTGTTTATCGTGTCAACTAAGTTAGTCTGTCTCACTCTCAGTCTGTCTGTCTGCCTGCCTGTCCGCCCACAATCCCTTCCTCCCGCTTATCTATTTGACTCTTTCCTTTCCTTATATTCCCATGTGTCCTCCATGAAGCCATTCTTTCGGTCTCTCTCTTTAAGCCTCCTTTATTTATCTCTTGCCTCCGTCCTCCTGAGTCTTCCTCCTTCATCCCTTAAGAACCAGGAATATCCATAAGGGAAAGCTAAATTATTTGTTATCCATTTGAGGAGATTTTTGTGCCTCAACTATAAAGCTGAAGAACTTTCGATGATATATATAATTCTATAGCATATCTGCAAATGTGCCAAAAGGCAGAGGAACAAATAAAGATGCATGACACACCCACACACACACACACACGCACACACACACACACACACACACACACACATACACGATGGTTGTCGCCAAGATGGTCCAGTGGATAGAGCGTTGGCGCGCCATTATGTGGTTAGCCGGTTCGAATTGTCTTTCCCTTCTGGAGATTTTTCACTGACAAATTCAAATTCAGGCGGTTACTGTTCCCCTTGAGCAAGGGCATGGGGGTGTTTGGTATATGAAGTCCCAGCATTACCCTAAGATCGGTAATAATGAGCTCCTAGTTCACTCCGGGAGGGTGAAACTGGCGATCGCGAGGCCGGCTCGCGTGTACGTACACACACACACAATGGGTGAATGACACACACACACACACACACACACACACACACACACACACACACACCTACAATCGATACAACTTAAAAGTTATGGGGCTACAACAAAGGCAGTAATACATATTTAATGAAGAGCATCCGGTCACTGTGAGCGACGCTAAAACAACCAGTGATTTTCAAACAAAAAAAGTTTGGTTTGTATATATGTGTGTGTGTATGTGTGTGTGTGTGTGTATTCATCTAGTTGTCTTCATCTATTTGTATTTTACAGGGTCTGAGCTACACTCGTATGGCCCCGTCTCCATATCAACATTCTTATCATTCATCCTTAGTCCTTAGTGTTGGCCGAAACCATCACCCCGGGAGGCGGGTCACAAACCCCCGGCTAACACCCGGTACCCATTCACTGCTGGGTGGACAGGGGCTCGGGTTTTAAAGGAAACAGCCCGTCTGTCTCCGCTCCGCCCGGGGATCGAACCCGGGACTTCTCGATTGTGAACCGAACGTGCTTCCCCTACACTACAGAGTACCCTGTGTGTGTGTGTGTGTGTGTGTGTGTGTGTGTGTGTGTGTGTGTGTGTGACAGAGAAAAATATGAGAGAGAGAGAGAGAGAGAGAGAGAGAGAGAGAGAGAGAGAGAGAGAGAGAGAGAGAGAGAGAGAGAGAGAGAGAGAGAGAGAGAGAGAGAGAGAGAGAGAGAGAGAGAGAGAGAGAGAGAGAGAGAGAAAAAAAAGTTATACGAAAAAAATAGTAAATCAGTAAATCAATTAATAGAAAATACCGAAAAATTATTGATAAAAGAGTACACAATCCCATCTAACAACCAGTTAACACATTTCAAGCGGTAACTTATGCGGATCGGGGCACATAACGAGCGTGAGGCGAATAATAGCCATCCCAGGAGACCAGTGCCGCGAATATCAGAGCATCTCGTGTCTCATTAGTCGCGTTCCGGAGACGACGAGGCGAAAGTCCCTTATCCGACTCAGCGACGATCCTTTGTCCGACCCCACGCTAATTACTTTCCGACGGCGAGGCACTGAAGACGGATTGTGGTAGGATGGAGTTAACGATGGGGGGGGGTAGAGAGAGAGAGAGAGAGAGAGAGAGAGAGAGAGAGAGAGAGAGAGAGAGAGAGAGAGAGAGAGAGAGAGAGAGAGAGAGAGAGAGAGAGAGAGAGAGAGAGAGAGAGAGAGAGAGAGAGAGAGAGACCCAACCAAGGCATCATCACCTACCTACCCTCTTGGACTCAGCACCCTTGTATTCTCCTCCTTCAGAACCAGTCATACTCAGTACGGCCGTCACTGTAATTCACCCACGGTCTTGATCACGCGCACTGAACTCTCATTAAAGGCTGTGAGAGCAACGCTTCCCCTACCCTCTGGAGTTACTGAGCTTGAATAAGTTGTTTGTTATGATGCGTCCTGGTACAAACTCCCTAATATATACTGTTGTAATCTGCGATAATTCATGTACCGTACGTGTCACCCTCAAGCTATTACTCAACACACTTCAATGCGTTACAATCTAGAGATGAACAGGCTTTCTCCGTTATTTTGTTGTATTTTTGTAGGCCTTAATTATAAGAGAGAGAAAAAAACCAGGCAAAAAAATCTGAAATCTTAATTGAGATTTCTGATTTTTTTGGCAAGTGTTTTTTTCATCAAGACAGTCAAATTGATGCGAGTGTATATTGAAATCATCATTAACAATCCATTCTATCGCACACATGATGCTACGCGGCCTGACCAGATTCTCATTAGTAGTTCGAGGAATCCACTAATACATGCTCACTAAATATTGATGGACATTTGAGACGTTAACCAATTGGAAACTACGCATCATTAATATATTCAATACTCCAGCAGACTGAAAAGGCATCGTTATTTTCTGATATTGCTTTACTTTAAAAAAAGAATTGTGCAAGATCATTAATAATTCAAAGAAGCGCATAAAAAGTCAGTACAAGGAAACACAAGCACAAGTCCATACAGGTAAAGACAGGTCAGCACACTTTAAAGGGATAACAAAAAATTGACCAGCAAATAAAATAAATGTTTAAAATGTACATCTATACGAGCACAGAGATGCGACCACACACAGTTTGTATTTAGTTTTCATTTCAATAATTTCAGACTCCATTCCCTTGTGGCTGTGTACATTAAAAAGCACTTGCTTTTCCTTCAAAGGCAAGATTTTTTCTATATAATGTTTATTGTGTTATTGTTTTTGTATTTCCGATAGCATAAAAAATGGAGTACCTTGCTACCTCGTTACGAGCTCTCACTTTAATGTTATCGTTGCCTTGTAAGAAAAATAAATAGCATAATATCTTTAAAAAAAATCTAATAAAACTGTCATGAGATAAATTGCAACGGAATTCTAAATCGTCTCTTAAATAGCCAGAACTTATTATAAACAACAATGGAATGCATGTTGGGCTTATATAATAGATTAACTATTCCCAGCATTGATATGGTTGTTGTCATGCATTCTTAATGAGGCGTTGTTACCTCAAGCTGGTTAAGCAATATTTAGTCAGGTCATCCGATGGGCTTGGGCTTTGTGAGATATAAGTAGGCGTGGTCACTGCACATCCACTGATAAACGGAGTCACAGATCATGATGAAAGCATGACACAAGTAATTAGAGGAACTCAGAATTGACATTTAAATCCGATTAAGAATATTCGATCTCAAAAAGCCTCCAGACGCGGAATAGTCACTTTGTCTGCCTCGCACCATTATACATTTTTTTTTTTTACCTTGGAGCCTGCACATATTGGATGTAAATGCATGACTAACATTTACTTATAACTCTTCAGTCTCCTGCGAGGCATTCAACAGGCTCAGGTAAGCTCGTGGATAGTGACGAGGCAGCCACAGCCAGGACGGCCAAGGCGGGTTTGGTGACGCCTTGCCAAGAATAAAAATAAAAATTATACAACAATGGTACTCACACACCTCACTAACGCCCACTGTCTCGCCATGACCGTCGCCTCCCCACGCCCTCCGCCGCCCACCACCCCTGCACCAGCTCAGAAAAGCCCGCCACTGCCGCCATGCCTTGCCGCCGCCTGCCAAACTTCCCGCATTTCCTCACACAGCAGTATTGTGTTGCGGCAGCGAGTGACTGCCTGGGGTAAGGCGGGGCAGAGTGAGGCGCCGCGGGGGCAGGCAAGGCTCGTGCTGCATATGGTTTCTCGCTGCCCATGATTATAAGACTCTTGGTGGCGTGGTGAGGCTAGAGGTAGGGAAGAGGAAAAGGAAGAAGAGGAGGATATAAGATAAGATACTTTGATCCTATCTAGACACTTTGCAAGTACCAACTACAAGGTTATTGACTATACAAAGCGCCACCACACCAGGACGAATTTGGTGGACTCGAACCGCTGACCGAATGGCGCAGGGACTCTGCAACACCAGTCCGTGATTCTACCACCGCGTCACCCTGGCGGAATAAGAAGAGGAGGAGGAGGAGGGGAGGAGTCAAGGGAACCGACGAGTATGTCGCCTCAAATATTTCACGGTATTAATGGGATATTAAACTGTACTGTAATTGCTTGTACACAAGGAAATAGAAAGTATAGTGTACAAAGTGAAAGGAGGGAAACTGCGCATGCACGCCACGCAGTAATACTGAAATGAGGTGAGAAAGGCATTTCATCACCATCACCACCACCACCACCAGCCACTTCCACTGCTACCTCAACATCCTCATCCACTGCCACAGCCACCTCAGTCCCTACCACCACCACCACCATCAGCCACTTCCACTGCTACCTCAACATCCTCACCCATTCCCACAACCACCTCAGTCATTACCACCACCACCACCATCAGCCACGTCCACTGCTACCTTACCATCCTCATCCACTGCCACAACCACCTCAGTCAATACCACCACCACCACCACCAGCCACGTCCACTGCTACCTCAACATCCTCACTCACTGCCACAACCACCTCAGTCCCTACCACCACCACCACCACCGTCGCCTACACAACACGAATCATCATCCACCCCAACACACCTTAGCCATCACCAAAATAGTTATCATCGCCATAACCACCACAAGCATACTCTGGCATTCTATCACCACCACTGCTACTGCCATAACCATCACGACTAACACCACTACATTATTACCTATTGACTCGAAATTTGATTTTGAACGAACAACAAACATTTCTACACATGTAGCCAAAAATCCTCATAACAAAGTCGCATAAATCACTGAAAAATGTCCTAGAATAAAGTTTCTTTTTCAATAACATTCGTGCTGCGACTACTTTAACACTATTGTTCGTTCTTTCTGGCTATTCATTTTTCTACAGCTTTATTGCGTTCTAAATGCTATTCTACTTCATTCATTCACTATTCACCTAACCATCACCAAATATATTTATTTACCTACTCATATCATATATATATATATATAAACCTAGTTATTCATTCTCTGAAATATGTATATATATCGAGTGTACATATCTGTTCATTTTACTTTATTACTGATATCTCTCTCTCTCTCTCTCTCTCTCTCTCTCTCTCTCTCTCTCTCTCTCTCTCTCTCTCTCTCTCTCTCTCTCTCTCTCTCTCTCTCTCTCTCTCTCTCTCTCTCTCTCTCTCTCTCTCTCTCTCTCTCTCTCTCTCTCTCTCTCTCTCTCTCTCTCTCTCTTTCTTCCACACTTCGCAGACCCATCTTTCCTTGCCATGAGCGATGTTCACTAGGGAAGCAAACACATTCCACGTCCACCATTACTGATACATCACATTTCGACACTATAAACTACTTTGTCAGGGATGATGTGCGGGTCTGTGGGCGCTAGGGAAGAATAAATCCTTTCCATGAGATGAATTATTATGAGGTTAAAGTAGCGACGTGTATCGTATGTGCGAGGAAACGGTGGATGATTTGCATTGCGTCCCTCCCTCCCTCTCTCCCTCCCTTTCTCTCTCATTCTTCAACCACATCAGACAACCACGCACATACATCGTGGAAAGGGCGGAGCATGGAAGTTACCTCGCCTTCCAATCGTTCTAAAGAAAATACAAGCATTTTATGACCTTCCTTTTATCCACATCTATATATTCAAAGCCGAGAAGTGAAAGGATGATTTACGAAAGGAACAACAAAATGCAGCTTCAATGATGTAAAAAAAAGCAGAAGAGTTTAGTATAGGTAAGAGTTGGTTTAAATCCTCAATATTATGTTCTGATTCTCTTGGTTCTTTTGACAAAAGGGGACGTTTGAAGGAGGAAAGTAGAACACGTCACACTTACTGGTAGACTGAAATAGCTCATTCCACAGAGAGTTAGTCGATCAAGGTTTGGAAAAAGAAAAGAACAAAATCCCGCTTGAATAATCAGTCTGCAGTTACCTAGGTCATGTATAGGTACAATAAGAACAAGGGGACTCACCCGCCGTGCCGTGCCAAAGCCGTCTGTATGTAAAGCCGTCTGTATGTAAAAGCCTGCGCCTGCATTATTCCATGAATAAAAGCATTATTCCTCGCACATTCAAAGTCTTTGCGCCAGGAATGAATGCACGTATACTATGATGCTTTTCTGCACTTTTCAGGTTTCAAGGCAATCCGAGACATGAGTTGGGATGAAGACGGGAGCGTGCGACCCTTTGTTCTGCGGGTGAGAAGAGCAAATAAAGCATAGCGAGACACTTAAAGAAGTACTCTTTTGTATTATGAATAGGTTACTAAAATAAAAGTACGTACTATTAATACTTCCATTGCTACTACTGACACTACCACCATCTTCACTGCTACTATTACCACTACTACTACTTCTACTACTCCTACTATATTCACTGTCATCACAACTGCTACATTACGTAGTCCAGCGGCAACCCGTGTTCCCTCTCCTGCACGCAGATGGAGATCACCACCCAGGACGGATCGGTGCACTTCGCAACGTTTGGCTTCGTGGAGGTGGCCGATGACGCCTTCTTTACCCTCACCACGGTAGGCACAGGGCACGGCCAAAGCCGTCTGTATGTAAAAGCCTGCGTCTGGGAGAGCGGGATGGACGTGACGTCAGTAGCAGAGTCTGCTCCGCAATGACGTCAGTAGGAGCCGAGCTTTCAGCGAGTGAGGATGTACAGGCGGTACGGCTCTCATTGCATCCACCTTTCACCCACTGTTAACTCTTCGCCATTTAATATTTTGCTCAAAAACATTTTACATGGAGAATATCAATAGAAGCGGAATTTAATTCGCTTTCCATTGATATATTTCGTTTACTGATAAATGAATTGGCAGCATGCATAAATTAGCGTTAACTAAATACATAACATCATGAAATCGGGTAATTTCCTATCTAATATATGTTTATCAGTATAAAAGATATACTGTTATCTTTGGAAATGTTTGTTCTATAATATTATCAAATAAAAAACCGTAAAACACACTAAAGAATGCCATTATGAGACTCAAGAAATATGCATGAACACTCTTCGCCATTTAATATTTTGCTCGCAAACATTTTACATGGAGAATATCAATAGAAGCGGAATTTAATTAGCTTTCCATTGCTATATTTCGTTTTCTGATAAATGAATTAGAATTATACATACATTAGCGTTAACTAAATAAATAACATCATCAATCGGGAAAAATTACCCGATTTCATGATATTTTTAGTTAGTTAAGGCTAATTTATGTATGGTTCTAATGCATTTATCAGAAAACGAAATATAGCAATGGAAAGCTAATTAAATTCCGCTTCTATTGATATTCTCCATGTAAAATGTTTTTGGGCAAAATATTAATTGGCGAAGAGTTAAAGTTCATGCATATTTCTTGAGAGTCTCATAATGGCATTCTTAGTCTGTTTTACAGTTTTTATTTGTAATATTATAGAACAAACATTTCCGAGGATAACAATATATTTTTTTATACTGATAAACTATATTAGGTACGAAATTACCCGATTTAATGATGTTATGTATTTAGTTAACGCTAATTTATGCATGCTGTTAATTCCTTTATCAGAAAACAAAAAAATAGCAATGGAAAGCTAACTAAATTCCACTTCTATTGATATTCTCCATGAAAAAATATTTCGAGAAAAAATTTTAAAATTTGGCGACGAATTTAAGTTCATGCATATTTTTTGAGTCTCATAATGGCATTTCTTTAGTGTGTTTTACGGTTTTTATTTGATATTATAGAACAAACATTTCCGAAGATAACAATATATATTTTATATGATAAACATAAAATTAGGTAGGTAAACTTGTCACTCGGTGGCCTCGTACAGACTCCGTCCGTGACGTCATAAATCTCAGGCGCAGGCTTTTACATACAGACGGCTTTGGCGGCCGTCCCCTTTTTGCCTGCGTGGTGAGGGTAAAAGAAGGCGTCATCGGCCACCTCCACGGACCCCAAACTTTTGCGAAGTGCACCGATCCGTCCTGGGTGGTGATCTCCATCTGCGTGCAGGAGCGGGAACACGGGTTGCCGCTGGACTACGTAATGTAGCAGTTGTGAGGGACAGTGAATAAGTAGGAGTAGTAGAAGTAGTAGTAGTGGTAATAGTAGCAGTGAAGGATGGTGGTAGTGTCAGTAGTAGCAATGGAAGTATTAACAGTACGTACTTTTTAGTAACCCTATTTTCATAATACAAAAGATTTACTTCTTTAAGTGTCTCGCTATGCTTTATTTGCTCTTCTCACCCGCAGAACAAAGGGTCGCACGCTCCCGTTTTCATCCCAAAAACTCATGTCTCGGATTGCCTTGAAACCTGAAAGTGCAGAAAAGCATCATAGTATAAGTGCATTCATTCCTGGCGCAAAGACTTTGAATGTGCGAGGAATAATGTGGCTTTCATCCCTTAACGCTTTAGGTGAAAAGACAAACAGATAGGAAGACAGACAGACAGACAAAAGGGGATGGAGGAAGGTGGTAAGAGGGAAGCAAATGCCAGGTATCACCACCTCAACTCCAAGCACTCTGGGTTTTCCAAGATGTCGGTAACCAATATTCTTCTATCTTCCTGATAGCAAGGTTTTTCACACCCTCAACTAAAACTAGATCCAAGCTCATCTTTTTAGTCTTTCAAATCATCCTTAATATGAGTGCCCCACGTCAAAGCGAGGTGTTTCCAAGAGTATTATCCAAGAGTACTATGGACAAGCTCAGACAGATGTTTTGGCTTCTGGTCACCGTGCACCTGGTAACGATGGGTGTATGGTTTGCTGCCCAGCTATGGAGCCCTGCAATGCGCCTGCAGGTGCTCAGGATGCGCGGCCTTCAGCGTGAGGCCGAGGCTCTGTTCAGCACGCCACAAGTCACGGTGTACAACAAACTGGCTGGTGTTGGATGGCTGGACACCGTATCGCCTCACACACAGGCATGCACACCGCCATCCTCCATCCTCAGGCTGTTGCCGCTGTTGGGAGAGGCGATGTACGAGAGGCGTTTCCAGCATTACGAGGCCTGTATGATACATTTGCTTGAAAAGTTGCGGCTCATTCGTTCTATCCTAACGTTCATTGTGTGGCTGGCGGGAGGTGCAACGGCGGTCTTCCTGTGGCTGCTCTGGCGCCCCCGTCAGCAGGTAAAGAAGAGCAACCCTGCCTTAAGCACGGATACTGAGGAAAATGTCGAAGAAGACAAGGAGTTTGAGGAGTACTTGCAGCAAATTACAGAAAAAGAAAAGGAAAACAAGGATTCGAAACAAAACTTTAACATTTTATGGGCTGCACTGACCGAAAAGAAATTTCCTGCCGGTTATGTGGACAGCAATAAAGACTTCCTACGTCGGCATGTCGCATTCATGAGCCAGCAGGAACTATATAGCCTAGGCAACGGACACTTACTAGGCCAAGGCGGGTTCGGCTCCGTCAGGAGGGTGGTCTATAAAGGGATGGAAGCGGTGGTCAAGGTACTGTTTGGGGCAGAAGACCTGCTGGTGCCGCTCCTAAGGGAAGCTCGGCTACTGGTGGAGCTGCATGGGGCTGGCGGAGTCCCGCGGCTGCTGGCCGTGTGCCCGCCCCACCCGCGTTGGTCCAGGAGTATGCAGGACCCACTTACGACGAGTAGTACGTCAGTTCGGTGGGGGGCTTTTTTGAGTTCGGTGATTCTTATCTCGCAGCGGCTGAGGGAGATTCACGCCAGGGGTGTCCTTCACTGCGACATAAAATCAGAAAACATCACATTTACGGGAAAACTGTTTCGTAGCCCGTATTCCACATCATTGACTTCGGCATAGAAATATCGCCAAGGGCCCAGTACCAAAGGAGTTGATATTGGGTTATGTTCGAGGAGCGAAGGAGAGGAGGCGGAAACGTATGCCTGGGCGGCCCGTGACGTGCGTTGCGTTATCATTTGGGAATTACGTAAACAATATTCGCCACATGAATTCCTGAAGGAGCGCTATTTTATACTATGCGTACCGCTTGGGTCCGATGCGCCGCCCTATCACTGAAGTGGCCCAAACCATTCAGGGCCTCGCCGAAAAGTTAACGCCGGAACAGTTGAACGAAAAATTGATATTGAAGCATGACGCATCCGGATCACATGTAAGGCCCCGCCCTTCGAACACCCCCCACGCCTCCTCCCTTTACCATCCCAGCCACTCAAGAGATGATCAGCAGCGGGGATCAGGTCATTCAGCACTACGTTTCATCTCCTCTCTTATTGAAGGCGCCGCTGAAAAGGCTATGAACAAGTCAGCCATGACTGCATAGTGTTCCCACACTGATTCCCGCCCCGACCGCGACATAGCCACCAATACACCTTCGATGGATCCTCCGCACCACCGTGGACAAACACCCGCTGCCCCGCATGACAGCACGTTGCACGGCTGTACGTCAGTCACCGTGCGTCTCCGCGTCACCGTGCCGGCCTCCGCCAAGCTGCCGGATCGTGTGCGTGTAGTAGTCAAGGAACGCGGCGCCTGTTTCTTTCCTTATCGCCGTAAACTGACGACCATCCAGCTTCCAGAGAACAGCTGGATGCTGATTTCGGACGCTGTCTTTCAGAGCAGCACGGTGCAGGTGGTGCAGATAGATATGTTACGGCTGCTCAAGAAAGCACAGCGTAAGCGCCTGGCACTGAAGGTGTACTGTCTGTACCGCCGCAAAGTACACCACAAGGCCATCGAGAGCCTGGAGCGTCTTCTGCAGCGGGGAAACTGCCAGGAGCTGGTGCTGGACCTGCACTACCCTGGCTGTCCCCTCGAGCTGCAGGCCGAACCAGCGCAGGCTGCAGGCAGCGAAGGCCGCAGCAACACTGACAAGCTGCCTATGGACCCTTGGAACGCTGGAATCAACAAGGGAGAATGGGAAGAGTTGTGGCAGCAGCGTGCACGCGTTGGCAGTGAGATGGAGGGTAATACTACTGTTCCTCTGAAAGCGGAGGAAGAACAAGGTGTCCACCACCACGATGGTGACGCCTTCACGGACGGTGACGGACACGACCGCCACGCTACTTACACAAGCGAGAACAACACTGAACTTGGTCTGGACGAGGGTCTGGACCACCCGACGCAGGCCTGTGTAAGACCGAGCAGGAGTGTGTCCCTTCCAGAGACTGGAAGAGGAAGCACCAATTCACCAAGAGAAAGGCTGCCACAGCGGCCCACCAGCCTTGCCGCAGTGTGCCTACAGGTGCTCAGGATGCGCGGCCTTCAGCGTGAGGCCGAGGCGCTGTTCAGCACGCCACAAGTCACGGTGTAAAACAAGCTGGCTGGTGGTGGATGTCTGGACACCGTATCGCCTCACACACAGACATGCACGCCGCCATCCTCTATCCTTAGGCTGTTGCCGCTGTTGGGAGAGGCGATGTACGAGAGGTGTTTCCAGCATTACGAGGCCTGTAAGATACATTTGCTTGAAAAGTTGTGGCTCATTCGTACTATCCCAGTGTTCATTGTGTCGCTGGCGGGAGGTGCGATGGCGGTCTTCCTGTGGCTGCTGTGGCGACCCCTTCAGCAGGTAAAAAAGAGCAGCCCTGCCTTCCGCACGGATACCGAGGAAAATGTCGAAGAAGACAAGGAGTTTGAGGATTATTCGCAGCGAATTACGGAAGAAGAAAAGGAAAACGAGGACTCGAAACAAGACTTTAACATTTTATGGGCTGCACTGACGAAAAAGGAAGATACATTTCCTGCCGGATATGTGGAAAGCAATAAAGACTTCCTACGTCAGCATGTCGTATTCATAAACCGGCAGGAACTATATAGCCTGGGCGACGGACACTTCCTAGGCCAAGGCGGGTTCGGCTCCGTCAGAGGGCTGGTCTATAAGGGATGGAAGCGGGGTGAAGGTACTGTTTGGGGCAGAAGACCTGCTGGTGCCGCTGTTAAGGGAAGCTCGGCTACTGGTGGAGCTGCATGGGGCTGGCGGAGTCCCGCGGCTGCTGGCCGTGTGCCTGTCCCCACCCGCGTTGGTCCAGGAGTATGCAGGACCCTTTTACGACGAGTATGTATGTCAGTGTTCGGTGGAGGGCTTTTTGAGTTCGGTGATTCTTATCTCGCAGCGGCTGAGGGAGATTCACGCCAGGGGTGTCCTTCACTGCGACATAAAATCAGACAACATCACATTTACTGGAACTGTTTCGTAGCCCGTATTCCACATCATTGACTTCGGCATAGCATATCGCCAGGGGCCAGTAGCAAAGTAGTAGATATGGGGTGATGTTTCGAGGAGCGAAGGAGAGGAAGCGGAAACGTATGCCTGGGCGGTCTGTGACGTGCGTTGCGTTATCACCATGGTATATTACGCAATACAATATTCGCCACATGATTTCCTGAAGGAGCTGATATCTTATAGTATGCATACTGCTTGGAGTCCGATACGCCCCTCATTCACCCAAATGGCCCAAACCATTCAAGGCCTCGCCGAAAAGTTAACGCCGGAACAGTTGAACGAAAAATTGATATTGAAGCATGACGCATCCGGATCACGTGTAACGCCCCGCCTTTCGAACACCCCCCGCGCCTCTGCCCTTTACCATCGCAGCCACTCAAGAGATGATCAGCAGCGGGGGTCAGGTTATTTCAGCACTACGCTTTATCTCCTCTCTTATTGAAGGCGCCACTGAAAAGGCTATGAACAAGTAAGCCATGACTGCATCGTGTCCCCACACTGATCCCCGCACTGACCGCCACACAGCCTCCAACACACCTTCGATGGATCCTCCGCACCACCGCGGACATACACCCGCTGCCCCGCATGACAGCACGCTGCACGGCTGTACGTCAGTCACCGTGCGTCTCCGCGTCACCGTGCCGGCCTCCGCCAAGCTGCCGGATCGTGTGCGTGTGGTAGTCAAGGAACGCGGCGCCTGTTTCTTTCCTTATCGCCGTAAACTGACGACCATCCAGCTTCCAGAGAACAGCTGGATGCTGATTTCGGACGCTGTCTTTCAGAGCAGCACGGTGCAGGTGGTGCAGATAGATATGTTACGGCTGCTCAAGAAAGCACAGCGTAAGCGCCTGGCACTGAAGGTGTACTGTCTGTACCGCCGCAAAGTACACCACAAGGCCATCGAGAGCCTGGAGCGTCTTCTGCAGCGGGGAAACTGCCAGGAGCTGGTGCTCGACCTGCACTACCCTGGCTGTCCCCTCGAGCTGCAGGCCGAACCGGCGCAGGCTGCAGGCAACGAAGGGCACAGCAACACTGTCAGGCTGCCCCTGGACTCTTGGAACGCTGGAATCAACAAGTTAGAAGAGGAAGAGTTGTGGCAGCAGCGTGCACGCGTTGGCAGTGAGATGGAGGGTAATCCTACTGTTCCCCTGAAAGCGGAGGAAGAACAAAGTGTCCACCATCACGATGGTGACGCCTTCACGGACGGTGACGGACACGTCCGCCACGCTTTCTTATACAAGCGAGAACAACACTGAATTTGGTCTGGACGAGGATCTGGACCACCCGACGCAGGCCTGTGTGAGACCGAGCAGGAGTGTGTCCCTCCCAGAGGCTGGAAGAGGAAGCAGCAACTCGCCAGGAGGAAGGTTGCCACAGCGGCCCGCCAGCCTTGTTGGCTGAGGTGCCCGCCACCACAAGATACCCCGCTGAAGGAGAAGTTCTGTTCTCTATCTGGAGGCAACAGTGCCTCCACAATTCTTACAATGGACCTAGCAGGAATTCTGCCTATGTTGCTGTCAATTTTGTTAAGTTTGTGTTGGATTTTGTCATTTTGAATTGTCCATTTTTTGGGCTGTGTCCTGTCGCGGCTAAATAAGGTTAGTTAGCAGAGCGTCCTGTCACGGCTGGGCTGCAAAATACATCTTATCGATTTTTAGTACATACATAGGAGTTCTAACCTTTTTTTCCTGACGTAACTACATACAAGTGGATATTTAATCTCTTGTTGAACTCGAGCGATGGAAGAGGATGATCACGATGCTGAATGACACATTGATTCACGGTGGCATAACATCGAAGGCCGCCACTGATTAATGATGCAATATTTTACTGTCCCATTTTGTTTCTTTTTGTCTACATTGTGGAATTATCTTAGGCATGCCCCTTTGATTTTGTGAACTATCTATATTTTATGTATTATATCAAATTATTACTATATTATATACATTTATATCATATCATATTATATCAAATTATTATATAATATAAACTTTTCCTTAGCCAGCCTAAACGCAGTATGTCTCTCTTTATCGTGCGCTATAAGGAATTTATGTTTCGTTGCACCTTGGCATTACATTTTTTGTCTCTCATACTCGGGATATATGAACAAGGTCGGGAATGTGTGAGGATACGTAAGTAAAATAAGAGGGTCATTGAGGGAGAAATATGCCTTGAATGATATGATAAATGTTTGGATTCAGTGAGGACAGCAAAGAAAGGATTGCAGTGTGCTTGAGGAGAATGTCACCGTCGTGAATTCCCTACAAAAAAAAGACTTAGATATGATGTTGATTGAAAGAAAATGATGGACGTTGGAGATGAAGTAGTTACCGTGGTGGGGGTGGGGGTAATAGTAATAGTAGTGGTATTAGTAGTAGTGGTGGTAGAAATAGTAGTAGTAATAGTAATAGCAGGGGAGAAAGTAGTGATAAGGCTGATGGTGATAGTAGATGTAGTAATACAGTAGTAAACTGTACTACAGTAGTAGTACAGTACTGTAGTAGTAGTAAAAGTAGTAGTTGTCGTGGATTAGTAATAGAAGTAGTTGTCGTAAAGTAGTAGTAGTAGTTGTTGTAAGGTAGTAGTAGTAGTAGTAATCGTAAGGTAGTAATAGTGGTAGCTGTCGTAAGGTAGTAGTAGTAGTAGTAGTAGTAGTAGTAGTAGGGGAGAAAGGGAGGAGGAAGAGAAGGGGAAGGAGGAGGAGGAGGTGCATAGAGGTAACATGTGACTGTCTATTCCCGTTCACCCTTCAGTCTTATACATGTCTCAAAAGAACTGCCATCTATTTCTCCCCCTAAAGCAAAGGCCCTTTCCTCCCCTCCTCCGGCGACTCTTTTCTTCTCTCCTTTTCTCTTCCCTCTATCTCTCCAGGTTTCTCTTTCTCTCCCTCCCTCCCTCCATGTGTGCTCTCTGTAACCTTTTATCCCTTACATTCAGTCAACTCTCTTCTTCCTTCTTCAAAAAAAGTTCTTTTATTCTTGTTTTACATTCATTCCTCACATCCTTCCTTTCTATTTTTCATCCTGTGTTTTGTTATCTTTATTGCAGACAACCTTCTATCTTTGCTGCCTTTATTTCTCTTCTCTGTAACTTCTCTTAATCCTCAATCTCCATCCATTTTTCCCTTATCTTTCTTTTCTCATTCTGTGTTTTGTTATCTTATTGCAGACAACCTTCTATCTTTGCTTCCTTTATTTATATTCTCCGTAACATCATCCGTCTCTTAATCATCCATCTCCATCCATCTTTCCCTTCTCCTCCCTCTACGCCCCAGGTTCTCTCCTACCTCTCCTTCCTCTTCCAAGCACTCACTAGTTTTCTCAAAGGACTCATGAACCAGTTGTGTCGTGTCCTGCATGCTTCACTAATTATCACTCTTTTTCCAACTCAAATAACTTCTTTTTCTTCAATTTTTTTTTCCTTCTTCATTCCCTCCCTCCCTCCCTCCTTCTTTCCAACCCTGTCTTTCTTCCTCCCTTCCCTCACTACTTCCTTCATCCTCCTCCTCCTCCTCCTCCTCCTCCCTACCTCTACCCCACCATGCTGTAAAAAGTCTTATCTAACTGTCGCTTCAGAGACTTCCAGAGCACAACCACTGCAACATTTCATCACAACACAGGCAAAATTCTCCTTATGACGAAAGTAACACGTTCCTTCCTCCTCAAGTGCCTCTTTACATTTTCACATGATCAAAGCATATCTTATTACAGCTACTGACGCTAAGTAAAATATGATACCTCTCGAGGACGAACGTGAGGACTTGTAACACTCTTTTGCAGGAGTGTACGAGTATGAGGGCGCAATGAAGAGACATTTCCTTCTTAATGAGTTGCACTTGAGTTTCCTTCAAAGGCAAGATGTTTAATATTTAATATATATTGTGTTGAATCGTTTTTGTATTTCTGTTGGCAAAGATAATGGAGTAGGCTATCTTGCTACCTCGTTATGAGTTCCAACTTTAATGTTATCGTTGCATTGTAGGAAAAGTAAATAAAAGAATATCTTAAAATGAACTCCAATAAAACTGTCATGAGATTAATTGCAATGGAATTCTAAATCGTCTCATCAACATCCGTAAATTAATATAAACAATAATTGAATGCATGTTGGGCCTATATAAGATATACATAACTATTCCCAGCATCGATAGGTGTGCATACATCTCTTGAGGCGTGTTCCCTCAACTGTTAACAATAATCTAGTCAGTCCATTCCGATGCTCTCCCGGGCCTTTGCAGAGTTAGTATGCAAGTCTTGTATATCACTCCCCGATAAGCGAGGCAGAGTTAAGAAGCAAGTCATTGTTATCACTCCCACCGTATAGCGGAGGCAAAGTTAACGTACAGCAGTCATTGTATTCACCTCCATAATAGCACTCCCTTCCAGACACCTGTGAAACCATCAGTAATTAGAAAGAGCTCAGAATTGTCAAGAAAATCTGATAAAAAACACCACCAGGACGCGGATACAGTCACCAAGGCGGTTTGTGACGCCTCTCACAGAATACCATATCAAGTAAAATACATACAATGTACAGTCACCTGCAGTGGTTGTCCTACCACCTTGACACTTCAAGCCCCTATATTCGAGGTCAGACGACATATGCGCAACTACCCATTGACAGGAGAGTCATTGGCTTGACGCAATGTCTAAGGCACTGCTTTTCTCTTCTATTTCTTTCTCTATTCTCTTCTTCTGCTTTCTACTCTCTCTTCTTTCCTCTCTATTCTCGTCCTCTTTCGGGTAAATTTTATTGTGTTAAATTTTTTTTTGTTTTTCCCGATAGCATAAAAAATGGAGCCCTTACTACCTCTTTAACAAAGCTCTCATTTTTAAGTTATCTTTTGCCTTGAAAGAAAAAAAAAAATAGCATAATATTTTTAAAAAAAAATCTAAAAAAAACTGTCATGGTTTAAATTGCAACGGAATTTAAAATCGTCTTTTTAAAATAGCCAGAACTTATTTAAACATCAAGGGAAAATGCATGTTGGGCTTATATAAGAGATTAACTATTCCCGCATTGATAGGGTTGTCGTCATCCCTTTTTAATGGGGCTTTGGGTTACCTTAAGTTGGTTAAGCTTTAATTTATTTCAGGTCACCCGATGGCTTGGGTTTTTGTGAGATAAAAATAGGCGTTCCTGCACATCCCGGGAAAAAGGGAGTCACAGATCATGATGAAAGTATGAAAGAAATTAGAGGAACTCAGAATTGACATTTAAACCCAAATTAAAGGGTTTGACACAAAAAGGGCTCCAGCCCCGGGGGAATATTTCACTTTGTTGCCTCGCACCATTGAAACATTTTTTTTTTTCCCTTTGGAGCCTGCCACATTTTTGGATGAAAATTCCCATGACTAACTTTATTTAAAAACTCTTCATCCCCCTTTGCGGGCATTCAACAGGCTCAGGAAAATCTCGGGGATAGGGGACGGGGCCCCCACAGCCGGGACCCCCAAGGGGGGTTTTTGGGACCCCCTTCCCCAAAAGAAAAAAAAAAAATTAAATCCCACGGTACTCAAAACCCTCACAAACGCCACTTTTCTCCCCCATGCCCGGGTGGGCCCCCCCACGCCCTCCGCCGCCCCCCAACCCCGAAAGGGGGTAAAAAAAAGGCCCCCCACTGCCGCCACCCCTTTTGCCGCCCCCAACCCAAACTTCCCTTTTTTCCTCCACAGCAGTATTGTGTTGGGGGACCCAGTGAGGGGCGTGGGGTGAGGCGGGGCAGAGTGAGGCGCCACGGGGGCAGGAAAGGCTCTTGCGGGCATAGGGTTTCCCCCTCGCTGCCCAAAATTATAACTCTTGGTGGCTTTGGTGGGGCCCTAGAGGTGGTGAAGGGAGGAAGAGGAAGGGGAAAGGGGAAAGGGGAAGGGGAAAGGAGGGGGGAGTAGGGGGAAAGTAGGAGGAGGAGGAGGGGAGGAGTAAAGGGGAACCAAAAGAGTAGTCGCCTAAAAATTTTTTCAGGGAAATTAAGGGATTTAAACTGTACGGGAAATTGCTTGTACAAAAGGGAAAATGAAAAAGTATAGTGTAAAAAGGGTAAAAGGGAAAGGGAAAAACTGCGCTCCCACGCCCCCCAAAAGTAAATTTAAAAATGAGATGAGAAAACGGGCTTTTTCTCACCATAAACCACCACACCCCAAACCACCACCACGACTGTGCGGGTCTTTTGGGCGCTGGGGAAGAATAAATCCTTTCCATGAGAGGGAATTTTATTTATGGGGTTTAAAAGTAGGGGACGTGAAACGAAATGTACTGAAACGGGGGATGTTTGCATTGCGTCCCCCCCCTTTCCCTTTCCCCCTCCCCTCCCCTTTCTCTCTCTTTCTTTAAACCACATCAGACCCCCCACGCACAAAACTGTGGAAAGGACGGAGTTTTGGACGTTCCCTTTTCCCTTTTCCAATCTTTTCAAAAGAAAGTGAAAGTTTTTAAATTCCCCTTCCCCTTTTTTTCCACAGGGGAATGGGGAAATGAAAGGGAAGTGAAAGTATGTTTTAAACCGAAGGAACAAAAAAATGCGCTTAAAAATAGGGAAGGGCACTCGTAGAGCCCCTTCCCTCCCCCCCGTCTTTGTAAAAAATTTGGGTTGCCATGGAAACATTTAAAGATTTGATTTCTTTCCAAAAAATAAAAAGTTCTTCCTTTACCAAATAAAATTTTGGTCCCCCAAAGTTTGGCCCTTTTTCTATTTCTAATTTTTTGAAAAACCCCTGTACCAAACAAAACAAACACACAGATGGGGGTTTGAAAACATAACCCCCCCTCCAACTTCGTTGGCGGAGGAAAGATGAAAAAAAAAAGGCAGATTTTAGAATAAGTAAAATTTGGGTTTAAAAATCCTCAATATTATTTTCTGTTTCTCTTGGTTCTTTTGAAAAAAAGGGGGACTTTTTAAAGGGGGAAAAGTAGAAAAAACTTTCCACCCTTACTGGTAGACTGAAATGCTCATTCCCACAAAATTAAAGTCGATAAAAAGGTTTTGGAAAAAAAAAAAGAAAAAAATCCCGTTTAAATAATCGTTGCAGTTACCTGGGTTTCATGTTGGGGACAATAAAAAAAAGGGGGAACTCACCCGCCGTGCCGTCCCCTTTTGCCTCCCGTGGTGGGGGTAAAAAAAGGCGTCATCGGCCACCTCCAGGGAGCCAAACGTTGCGAATGCACCGATCCGCCCCGGGTTTGGTGATCCCCCATCTGCGTGCAGGAGAGGGAAAGGGGTTTTGCCGCTGGACTAATTGGGAGTTGTGGGGCAGGGAATATAGTGGGAGTAGCAAAAGAAGTAGTAGTAGTAAGTAGGGGTTTAATAGTACAGTGAAGTGGTGGTAGTGTCAGTATTTAGAAATGGAAGTATTAACATACGTACTTTTAGAAACCTATTCAAAATACAAAGATTCTTCTTTAAGTGTTCGCTTTTGTTTTTATTTGCTTTTTATTTCACCCCAAAACAAAGGGGTTTCGCACGCCCGTCTTATCCCAATCATGTCTGGGTTTTTCCCTTTGGAAACCTAAAAGAGCAGAAAAGCATCAAAGTATCGTGCATTAAAATTCCTGGCGCAAAGATTTAAATTTGGGCGAGGAAAAAAATGTGGCTTTCTTTCCCTTTTAACGCTAAGGGAAAAAGGCCCCAAACGAAGAAGAAAAAGACGGGACAACAGACAAAGGGGATGGGGAAGTTGGTAAGGGGGAAGCAAATGAAGGTATCACCACCTAAACTCCAAGCTCTTGGGTTTCCCAAAGTGTCGGGAACCAATACTCTTCTTCCCCAGATACCCAAGGTTACCACATCTAACTACAACAGATCCAACCCCCATTTTTTAAAGTCTTTCAAATCATCCTTAAATTTATGAGGGGCCCCCACGTCAAAGCGAAAGGGGGGGTTTCCCAAAGAGTATTACCCAAGAGTATTTTATGGAAAAAGCTCAACAGTTTTTTTGGTTTTCGGGTCCCCCGTGCCCGGGGGTAACGAGGGGTTTGTGTGGTTTTGCTCCCCCGCTATGGACCCCCGAAATGGGGCCTGCAGGTGCCGGGGATGCGGGGGCCTTCGGGCGTGAGGCCGGGGGCCCTGTTCGACGCCACAAGCCCGGGTTTTGTACAACTCGTTTGGCTGGTGTTGGTGGTTTGGACACCTTTCCCCTCACACCCCAGACAGCACCCCCGGCCCCCCCCCATCCTCATTTTTTGGGCCGTTTTTGGGGAAAAAAGGCGATTTTAGAGGGGACTTTTCCGGGCAAAACGAGGCCTGATGAAAAATTTGTTTTTGGAAAAGTTGCGGCCCCATTCGTGCTATCCTATGGGTTCATTGTTTTTCGGGGCGGGAGGGGGCGATGGCGGTCTTCCTGGGCTGCTGTGGCGCCCCCTTTCATGGGTTTAAAAAAGAGCAGCCCTGCCCCCAAGAAAGGATACTGGGGGGAAAATTTTGGGGAAAAAGAAAAATTTTTTGAGGATTACTCGCAGCAAATCACAGAAAAAGGGGGAAAAAACGAGGATTCGCCCCCAAGCCCTTTAACATTTTAGGGGCTGAACTGACTGAAAAAAAAAAATTTTCCTTTCCCGGGGTTATGGGGGAAAGCAAAAAAGATTCCTACGTGGGCCCTTTGCGCCTTCATGAGCCGGCAGGAACTCTATAGTTGGCACGGACACTTCCAGGGTAAGGGGGGTTTTTCGGCTCCGTCGGGGAGGGTGGTCTATAAAGGGATGGAAGCGGGGGGAAAGGGTACGGGTTTGGGGCAGAAGACCTGTTGGTCCGCTTTTAAAGGAGCTCGGTACTGGTGGAGCTGCAGGGGGCCCTTGGCAAAAGGCCCCCGGGGGTTGCGGGCCCGTGGGGCCTCCCCCCACCCGCTTTGGTCCAGGAAAGTATGCGGGACCCAATTAAAGGACGAGTATGTACGTCGTGTTCAGTGGAGGGGCTTTTTGAGTTCGGTGATTTTTATCTCGAAAGCGGCTGAGGGAGTTTCCACCCCAGGGTGTCCTTCATTTCGCCCATAAAATCAGACAACTACTTTACTGGAACTGTTTCGTAGCCCTTTTATTCCACATAAATTGACTTGGGCAAAAGCTTTCCCGCCAGGGGCCAGTAGAAAAGGAAGTAAATTTTGGGTGTTTGTTTCGAGGAGCGGGGGGAGAGGAGGGGGAAAAAGTAGCCGGGGCGGCCCGTGACGGGGTTTTGCGTTATCGCATGGTGAATTACGTAATACAAATTGGGCCCAAAAAATTCCCTTGGAGCCGCTTTTATTATACTATGCGTACCGTTGGGGTCCGGCGCCGCCCCCTCATTCATTTAAGCCCCCAAACCCATTAAAGGGCCTCGCCGAAAAGTTAACCCCGGGAAAACATTGAACAAAAAAAATTGATTTTGAAGCATGACGCATCCGGATCACATGTAACCCCCCGCCCTTCGAACCCCCCCCACCCTCCCCTTTTACCACCCCGCCACTCAAGAGATGATCGGGCGGGGGGGGGGGGGCGGGGGTCGGGGCATTCACACAAAGTTTCATTTTCCTCTCTTTTGAAGGCGCCTGAAAAGGCTATCAACAAGCCCACCCATGACTCCCCATGTGCCCCAACACTGATTCCCGCCCCGACCGACATGACCCCAAAAACACCTTCGATGGACCCCTCCCCCCCCACCCGGAAATTTACACCGGGCTGCCCCCAGGGAAAAACCGCTCACGGCTGAAAACGCCCGTCACCGTGCGCCCTCCGGGGTCCCCCGGTGCCGGCCTCCCCCAAGCTCCCGGGAATCTTTGTTTTTGTGGAGAAAGGAAACCCGGGGCGCCTGTTTCTTTCCTTATCCCCGTAATAAAACCGACCATCCAGCTTCCAGAGAACAGCGGGATGCTGATTTGGGGAGCTGTCTTTCAAAAGCACACTTTTGCGGGGTGGGGGAGATGGATGTGCCACGGCTGCTCAAAAAGGGACAGGGGAAAAGCCCCCTGGCATTTGGAAGGCGAAACGGTCGTCCCGGGCCGAAATTAAAACCAAAAAAGGCCCAATCGAGACCCTGGAGCGTCTTCTGCAGGGGGGTAAATTGCCAGGAGTTTGATCCTCGACTTGCACTCCCCTCCCTGTCCCCCAAACTGCAGGCCCGAACCGGCGCAGGCTGCAGGCAGCGAACGCCGCGCATACTGACAAGCTGCCCCCGGACCCTTGGAACGTGGAATCCCAACCCAAAGGGGGAAAGGGAAGAGTTGTTTGGGAAACAGCGGGGCACCGGGGTTGGCAGTGAGATTTGGGGGGTAATTTTAAATGGTTCCTTTTGAAAAGCGGGGGGGGAAGACCCCAAAGGGTCCCCCCCCACGTGGTTACGCTTTCACGGATGGTGATTTACGGACACGATGCCCCGCTACTAAACACAAACTTGGGAAAAACACTGAAAATTGGTCTGGAAACCCCCCCAGGGGGGGGGCTGGACCCCCCGCGCAGGCTTTTGTGAGACCGAAGCAAAGGAAAGGGGTGTCCCCTTTCCCGAGACCCGGAAGAGGAAACAGCAACTCACCCCAAAAGGAAGGCTCCAGAGCGGCCCACCAGCCCCCTTTTTCCCCAGTTTCAAATCTACGGGGCTCAGGATGCGCCCGGCCCCTTTAGCATGAGGCGAGGCGTGTTCAGCACCGGGCCCCGAGGGCCCCGGGGGGTTAAAAAAAGCGGCTGGTTGGGGGAAAGTCTGGAAACCGTACCCTCACACCAGACATTTCCCGCCGCCATCCTCTAACCATAGGCTGTTGCCCCTGTTGGGAGAGGCAATTTACGGAGGTTTTTTCCAGCATTACGAGGGCCCGTAAATACATTTGCTCGAAAAATTTTGGCTCATTTGTACTATCCCACGTTCATTGTGTGGCGCGGGGGGGTGGGGATGGGGGGTCTTTCCCGTGGCTGCTTTTGGGGGCCCCCCGTCAGCAGGTAAAAAAGAGCAGCCCTCCCAAAACCGGTACTGAGGAAAAAGTTTGAGGAAAACAAGGATTTTAGGATTTTCGCAGCGAATTACAGAAAAGAAAAAGGGAAAAAAGGGGCCTCGAAACCAAAACTTTAAAAATTTTTTTGGGCTGCCACTGACGAAAAAAGGAAAAATAAAATTTTTGCCGGATATGTGGAAAGCAATAAAAAAATTCCCACGTAAGCTTTTCGCCTTTAAAAAGGGCCGGGAGGAAAATATTAAAACTGGGCGAAAGGACACTTCCTAGGGCCCAAAGGGGGTTCGGCTCCCCTCAGGGGGGGGTCTTTTGAAGGGATGGAAGCAAAAAAAGGGGCAAGGGATTGTTTTGGGGGGAGGAAAACCTGCTGGGCCGCTGTTTTAAGGGGAAACTCGGCTACTGGTGGAGCGCATGGGGCTGGCGGAAAATCCCCCGGCTGGGGCCGTGTGATGTCCCCCCCGCGTTGGGGCCGGAGTATGCGGGACCCACTTACGACGAGTATTTATGTCAGTGTTCGGTGGAGGGCCTTTTTTTTTAGTTCGGTTGGGTTTTATCTCGCAGGGGGGTGAGGGAGATCCACGCCAGGGGGTTTTCCCTTTACTGCGACCTAAAATCAAAACAACATCAAATTTACTGGAACGGTTTTTGTGCCCGTATTCCACATCATTACTTAGGGAAGCATATCGCCAGGGGGGCCAGTACCCCCAAAAGGGGTAATATTGGGGGTTTTGTTTTGGGAGCGGGGGAAGGAAAAAGCGGAAAAAAGTATGCCTGGGGGTCTGTGACGTTTCGTTTTCGTTATCCCCCATGGTAAAATTACGCAAAACAATATTCGCCACAAAGATTTCCTGAAGGGGCTGATATCTTATAGTATGCATACTGCTTGGAGTCCGGAATTTCCCCCCTTCACCCAAAAGGCCCAAACCATTCAAGGCCTGGCCCGGGAAAAATTTTAAAGCCCCCGGGAAAAGTTTAACCCAAAAATTTATATTGAAAACATAACCCTATCCGGGCACGTGTAACGCCCCGCCCTTCGGGAAAACCCCACGCCTCTTTTTCCCCTTTTCCATCCCCGCCACTCAAGAGATTATCAGAGCGGGGGTCGGGCATTCAGCATTACGCTTTTCTCCTTCTTATTGAAGGCGTCGCTGAAAAAAGGCCCAAACAAATCGCCCTGCCCGCAAATTTTTCCCCACCCTGATCCCGGGCCCCCACCCCCTCACAGCCTTTAAAAAAACCTTCGATGGACCTCCGCACGCCCCGGACAAAAAAACCCGCTTTCCCGCATGACAGCAAAGCTGCCGGCCTGTACGTAGTCACCGTGCGTCTCCACGTCACCGTGCCGGCCCCCGCCCAAACTGCCGTCGTTTTGCGGGGGTTTGGGAGTCAAGGAAAGCGGCGCCTGTTCTTTCCCTTATAGGGCCCTAAACTTACGACCATCCAAATTCCCGAGGTCACTGGATGCTTTATTTTTGGACGCTGTCTTGGGGAGAGCAGCACGGTTTCAGGGGTTGCAGATGGATGTTGCCACGGGGTCTCAAAAAGGCGGACAGCGGAAGCGCCCCCGGGACTGAAGGGGGGTTGCTGTCGTAACCCCCGCAAAGTACCAAAAAACAAGGCCATCGGAGCCTGGAGCGTCCCTTTTGCAGCTTGGGGAATCCAGGGCTGGTGCCCCGCCCCGCACTAAAACCCCGGGGGTCCCCTCCCCAAACTGCAGGGCCCCAACCGGCCCCAGGTGCAAAGGGACGAGGGGCCCCAGCAAACACTGAGGAAAGGTGTCCCTGGACCCTTGGAACGTGGGAAACAACAAGGGGGAAAGGAAAAAGTTGTGGAGCACGTGCACGCGTTGGAGTGGGGATGGAAAGGGGAATACTAAATGTTCCCCCGAAAACGGAGGAAAAAATACAAGGTGTCCACCCCTCACATTGGGGACGCCTTCAGGACGGTGACGGACCCCCGTTTCCCACGCCACTTATACAAACGGGGAACAAAAACTGAATTTGGTCTGGACGAGAAAATTTTGGGCCACCGACGCAGGGCCCGTGGGGACCGAGCAGGGTGTGTCCCCTTTCCAAAGGGTGGAAGGGGGAAGGCAGCAAATCGCCCGGGGGGAAAGGGGCCCCAGCGGGGGCCCCCAGGGCCCTTTTCGGCTGGGTGCCCCCCCACCCCAAGTACCCCCCCGAAAGGGGAAGTTTTTGTTCACTATCTGGAATTTGAAAGTCTCTTCTTGGTTACTTATTTTACTTTATCTTCATCCTCATTGTTATTTCCATCACTATTATTATTATTGTTATTATTACTATCTATTATTACTATAATTGATATTGCTATCATATTCATTATTACAATTTTATTATAATTAATATTTTTTTATAATCACAAGATACCCCGCAGAAGAAGTGTTGTTATCTGTGTTTGAGCGACAGTGGCGCCACAGGACCACTAAGGACCCAGGGCGGGACACACAACACGCCGCATTATTATCCTCCATATCGAAGAAGAAAAAATATATGAAAGCAGCAAGCTGTTGTCGTTCGGTAATTGATTAAATTGATTGCTGTAAAAACAATCTCATATTCTAATATTTTTCAAATCTAAAATGTGCCCGTCCGTGTGGCTGCGTGGTAGAGACGGTCGTGTGCAGGTCTCCTTGGTTCGAACCCCACTCATTCTATGTGGATTTCTTTGCCCAGTGATATCAAGTTCTTAACAAAATTACCATCAGTCAACATTGTACAATTCAAGGGGAAAGTCAGTACAATGTTAATCTTCAATCAAAACGGTTCTATTATTACTTACAATAAATATTCTTTTATAAAAAAAAAATCTATTTTCTAGCTTCTTTTTGTTGCTTTTTAATCTTATTATCATCATTATTATACTAGTATTGTTATAATTACTGTAGCATTATGATTATTATAACATTATTATCATTATCACTATCACTATCTTTATTGCTATTATTATTATAACTATTTGTATCATTAATATGTAATAGGCCTAGAAGAAATAGGAATAGGTAGGAGAGAGAGAGAGAATATATGAGGCTTGAACATGATGGAATATAATGCATGATACTTACCTCACCGGAAAGTCAAGAGAAAACTCGTAAATCCCTTTTCCAAAAATCAAAAATTGGGGATCGATTTCAGATTTCTAAACCCCAGTAGTCCGGTTGTTAAAGAAACGATCCCCTTTTAAACTTTGGGCCCCCGTGCCATAGGAACCCCCTGATGTTGGCACATCCCCCTTTTTTGGGATTAAATCGATCAAACATTTGGGCGAAAAAAAACAAAAAACCCAAAACGCTCCCCCAACGGAAAATAACTTTGCTATTTTTCGCTTTTTCCCCAGTGACGTTTTAAATTACCCCGTTCATAACCTCAGGACAAAAACTTTTTCAGGTTTTTATTGGACAAAACTTAGAAAAAAGCCTTTTTGGATTCAGACGAACATTCCGTATCGGGGGGGAAAAAAGAGGGGGAGCCCGAACGAGCGTGGGGGGGAAAAGGGGGAAAAATGAATGGGGGGGGCAAGGAAGGGGCCGATATTTGTTTTTCTCTATAAAATTTTAAATTTTATAAAAAAAAAGAAAAAAGGAAAAAAAATTTTTACTAGATTTAATCCCCACACCCCTTGCAACACAACAAACACTGTTGTTAAGGGGAAAAACGCGAAAAAAAAAAACAAATTGTTATTTTAAATTTATCATCATTATTATTGTTAAACTAAATTTTTATTCCCGTACTAAAAAAGCATATCACTATAAACAATTTATTCATTTTCATTACTTTATATCTATTATTATTACTATTATTTTAATTAGTTATTATAATTTGTATTAGTATTATTATTATTATATTATATTGTAATTTATATTTTATCTTATTACTATTGCTATCATTATTATCCCTAATATTAAAATTTCTGTTTATTTTTCTTATAATTATTATAATTTTTTCCAAATTGCCATTATTTTTATCAAAAATCATCATTTTTTTAAATTTTCCCTTTCGCTACAATTATTACTATTACCATTATTATTGATATTTTAGCTATCATTGTTTTTTCCATTATGGTTATCATTACTATATTAATCATTATCATTATTATCATCATTACTAAAAAAAAATTGTCGTTGGTATTATTATCATCAACATTATAAATATTTTCTTCTTCCTCTTATCAAAATCATTATTAATATTTATCTTCTTCCTCTTATTATTATTATTATTATCCATTTCAAAATTCTAGTAATTATGATTAATCAATGTATGCTTTTTTCGCCGGTGTTTCTCTCATACTGTTTATACCGAAATGTTTATAAGTCGGTATATTGTAGAGACTTATCTGGTATGATTTTAAATTGTACTATCCAGCTTTGTACAAAATTTATTTAGAGTCCAGTAGGAGCGTAGAGATTACAACCAAAGTACAATGAATGTCTAGAGCACAGCCCAGGAGTGTGGGAAATGGGGCGAGTGAGCAGAGCGTGTTTGTAGCGTCGATGTCCGAGGTCTTCTCCCCCTTTTTGGGCTTCTGTTCCTTTTTCTATCCTCGGTGGAAGTGTTGTTGTCTCCTTTGTTGATACTTGAATAATGGGATAACACTGCACAATGCTGATTCCATACAACAGGCCCCTTTGGCCTACTTGGATCAAGCGTTGTGAATGCAAGCTAACAGGGTTTTCCCAACGGACGAAAGATAGCAGGAAAAGATAACGTATAATTAAAATATACTTTACATAGATATATAATTATATGTTTAAATGTTTCAAAAAATATATTGTTTCTTTTAATGTTAAGTACATGCACCTATCCTATATGGAAGCTATAATAAGTGTGACACTTGTGTGATATTAGTTGTAATTCACTAGTATAGTTTTTGAAGTTATTATATATGTTAGGAGTAAAACTGCCCTGACATTGCTCGGGCCGCTATATAATTTGTCCTCAAATTAGGCACATAAGAATTAGCTAGGGAATAACAAATGGTACAACCTAACTAAAGGCTAAATACTATATAAATATAAACTATAACTTCCCAAAGCATAATTCCTATCGCTAAAAGTGAGCAAACTCTGAGCTAAATACACAGAAAAATATGGAAACAATGGATTACAAAATGTTCAACATCAAAGAAAATTACATGGCCGAGAAAATTATACATATGTGTCAGTACTAGCGTGGGGAAATCCACAATGTGTAAAAATCACTGGCAATAATTTCAAGTTTTAAAAGTGTTTCAAGTGTAGGTGTACTGGAGATGGTAAGCTAGCAAACTCAACTGTCACGAAAGTAGCTGTGAAAAATTACAGGGAAAATTGAGAACATAGCATTTCAAGTATGAAATCGTAATCGTAAATTGTCAAGTAATCGTTTAAAAACCCTGAATGAGTCAAGTATGACGAAGGCTCGTCTGACTGTAGAGCGGCTGCTGTGTGCATAGTATAACAATTTATGTACCTACTAGTGATAGTACTGTGTCAGTAAAAGAATGTAATGGACTGTAGCCCATATAAGGAAAATTGACGAGACCTCGCCTGATACAATCTGTGTGGTGTACCATTTTGGGTAACTGTGGTGTAAGAAACCCCCTAGTAATATGTAAAATATATTTAATATGTAATAGTCAAAATGGATAATTAACATAGGTAGAAACATCGCTGGATACACATTAATGTGGTTGCATTGTGTGTAGGCAAAGCTAAGTTTGCCAAACATCTTTCATAAATTAAAATAATGCAGTTATTGTGGAAAATAATTGACATCACGAGTGAAAAAACGGACTGGCAGAGAAACTGACTGAATTATTATTCGACATTGGCGAACAATGTTTATGAGAGATAAGGTTATCTGTGTCAATCATTTTTTTCTGAGGTCTTATTAAGACAAGTAGTCATTCGTAACTTCTCTGCGATTTTTGAATTTGTTAGTAAGTAATGATACATGGTTAGTTAGTTGTACAATAGCAATACATGTGAGCAAATGTAGTTCAAAGATATGTGTGATCGTACGTCACGTACATCATGCAGATGTGTAAAGAGTTATAGAGTAACTGCTTGTCATGCATATAGTACCTAGGTTTTAAATATGTTAGTAAGTACACAATCCTATCATTCCCATTTAGGTGATCGTGGTACAACGGAAGAACGTAAGTAAATCATTCCTGTATGAATGTAATTCATATATACTAAGTTATGCATGCGTTATGTTATCATGCAGTTAATACGTAAGGAATTAATTCAAGGAAAAATGTGTAATTTTGTGTAACAAAAAAGTGTTTAGTATTTCATGAAATTAAATATGGTATGGTAAAAATAATAAGTTGTATGTATGTTAATACATAACAATGTCCAATGCAAGGTAATAATGTATTTCAAACGATAAGTGCGCAATATTCCTTGCATTGAGGAAAGTAATTAAATAATGTGATCATGCACAATACGTGCGAAATATTCCTTAAATTGTGGCATGTAAGTAAATAATTTAAAATCTACACTGTGGTGCAACTTTAACTCTAATAAAATAGTATTCTAATGTGAAGAGATGTACATAGGTTTATCTAGGTTCTGCTATCCATTAGAGTTTCTATGTGCAAGAGTTACAAGGTAAACATGGTAACTATATCAGTTTCTACTAGTAGTTGGTCAGAACAATATGTAGCTAAACCAAAAAAAAATCGTAAAACATTTCATTAATGTTAAGTATTTTCAAGAATGTAAATAACATTGGCTTAGTGTGTTGTGTAGACATTTTCTATAAAGATAACAAAACACAATAAAATTCAGAATACATGGTAATTGTAAAATAATCAGGTGAACTGATATAAAATGTAATGATATTGAATGGTATGGAATGGTATACACTACTGTTTTTCCGTGTGTGATCGCAATTTGTGACGGTAATCATTGGTAGCAGTGTGTGGTCATCATTAACTACAGGTTTTGTCCTGTTTATAAAAATTTAGTGTTTGGTAAGCATCATCTGTATCTAATCCCTAGTTACTCGAAAATTATTCGCGACCGTGTATGTAGTAAGACGTCTCAACAAAACAATCACGAAACAGAGAACATTACGGAATCAGGTTCAGGAATGGGGTAACACTGAACTGTGACTGTGAGTGACAGTGACAGTGAGTGAACAGGGGCCGCTCGGGCACGCTATTAATGCATTTATGCCCATCTCAGGAGTTTGCACTGGTGCAGTAGTAAATGTAACTCATAAAGTAGTAAACAGTAGTAAAGGTGCACTCATAAAGTGGTAATTCAGTAGTAAATGTGCACTCGTAAGAGTTATGTCTCCAGGAATTGTAATATATGCATTACTATTGAAGAAAAAATTAGTGTGGGAATACCGTGATCTAGAAATTATGATATAAGTGTCCTGACGGTGTTTGTACCGATGTACCTACCGTAGCCTCGAAATTAAAACCCTTAATGTATGTTAAAATAGCACTATAATATTTCTAACGTTGAAATTGTCCGTGTATGTGAAATCACTGTGTTAACTCAAAATATACCTGCTCACCTAAAAATGTAAAACAATTACTTAGCTGGTAGCTACTCGTATTGGTGTATGATAGGTGAGGTCCAGTGAGTGATGGATGAAACACAGCGGGGATGAGTGCCAGGATGACGGAAGTAGTACGGGTCGCCGGAGATACACATTCTGTCAAAGAAAAAATCTAAGAAAAAAATAATAACATATACATACACATAAAAATATGAATAAAATACTCAGACATTTGTGTGGTGATGCACGCGCTTAAAGTCCGTAGCTGAGGAACGGCTGGTAGTGGTAGTAGTGACCTGTGTTAGCTAGGGTAGTGTCAGGTCCCCATTTTGTGAGGGCGGTATGGTGTTGGTCTGTGTCAGCGGAATGCTGGGCGGCAGGAGGGGGTTGTTGTCTGGTTGCTTGTTTGCTGTGTAGCGGGGGGGTATTTTGTGTTGGCGCTGGCCCTGACGAGATGATCTGTTTTTGCTAGCAGAGGTGTTACGTTCTGCCATGACGAGATGCAGTGCTGTAAGAAGTGTAGTTGGAGTCAGGCCCATGTAGAACGCTACGTAGAAATCTTGACCGTGGAGAGATGCGAGACGTTTCTGTCTGTGGCAGCGCGGTGTCGGGTGGCAGTGTTGATGTGGGGTCGACCTTGTGACAAAAAATTTGCTGAGTTGCGTGAAGTGTCTGCCTCTCTCCCCTCCCATCTGTAGTTGCTTGTAGAGTTGATTGTAGTAGTAGAAGTACTTGTAGTCATTGGCTTACTTGTGTTGCTTGGTTACGAAGGTTGCCATGTTGATGGTCGTGGTTTTTGGTTGTACTGGCTGGCTGTGGTTGTTTGAAGAAGATCGGCGATAATCTTTTATAATCTTGGTAGAACGTGGAGAAGCTGGCCGGGGATTGGTACTCTCTTGTAGGGTTTGTTGTAGAACTTGCTTTGTAGAATGCGTTGGGTGGGCGTTAACACCGCTTAGCCACCATTTATAAGTCGGGATATTGGGAGAGACTTATCTGGGATGAGTTAAATTGGTAACTTCCAGCTTTGTACACATTTATTTAGAGTCCAGTAAGGAGCGTAGAGATTACAACCAAGTACAATGAATGTCTAGAGCACGCCAGGGAGTGTCCGGATGGGGCGAGTGAGCAGAGCGTGTTTGTAGCGTCGATGTCCGAGGTCTTCTTTCCCCCTTTTGGCTTCTGTTCCTTTTCTATCCTCGGTGGAAGTGTTTTTGTCTCCTTTGTTGATACTTGAATAATGGGATTAACACTGCACAATGCTGATTCCATACAACGTCCTTTGGGCCCACTTGATCAAGCGTGTGAATGCAAGCTAACATGGTTCCCACGGACGAAAGATAGCAGGAAAAGATAACGTATAAATTATATATACTTTACTAGTATATAATTATTGTTTATAATGTTTCTAAAAATATACTGTTTCTTTTAATGTTAAGTACATGCACCTATCCCATAAAGGAAGCTATAATAAGTGTGACACTTGTGTGATATTAGTTGTAATTCACTAGTAATAGTTATGGAAGTTATTATATATGTTAGGAGTAAAAACTGACTGACATGTTCCTTCTGTCTGCCTATATATTCTGGCGGGCTGTGCTTATTCACAATATGATAATGATATTTTGACTGCATGATGATACCCAACGGCATTAATGATTGACTTTGACTCACTGCTCGATTTCATCCTGGCGTTGTGGCAAATTGTATAGCCAATAACTTCGCGGTTGGCTATCTTACACTGTACGTGTAAACTGTCTAGATAAGATCCAATAACATATCATATTTGAATCTGAAATATACTCGTAATCGACAACTTTTCATACCTTGATGTTTCGAAAAATACTTATAGTTAATACTTAAGTGATATTTACAATGATCCTAACACTACTGGTACATTCCAGAAGAAGTAGTAATAGTAGTAGGATTTGTAGTAGTAGTAATAGTATTTGTAGTAGTAGTAGTATTTGTAGTAGTAGTAGCAGCAATAATAGTAGTAGTAGTAGTAGCAATAATAGCAATAATAGTAGTAGTAGTAGTAGTAGTAGTATATATTCAGGTGATGTTAATGTTAGTGTCCTGAGAAGCTAGCTATCTTCAAATGTAAACATGGGGAAAAAAACCTCTTGCCTTTCCTTTTGTCTGTGATGCTGCTGACAACTCCTGTGGGGTTTAGGTGTCGAGACATATGCCGGCTTACAACTCTTAACGTGCGTCCATTTACCTCCTAAGCAAATCTTCCCATATATACTTCCTTCCTCGCCCTTCTATGCATCATCCCTCATGCTTCCTTCCATACGCCAAACCTATTCTCAGGTAACAATTTTCCCTCACATCCTCAGATCAGTCTCGGCACCACAATCATCAAATATTTTCTCTCGGATCACCTCCATTCTCCAGAGTGTCTTTTTTTCCTACAGACTCCACATGTTGCAAGCATCGCCTCTCTCTCATCCCAGATACTACATGATGAAGCAAATGCGATATCTATGAGGCTAAATACGTGATCACACACACACACACACACGCACACACGCGCACACGCGCGCACGCGCACACGCGCGCACGCACACGCACACGCACACACGCACGCGCACGCACGCACGCCACGCGCACGCACACACACGCACACACACGCACGTACGCACACACACGCACGCACACACACGCGCACGCACGCGCACGCACACGCACGCACGGTACGCACACACACGCACACACACGCACACACTGGTATGAGGATACTCGTACAATGACTTCCGTCTTCCCCCATTTCCTCCATCCATACCTTCTACGTAACTCCATTTAACTTCCAGACGGCCCTTACAAACCAATCATCTTGCCTAGTCGACCCTACAGTTTCCCTTTGTCAGCCGCCTGCCCGACCTAACTGTGGGGCCTGACCTATACTATACATTATGTGTGTATGTGTGTGTGTGTGTGTTTCTCTTCACAACAATACATTACCGTGCCATGACACAAACGAAGATCATATGTCGAACGTGAAAGCATCAGTAACAAATGGACGTCGACACAAGGGTCAGGCTGAGGGTGTTCCCAGCAGCATATTCCCCAACTCTCTGTGAGTATGTGGTTTCCGAGTGAAGACGCTTGGCTGTAATTCCGAAACTAATCATAGGATTTTCTCGAAAATATCCTCATTGTGATTTCCACATAAAGTTACCATTAAAGTCTAGGAAACCTACCCTAACCTGACCGTAACCTAACGTAACCTAACCTGACGTGTTCAAGAGTAAACGCGACATACTGCTCCTGCCCGTTCCAGTTCCTTCCCTCATCTGTCCTCCCTTTCCCGACCTCCCTGTTTTGCGGACAGTCTCCCGGAATCCCCCTCCTTCTCCCTGGAAAATTTAACCTCCTTTCTCCAACAAATCCACATCCTACATCTGATCTAACCATCCTGCTGTAACATTCCGTTCTTTCCCCTTCCCTCACCGCTTCGCTATTTTTCTTTAACCCCTCCCCTTTATATGCTTTGCCATAGTGCCATATGACCTCTGATGTCTGGTACAATCACTTTTTTTGGCATTAAATCAATCAATGTTCCAGAAAACGGAAATATGCTTCCCGGCACGCGAACAAGCAAGGCGTCCTTCACGAGAGACGACCAGAGATGCATCGAGATGAGAACTAATCATACAGTGTTCTGCACCTAACGTTACCCTTGAATCTCAATCCGACCGCAATAGATATGATTTATATGGACATTCCATCTAATCCCGTGCTCTACTGTCCTCTTCTTCTTCATCTTCCTCTTTTTCCTCTTCTTCTTCTTCATCTTCCTCCTCTTCCTCTTCTTCCTCCTCCTCGTCAAATTCATATCCTCTCATTCTTCACTACGGAACTTCCATGTTCCTATCTTCTTTAAGGGCATGGTATCCTTTTCCAACTGTTCTCATACATGTAGTTTGATAGTTAGTCGTACAGTTAGTTAGGTTAGTTCAGCAGATATCCTCGTTATAATACCCTCTATTACAGGAGTTTTCAAACTGGGGGTCGCGACCACTCGAAGGGTCGCGAAAGTCTTCTGGGGGGTCACGAGATTTCTAGAGTGTGTAAAACTCATTAGAGAACACAATATTCATAATTTCATTATTATTCTTTTATATCTATTTTCAGTATAAAACAAAACAATGATTATACTTTCCTAGACCTTAATATATTACTAACAAAAAAGGTAGTAACATAATCTGACAGAGAAAAAGAGTTGATCCTGTATTCCTTTGTCCTGCCTTCCCTTGCCGTCAAGGCCTCACCGCCGCGCTCACAGTTGCAGTATACTTGTATCATCGCTGCCCAGCCCTTGTTAATGCATTACAAATCCACATCACAAGTCTAAACTTTATTTATGTTATTAATTTTTTTGATGCGTGTAAAGCTAGAATATAGGATATAGATTGCACTGATACGGTATTATTTAAGTATTCATAATGCTGTACCGAATATACTATACATAGAATGTTATGATACGGAGCAATAAGACTCTGCTTATGTATGTGGGTATATATTTACCTAGTTCTGTTTTACAGGGCCTGAGCTACACTTGTGTGGTCCCGTTTCCGTATCTACATTTATCCAGTCTTTCTTTCAATTGGTGCACATTATGTGCCGATATCACCTTCTCATTTAGTCCATTCCAAACTTCTACTTTTCTATGAGGGAAGCTGTAGTTCTTTATATTTTTTCAGGCATCTCCCTTTTCCTATTTTTTTTGTATGTCCTCTTGTGTTTCCGAGTCAGTAGTCTTTCATTATTGTCTGTTTCTTCGATCTTAGTTATCAGTTTACAAATTTTTATTAAGTTTCCTCTTTCTCTTATTTGCTCAAGTGTTGGTGACTTTATTTCCTTCAACTTCTCCCCATAAGAAAGTTCTGCTAGCTCTGGTACCATCTTTGTAGCCATTCTCTGTATTCTCCAACTTTCTCACATGCTTCTTTTTATATGGGAACCATACAATGGCAGCATATTCCAGTTTTGGTCGGATCATTGTAGTAATTATCTTTCGCGTCACATTTTTGTCCATGTAATGAAATGCCACTCTAATATTCTCCAACATCCTGTACGTATCTCGAAAAATCTTATTTATATGTTTTTCTGGTTGAAGGTTATTCTACATTATCACTCCCAGGTCCTTTTCTTCATGAACCTTTGTAATTACTTAATTTCCCATTTTAATGGCCATTTATATCTCTTTTCGCTTTTTCCAATTTCCATCACATGACACTTATTCACATTAAATTCCATATCCCATCTTCTGCTCCATGCGTAGACCTTGTTCAGGTCATTTTGTAGTGTTTCACAATCTTTATAGCTTTTTATTTCTCTTAATAGTTTTGCGTCATCCGCAAACAAACTAATATAACTTTTTATTTCATCAGTCATGTCATTGACATAAATCATGAACATTATTGGTGCCAACACTGATCCTTGTGGTACCCCACTAAATACCTTTCTCCATTCAGATTTTTCATCCTTTACTACTGTTCTCATTTCTCTTCCTCTGATAACTTTCTATCCAGGTTTTGATCACCCCTGTGATTCCTCCTATATTTTCTTATTTCCAAAGCAGCCTCTCATGGGGTATCAAATGCCTTGTGTGCAGAGCTGGGCACCAAATACATTGAATGTATTTAAATACTAAATACATGGGAGAAATGTATCTAAATACCAAATACTAAATACATTTTACGAATGTATCTAAATACTATATACATCAATTATTTAAATACATTTGTAAATACAGTTTAAATACACACAAATTTTAACATGTATTCAGTAATTCATGATAGACAATATAAAATGCTTGATAAATGATAAAGGATACTTTCCTATTGTATATTTTATTTATTTATTAATTAACTTTAGTAATTGAGATTATTAATTAAGATTATTGAGTAATTAACTGATAAAAGTATTTACATTTTTATATTATGAGTATCTAAATACATACGTGAAAACCAATGTATTTATAAATACAGTTCTGAATACACAAATGTATTTAAATACGCATTTAAATACAAATGTATTTATATACTGCCCAGCTCTGTTGGCAGTATAGGCTATACCTATTTACCTGTCTACTTTATTTGTCTACATGTTTGAGATGTGCAATGGTAAACATGGTGCTTTGCACACAACACACCCTTACTTGTTACTACATATACAATTACTCTCTTTCAATGCAATAAAGATGATGCATACTTTTATTTTAAATGATATTACAACCGGACCCGGGAAGTCTCAGGATCCCGGGAAAAAACTTTTCTCCCGGAATCCCGAGATTTTAAAAACACGCCAAAGGAAAACTTTAGTTGGAAGTGTTTACGTTGACGACAAAATGTAGAAAAAAAACCAATTCTGATTATTAATAATTAATCATTGATTACAGATATATTTTAGTGTACAGCAATAACTTAAAATGTTGAGGATACAAAGGATGAAAGAAACGAAGAAAGGATGGATATCAATCATCCTGAGAGCGTAAACTATTGAGTGATCAATTAAGTGATCAAACGAGGCAACCACCTCACTCCTTGGCCGCCGCCTTTCGATATTGGCGCTGCTGTTGTCGCCATTCCCTCAAGAACTGTCGCTTCCGCTCCACCGCCTGCAAGCGGGCCTTCAGGTAGGCCTCGACGGCGGCCACCTCGGCGGGCGGGCCCACGACTCTCACGTTACGGGAGTGAGTGTTGGTGGCGGGGGGCACCGATACCCTCACGCCGGGGTACTTCCAAGCCAGCCTTAGGAGCTCCTCGCCCCCGGGGCCCACCAGGTGGCGCCGCGTGTTGGGTGCCACATCCACCACCACTTTTACTCTGTTCTTCTTGCGGCGCTCTGCTGCCTCACGTAACTGTGCCTCGATAACCTCTAGGCGGCCGGTGATGTCCTTGGCGGCGGCGGCCACCTGGCTCTTTGGGCCCTCGAGGCTGACGTGCTTGGCGGTGCGATCCTGGGGCAAGGGCACCGTCACGCGCACGTTGGGGAAGTCCTTCCGCAGTTTTTGGACAGTGTCCCCCCCGTGGCCCGATGACGTGCCGCCGTCTGCCTGGTGGCACGGCCAGCAACACCTTCACCGAGTCTTCCTTCCACGACTGCCTCACCTTGACGCGGGAATCGTCCCGTGAGGCTGCTTTACGCCGAGCCTTGACACGCTTCTTGGCAGGTGCGACGCTTGCCTCCACGCCCTTAGTGCCTTCTTTCTTGGCACTTTCTTCGGCACTTCCTTCAGGCACCTCCTCGGATTTTACTTCCTTTTGGCACTTTTTCCGAGTGTTGCAGGCAGTGTGCCACTCGCCGGACTCGTCCACTGTCTTCTCATCTTTAGGGGGAGTCTTCTTACGCCGGTTTTTTTGCGTTTTATACGAATCGTTTTCCTTTCTGTGAGTGCCTCTTTGTCTTGTTGAGTGCACTGAGGCTCATGTAGGGCCAGATATCCATTATGATCCTCGACTGATTCCTCTGAGTCCTTCACCTCCCCGCACTGCGTGATGCCATGTGATAGTGACACACCTGCATCTTCCGCTGAAGGTACAGATTGCTCGGATACCTGACCATTTACTCCAGAAGAATCGGCGTCCTTCTGACCATTGTCATATACTTCCACAACTGTTTTCTCAACGGAAATTACGCTTTCGTCTGGCTTTTCGAGCCACTGCACCACCAAAAACAGAAAACTCAGCATGGAACACACTGCAAGGCCTGTCAGATTCTTTGTGAACATCTCGTGCTCGTGTTGAGCTTTGACGATTTGCTCCTCAATGCAGCCAAGCAGCTGCTTTGTCCTGCGTGAGCTCGCCAAGAGGTTCCACCAGTCCTCTGTGACCAGCGCCGCGCAGGCCTCCAGCGGCTCCTGAGGCGGGGCGGGGCGCAGAGGACCCAGCCACCACATGTGAGCCAGCAGGAGCTCCCGTGCCTGCCAGGCAATAGTGGCATGAAGGCCCATGTCCTCCCATGCCTGCAGGGCCTCGGACACCCTCAAGGCGTTGTCCAAGGCGTCCTGCCACACGCTCCCGAGGAGGGCGGTGATGCCCACCGCCACCAAGGTGAACACGGTCACCAGGGACACATTGAGACAGATTGCTTTCAAAATTGTTTTCTTTTCCATTTGGTTTTATAATATATCAATCAATGTCCAAAAAAACAATGTTTATCACACGAGAAGAAAAGGGATGGTGGCATCCACTACCGCAGCGTGAATCTGATACAAATGTTTAGGCTTCCCTACACAGTAACGAAACTGTTGGTTTGCCAAGGCAGAAGGGGGCAATATACGATATAATATACAATATAATAATACGATACAATATACAATATAATATACAACAGACGATATACATTTATTTATGTATATGTACTTACGTATATGTGTGTGTCATCATTTCCTATTTCCTTCTCTAAAGTTTTCAATGACTGTTGTAAATATGGACTGTGGCTGTGGTAGGCGAGTGACTTTTAATATAATTACATAATATCCATAAAGAACATAATTGAGTAGAATGTGAAAGAGGCAGACATGCAAACATTGATGAAGATATACATTGGCCATTCTCCCTGAGAGTGAGGTATGCAATGGTACACATGATACACTGCACTCTACACACCCAGACTTGTTACTGCATACACTGTTATTCACTGTTAGTGCATCATTATAGTAATACGCTACATATAAAATCTGGGAAAATTATACCCGGGATTTCTCGATGTTCTTAATTAAAGCACACTATTAGGGGGTTATATGACATTACCGCACCATATTTTTACGGTGTCTTTTTGCATTTCATTAGTATTTATGTGCGTACGTGCGTGCGTGCGTGCGTGTGTGTTCAGGTTCAGTTCGTGTAGGAAACGTGTATGCACCATGTAGCGTACGTACCCCCAAGCCTGGCCCTCAGAAGCTACAAGTGACCTATGTAGCTACAAATCACCTATGTAGTTTGTCATAAGCCATACCCTCGGGAGGATGCGTAGTACATGCGTACTAGTGTGGATGTACCGTTCACATATTTCATTCTGACAGAAT